>JAJMKP010000004.1:0-496391 GCA_030569295.1 Taiozyma yuanshanica
TACCTACTAGTTGTGGCTACGATGATTTCATTAGTAGAAAACTATATATGAATAAGGTAGAAGAAGATTCTCAGCTGATCAAGTTAAAATTAGGTTAACCCCAGATCGGCCAGCCATCTATTGACAGAGACCAACAAGAAATCATTAAAAGAACGAGTTGACTCGCAACAAGGAAGTGCTAGTATTATCGCAGTATACGTTCCAGAATGGGTATATTCTAAACGACATCAAGAATTAATTTCCTGAGAACGACGCTAATGGTAAAGATGAACGTTTTGAAGCTGTGATTAGCTTCTCTCAGGAGTCCATCGAAAAACTTGCAAGCATTTTTGGAACTGTCCATTTCTCAGTCAACCCGACGTACATTTTCTTTCTGATACCATCGCTTCCAGTATATCTTTCACCACCAAGGGCAATATAACTGGGATTTTGACCTAACTACGGGACTCAACTGTGAGCAGGTGCTCCTATACCGCTTTCAGCGGTACAGGTTTAGTGAGAGATTTCCTCGGACATTCTTCTCTGTGCCCTGGAAGTGACAGATATCTCGGTATCACGAAAATTTCACCCGATGTCATTCGCTGAATCGCCCGCTGCACTGCACTGGGCTGAAGAAGTTGGAGTTCTTGATGAGCAGAAATGATAAGCTTGATCTGATAATTAAAAGGATCTCCACTTTGATGAAACTCCGAAGACGTTTCAGCAAATTGCATAGGCAATCTGCGCATCAGATAAACTAAAGCTTTAAGTTTGGTAAATAAGTTTCCTAATCTGAAATCTTAAATGCATTCGGGTTTAGCTGCTGTAAGCTAAATTATCTGCTTTTGTCAGGTTGATGGCGAATCAATTGAAATGAATTGACGCATCGTTCGGGAGACACAAAATGAAATGTGGAAGATCAACGGGGAACAATATTTATAACCTTATTGATTAAGATAGTGGCAATGAGGCCCTTTAGAACAATTAATTTTTTGCTTGAATGATTGGCCGACGACGGGTAGAGATTCAACTGTTTGCTCGTACTTCGCGCCTCGCAATTATTACCGCAATATTCGAGAATTGAGATGAATTTTGGAAATGAAAAAAAAGACAGCGAAGCAGTTCATATATGCTATTTCTTTATACAAGGCTATAACATTATCTGTTATCATAGATGTCCTTCTTTATTCCTCTAATCTTTGGTGTAAGAAACTTCGAGACCACTATCAATGACTGTCCCAGCAACCTCCAATGTCCGAACTGTCACAATGCAAGTGTGGGACCTGTCAAAAAGAAGGAGTTTATCAGTTTTTGGTTCATCCCCGTGGTTCCAATTTTCTGGGGAAAACAACTCAAGTGCAATATTTGCACATGGAGACAGGATGTGAGTAATGAGGACCTGGAAAGATATAACGTCCAGAAGGGTTGAACTGGTGATCGCTGTGCTTTCTAAGCAATTTCATGGAACTGGTGATGGCAGTGAATTAAATCTTGGAGTTGACAGTCTTTTTTATGCAAGATGTTAGAATTTAGCCTCACATGAAAACTTCAGGCGTTCGCAAGTTTGAAACTACAGGTGACAGGATACGGTTGAATTTGTGGCTAGTTTGAAAAAAAATAAGTTATTTAATTAGTTATTCTTCATGAGAGAAATCCAGTATTTTGTCAGATAGGAATGGAGGACGTTTAATTACACTTACTGTCCTTTGCTCGAGCTATTAACTTAGTAGGAAGTTAAAGTGGCCTTTAACGGTTAAACTCATAAAACCTGAGTAACCGGGGTCCAGCGATTTGAAAAGGTCTTGAAATGCAATTGCCTGTGCTGTTATTTTTTACGTTTTATTATTTACTAACCTTTAGTAAGAAAATTTTTTCTTCTTAAGACTGCAACATGCAAGTAGATGCATTATTTGAAACCCATTACCCGTGATATGGGTGCGTTGGGGCGTGTCAAACTGAAGGAGATACTCCAAAAAGCTCTAGTTCCCAACACCTCATGCAGTTGTATGTAAGAAATTAAAACCGAAATGGTGCACTTCCCAACTGAAATTGAACTTTAATATTCAGGTTAAGACTCGACTGCGTATATGTGCATAGAAAATGCTTGGCTTTCTTATTCAGACAGGATCTATGTGATATGTAAAACTTTTTTCGAGTGAAACTAATCATCATGTACATATTATTTTATGCTTAAATACTTCCAAACTTCCATTCAAAAATTAATGCCATCCCTTATAGTGACTTTTGCTCGAACGGTTTGCACAAGCATCAACGGTTTGCACAAGCATCACTATTGTCACACTCATAGAAGTCATCAAGGGTTCGGATGAAAAGAGCTTGAAACACACTTTACAGAGACTCGGAGACACAAATACATAATGAGCCAGGAAACTTTCAACTTCACATTTGGCATAGAAGATTTTATGAAGAAAAACGAGGGATTCTTACATCTGGACACAAACCATTATGAACCAACTGAGATAGAGTATGAACAACAGTTAAATAGAAAAAAAGATACATACAGTTCATACGATACTGATTACTCTAAGCAACTGTTAAGCACAGAATTCAGCGATCTTGAATCTAAACTGGGGTATACTTACAATATGTCCACTACACTTACTAAAACAAACTCAACGAATAACGACATCTCATCTAGTACAGCCACCAGGTTATTAGAAACCATCAAAGCCGATTCACAATTCCCATCGACCGATTTATTCTTCGGAAATGAACTATACCAAATTGCATCTAATTCTCCATCCCTATCATCATCCTCCAGCACAAATGATTACAATGTCCCACCATCTTCAATTTCCTCTGAATTTCCATTAAGCTTGTCAACAGAAGACCTCATTCTACAAGAAACGCCGGATTTTTTTACTCCACAAAGCAATGTGCAACTTGACCCAAATTTCCAATTTGACCAACTTTTAAGAGATTCCCCAACTGAGTACCACAAAAATGACAATCCATCCCCAATGCATGCAACTTCTTCTACCAATTATAATAAATTTGCGGACACACCTGTGCACTCGCCTGCTGGTTCAGGGTCCATCATTTCTACTCCTGGGTCACAGAACGAAAGTGGTCCAAGCTCAAGAAGAGGAAGTTTAGATTCGAGATTGTCACTCCAGAAATTAGGAGAAATTTTACAAACAGGCTCTATGGAGGAGACCATCAGAGTTGAGAAATTTGTTCTGAATAGATTTGTCAAAGATCTAGGTTTCCCACTAGGATACAAGACATGGATTCGTGATACAAATGAGAAATACAGAAAATACTTGCTTGATGAGTTGTACGTTAGAGTTCATCCAACTTACCCTCAACTTACCAAGAGTCTATTGGAAACCATTGTTAAGAGAGCTACTTATTCAATGATGCAAGGTCGTTTAAGAAAAGAGAGAAGAGCAGCGTCAAAGTTACAAAATAAGAAAAAGTCCATTTCTAAATAGAAGATTTTCATAGAAGCTTGATTGGGTTATTAGGAAATGTTTAATTTCGTTCAGTTCATTTCCATATGATATATATGTACGCATATGGTTTAATATTATTAGAGAAATTTAATTAAAAGGGTTGAGGTGGTTTGGTCGATATGAGAGGGTTCTGATGATTCATAGTGAGAGGTTGTTTATAAATTCACTAACACTTCAGGGATCGTTAGTTGGAAGAACAAAATGATTTTAGTTTTTGTTTTTTAGTTAGAATGTAGAGCTTTCTAAAGCTTGAACGCGCTGTAGATTGAACTTGAAATATATTTGACAGGCACGTCATGAAATGGCAGCTTCTGACAAAATATGGGGAAGCTGGAAAAATTAAAGTTGTAGCACAGTTTAATTTCGGTTCGCGAATTATTACAAGTTTAAGCGGGTTGATCAAACTCCAATACGGACATTTTACAGAATCACGTTAATTGTTCTTTAACACCTTGCCACCCTCTTCTCGATAAGTTTGTGATCAAATAAACTCACGGGAAACTTCATTGAATAAAATAAATATTTGTTGATGGGTAACAACGTGTCTTCGGGGCCTCTTCGCAGACCCTCAATCTCCAGAGAATGTGAGTACTCTTTTAAGGGTCAATCTCCCCTCCCTAATCATGGAGAAATATAGGTTTAAAACAAGAGAAAAACTAACAATATTTCCATTAAGATAAGCCAAATACCGTCCACAGAGACTATGCAAGCCCTTCTTCCTCTCCAGTCAGAATAAAGAAACATTCTGTGGGTAGTATTGACGCTGGTACAGCCTCACATGACGGGGTACATACGGACATTGGCATGAACAAACACTCGAATACGCAACAGCAGCAACAGCATCACCAGACTGAAAAACAATCACAGCCGGGATACAATGATTTCATATCACCTCGTTATGACTACATGAATCACCAGAGAGCTTCAACTCCAAATGTGTTCCTAGATAACTTTGCAGACCATGATTATTTTAGCAGAGATCGCCGTAGCTCTGAGCATATTGAGATTGTTGACCCAAATGAAGATTTGTTGGATGATGATGAATATGGGATTGATGAAGACTTGGTATCTACCCCTGCTGTTGAAACAGACGACACGAAAAAAGTGCTGATAAAGTATAGCAACTCAAGCTCCGATTTGTATGGATATAATTCAGTCTATGTTGTTGGATCATTCAATCACTGGACAGAGAAATATAAGATGGAGCCTCATTTTGGGAAGAATGATGAAGTCCAGTACTATAAGATTCAAATAAACTTACCTATTGGTATCTATCGTATCAAATTCTTGGTGGATGGTGAAGTCAGGTATTCAAATCATTTACCAATAGCTACAGATAAGTCAGGCAATGTTGTGAATTGGTTCGAAGTCGATAATGCCGATTCTGGTGTCTTCGAAGCTGGTGCTATTGAACATACAAAGATCACTTTGAACAAGAGAAAATCATCTGTTAGCTTCTGGAATGACAGTGCTTCTTCAATTATAAAATCTCAGAGTGCATTAGTATTACAACCATCGCCGGAGAAATTGGAGTATTCCCAGGAGATCCCGGAAGTATGTGAAACCAATAGTGATGAGATTCTACCTGCTGATGAGGAGTTTTTGGTGAAGAATCCGATTCCTGACTTACCTGTATACTTAAACAATAACTATCTGAACAAATACTTCAATCTTCAACACCAAAACAACTCAAGTACGGATGCGGCGCAAATAAAGAAATCAGTTCAAGGTTTAAACTCACATATTATACCGCATGTCAACCTGAACCATTTGCTTACCTCAAATATCAAGCACAATGTTCTGAGCGTCGCTTGCACAACCAGATATTCGGGGAAATTTGTTACACAAATCATGTATTCACCATCTGATTATAATCAATAGGGTATGGGGTCTCACTTTACATAGGGCTTCGAAATCATGTTGTAGGATAAAAATCAGTCGATTTCATCTCTGTATCAACTACTGAAATTGGACGTGGTCTCTGTTTCTTACAAACCAACAGTTAATCTCTATCTGGCGGTGTTGGATGGATCATGGGTAGTAAACAGCTACACAACTTACAGCTTTACACTCACTATGTTTTGAACCTTTGAGACCTTGAGCCCTTGACCCTTGAAACTTGAAACTTGACCCTTGATCCTTGAAACTTGAAACTTGAAACTTGACATCTGTTACAAATAACCTGGCCTGGGCTCTCGGCCGTAAGAAGAATGCAGCGCCGTGTCCCAGCCAAAGATTGAACTCCAGATCGAACCATTCTCCAGAGTCCACCAGCCCCGCCCCCCGGTCCTAGAAGGGTTCCTCCTAAAAAATTTACCGAGCTCCCGCGAAGCCCCTTCACAGTGGCCTCCCCCCCGGTCAGTGGCCTTCCCCCCGGTCAGTTGCCGGTGTTTGGCACTTCATTTTTCGCATAAATAAATTGACGCGGGAAAACTTTTGCGTTATGGGCCCAGCTGCACATGTTGGGGGGAAAAAAGGTGGTATTTCCTTAACAAAACCAAAGATGCATCGATAACTAAAATACCTCATTGTGTGATTATAAAAATGTTTTGTTCTTTCTAATTCTACTTGCCCTTCAATGAATGGCCGTTTTGTAAGCATGTCCACTTTCAAATACGACAACCTTCCGGAGTCTCAAGAAAAGGAGTATAGCGACCTCTGGGATTGGTTCCTCACCAATATCAACGAGGGAAATTTCGAGCTTATCACAAAGAATGTTATAATGCTTAGAAAATTGGATCAATTTATCACCAATTTTGCTCAGAATTACAATTCAAACTTGTTCATCTTACTACTGCCCACAGAAAAGCTTCACAAGTCACCATATTTCCTCATAGATATCCTTACCAAGTTTTATCACGATAATGATATAAACCATCATGTCACAATCACACCTATGGGTCAGATAAAGAAATTACAGGCTAGCATCATACTGGTTAAAGACGATCATGCATTGAGCCCGAAAGCCTTCCAATCAATGGATTCTGAAATTCCACAGAGTTTGGACATGGTGAGTGTAATCAGTGGTGAAGCAGGGTACGTCCCTTCAGTAGTAAAAGAAAATGAAGAATTTGCAGAACAAGAGGAGGAAGTAGAACAATCAATCATGTCAAATGAGGATGCACAAGAATCGCTAGGAGCTTCCTTGAGACGTGTGCAGAGTGTGAGTCAAAGCATTTATGATGATGATAATGATGATGATGACGATGAAAGTCATAGTCAGCTACATGTTGAGTTTCAAGAAGAATCTTGTGAATCATCGATTGCATCTTCAGAGATTTCAGATCAGTTAAGTGAATTACAACCTTTCCCTACAAGAATCAGTTCTATATCAAGTGGACTGGACTCATCATCAAGCTTGATACTGAAGACTATTCTATTAAAAGATATCCAAGGTGGTGAATTAAAGACCGCAATTAGACAGATCAATAACGAAGAATCAAGTGATGATTGGCTACTATATGATTCCAGGTTTTCATTGGATAACTTACAGCTTCTAAAATTTTCAGAGATCTTCGACTATGGTGGCCATTTAAAGATCCTATTCTACTCTTTGGAATCACAGGAAGTCCATGAATTATCATCTGACCAGGAGAGTCTTAATGATGATGACGATCTATTAGTGATGAAATTTGACGGTAGGGATGATCATGCAAAGCCCATCACTTTCACAACAAGCCAAAATACCACTTTAACAACTCCAATTAATATTCTCTCCAAGACTTCAACGTTGAAGACAGTTACTCATGAATCTATCAAATCAGAATCCATGGTCCATAAGCCTGACTCCACATTTTCAGGGATCATGAAATCGAAATCAGAGCCAGTTAACTCACATATCAAGAAGTTGAGAATGAGGAAAAAGCAGAGTAAGTTGAATGATAAGTCTTGTGTTATCATGTAAGAGCAGGAATAGGAAGACAGAGATATATCATAAATATAGAGCTAAAGAAGCCAAGATTATCCAGAGCGCAACTACTAAAGATTTATCTTAAATTATAATGACCCTTACGAATATAATGACTTAAATTTATGACTCGTAAATCACCATTTAAGGGCTAAATTTGCCCATCACTCGGCAGTTTTTTGCTTGTCTAATTGCTGTTCCAACATCTCTGTCCACGGTTCAACGAAATCTAGACCAATGGATTCATCATTCTTCAAAAACCAATCAATTACAGCATCTGGTAATGGTTGATTTGGATCCTTACCTGTTGGATAACTCATATTTGGCTGGCTTGCAAAATTACCATTGTTTTGATCATATTGAAATTCTTGATCATTTTGTTGTTCATAAGTTGATTCCTGTTGAAGTTCATTATCTTCATCTTCCACATCACTAGAATCTAGTTTGGTCATTGATGGTGGGTTAGCCGACACTTTTGAACGATGTTTCATCTCTGAGCACAAGTACATCAAGATAGTGGAATATCTAGTACATAGATGCAACTCATCTGGGGAAGCCTCCCTTAGTACAATGGCGATCTTTTGGATAGTTTGTAGAATATCTTCCGTAGGGATGATCGATAGTGTCAAGATTGCCGATGTTTGCGGATTTAACACCTGGGAAATATCAGTTGGTTGCTGTTTGTTATTATTGGTCAAGGTTAGAAAACATTTGACAATAAAGGCAACAGAACGAACAATCTTGGTGACCCAGCGCACTGGCATATACTTTAGCATCTTCAATTTATGAACTCTAATAGCTGAGTTCAAAAGTTCTTTGGCTGAATTGTACGCGAGCTCCACATATTTGGCGGCCTTGGAGATCTCATCTAATCTGATGTTATTCAATGGTTTATTAGCATCGCTGAAGTTAGTGTTTAATGGGTTACCAACACTCAGAGCCAAGGAATATATATATAACTGACAGTAATAATAGTCACAAATGATGGATTCTTTATCCATTTGCTTAGTAATTTCTTGAACGTGCTTTGAATTGCCGGCATTCCTCAAGTTGCAATGATGATTGAAATTCTTTGGATTTGAAGGTTTTAAGAGCTTTTTGTAAGTTTTATACCAATTCTCGATTAATGGTGACAACACTGATAACACAGTCAAGTTCTGTCTTGGATGCATGCCATCGATCTGATAATTTCCACAGTAGATCGTTTCATAGGCTAACGACATTATCTTTAACAATTCAAGTTTTGCCTTCTGACTGAAGGTGAATTTCAACTGTTTTTTCTGTAGCGAACGACGTCTCATTGTTTCCTCATCCATACTCAAGATAAATTCATCATACTGATACTTCTTATTTCCACTTATATCATCATCAATTTCCTTATCCAGATCAACTTCACCCAATGATTGAGCCAACATACTTCTCTGACCCAAATTCATGGCTGTGGTAGTTTCAGCGATATGTGTGGCAACAAAGATCTCTGGCGACTCTGTGATAAACCCCATATCTTGTGATAGCCTGACACTAGTACCAACCAACATCCAAGCCATACGATCAGATCTTCTCATGGCTGTTAAACCAGCTAAACCTTCGTCATAATCAGTTGACGGTTTTGAAGGACCTTCTTGGCTCATATCATCCTTGAAAACAGGATCATTAGCGTAATCCGACCATCTCCAATGGATGGCCCTTGGGTTCCATTCTGTGAATAATAGGAAGGCTAATGCTGTACCGATAGAACGGGTTGACGCTTCAGCCCATACGGTCTGTGAGATTAGCCTCTGACAATAAATCCATAGTCTTTCATGCAGTTGGATATTTCTTGAGTTCTTATTCACTTGGGCAGTATTATCATTCTCAAACGAATGATAACGTGCTGATATGGTTAAGATGGAACATAAAAGGATTGGATAGCCTGCAAGGATTTGTGGTGAATGTAATTGCTGTGGAATATGCGGGAAGAAAGGGTGCATTGTCAAGAAGAACAAGTTGATCAAATATTCAGCCTCTGATTCGGTCAACATCTTTCCATTTCCAATGTAAGGGATCTCGGATAATTTCTTTGTTGGTAAAGGATGAACACTAGCAGCATGTTCAACTGGTGGGAGACTCACAGACGCTTTACCCTGAGGTCTAATAAGCGGAGCGAAATCGTAATCGGAAGTGGAGTTTTGTCTTGAGTCCATGTTGTTGACCATTGGTGAGTTCTTTGCTGATGAGCTTGCAGATTCCTGATTCTCTAACCTTTCATGTATCTCTCTGGCATTCAAGTTGTCTCGATCATCAGCCTTAGCGATAGTGCCTGCAGCTCTAGCTAAAAACACCAGAGCTCCTTGCATAGTTGCGAACTCAGATGGTCTTGGAGGAGGAATCAAGTTCTCCTCATGAAGACTTGGTGATGAATGGCTGGTTCGACTTTCGACCGACATACTTGACTTATGACGATGATGATGCTGTTGTTGTTGATGATTATGATTATGATTATAATTATGATTATGATTATTATAGCGATGTTGTTGTTCCTGTCGCTGAACTAGTGGTGGAGGCGGAAAAGTGACGGACTCCCTGTATGAAGATGTATTAGGCTGTGGGAGTTGCGTATGCTGAATGGGTGATGCTGAAGGAATTCTGTCATTAAATAATGGCGGTAGTATCGAAGTAGTTGGTTGAGATTGATGTTGGAGTAACGGTTGTTGAATATCTAGAGATGGGTCATTGTCTTCCTCTAACTTCCTCTTTCTTGTACCTGGATTAGATCCACCACGGCGGGAATCAGCAAAGACACACTCTTTTCTTTCTCTTTTACAACGAACACATGGTGGGGTTGGTTCATCAACAGAGCCTAAATCACATTTAACCTTCCTCGTGCGACAGTTTAGACAGGCCTTGTAGTTTCTCTTGTACTTTTTGTCCAAATCAGCCGGCGTCAGTTGGTTTCTGTCCATCATATTGACCTTGTGTGTCACTTATCTTCCTCTTGTCTTACGTGACTCGATTACCGTACAATAAAGACCGTTTTAAGCTGATTGTGAGCTAGTTACGAATTGGCGGGAATTTTTGATCAACAATATATCCGTCATTTGCCTTTTGTAACCTCTTTTTACCTTTTTTTTCTCCCCTCAGCTTTTCACCGGTCACGGAGAGTTTGATATTAAATACCGGAGCTTTTGGGCCTTTACAGGATCTCCGATATTAAAGAGACCCGTTATAGGTTTGGGTTTGGGATAACACGTAAGCGGCCTTTGACTCATGGGTTTGTTTCAGATCACTGTAGCATATTACAATATGTAAGTGGAGGTTGTGATTTGTAGCTCGCATGAGATATATCGTATGAGGCACCTCTGCAGCTTATCATCATAGTCAGTATTGTATCGCACTATGTGGCTCCAAAAAAATCAACACAGCACAAGAAGACGACCAGTAGTCAATAAATAGGAGGTAAATCTCCCTCACGCAGTCTCCTATCCACAATAAACATATAAACAAACAAATGACACATACTGGTTTCTTTCCACCCATCAAATCTTACGATTTCCATATCTACTACCACTCAAGACATGCAGGATCCAAGTCAGAAGCTATAGAGTTGAAGAACAAAATTTTTGAGACTTTTCAACAGGAAATCGACGAAGATAAGCTAATTGTGAAGGTTCTAAGAGACGAAGAGCGTACTGGTCCACATATTACTGCCTTTTTCGAGGTAGATACTGAGAGTCCTGAGACTTTTGTCACTTTCTTATCATGGTGAGTCTCTTCCCCACAAAACAATAAACAATAGAGTAACTAACTAACAAATCCACAAGGATTCAATATAATCACGGCTCATTATCAGTCCTAGTGCATCCAAACAGCGGTGAGGTATTCAGAGACCACACAGATTTAGCATCCTGGATAGGAACAAAGCTACCACTACATGCTGATTATTTAGAGGGGTTAACTGGTTATCCAGATGTTCATTTTCCAGCTAGAGAACTCATCAAGGACGGTTGGTATGAGGATCCGGAGAAGTACAAGAAATCAATCATGATCAGACTGTTGACAGCAGGAACAAAGGATAAATTCTGGTAGTAGAATATACGTCCAACAGAATCTATTAATTCTATTAAGCCGGTGTAGTTAACGTATGATTTATTTTTGACCTTAGCTGATGTGCCACAGTTGATATCAATTTTGTATAAAGAATATTTGGAACCACTCGAAAGCACATTTACTTTTTAGTTTACTCTCCTCGCAATTGTATTAAAAAATGGGTTTCATTCCACAGTTTTCATACTATGACTTCCATATCTATTATCAAGCACACCAAGCTGTATCCAGAGATAGAGCGGTAGCCCTTCGCGATAAGATTAAAGCAGAGTTTGCAAGCGAACAGGAACAAGGACGACTTGTAATAAAGCAACTCCGTGACCAAGTGGTTGGGCCTCATGTGACGAACTTTTTTGAAATTGATATACAAGATCCTGAGCTATTTGGTTTCTTCTTCAGTTGGGTTACCGTACATCGTGATGGTCTGGATATATTTGTTCACCCCCATTCAGGAAATGGATATAAAGACCATTTTAAATACCCTATCTGGATAGGAGAGAAGCTGCCTTTGATCGATGGGATCCTGAAGGACAAAGAAGCTCCAATATCTCCCTTTGGATTGCCTACTAGACAGATCAATGAGTTGAAAGCTTTGAACCTTGGTTAAAGTTTGAAGCTTAAAGTCCACAGATATACTCGACTCTTTCAGTTCGGATATAGTTCATTATAATAGTATAAGTAATAATAAATGATCAACTGCGTTCCTATGCAATTTATTGGCAGAAAGCTCTGATAAAGAACTTAACATTAATTGTTCATGATATCCCTCTAACTTGCTATTAATAAAAATGATAGAAAGTGGAAAGTTCATCTATATGCCGATTTGCGGATCAGTCATAAACCTGATAAACACAGATCAATGTATTAAAAGGTAATTGTGAGTTCTCAGCTGAAGCTCATCAGGAAGGGGGACTGCCCCAGGAGTTAATCAGATGGCTCTTAATGTATCATTCTGAAGCATTATTAATCTCGAAAGCTGATCCGGGTGAAATTAAAATACATTCATCTTCTGCTGAAGAAGCAGCGGGCGATAGCTACCGCCATCATAGGTCTGGAATTCCCTGGGAATTAAAAGAGTTACAATTCCACTACTACTAAGGAGATATTGTAGACGTTCTAAACTTGGGGCACAAAAATATTCAACAATTCACTGGTTCATGATCACTGGAAATAGTGATTAGACTGTCTACATGAGCCGTTTGAGGGATCATTTAAAGATACACTTTATCGCTGAATCGAAACACGTGCTATCAGTTGTTATTTTAATCCCATAGGAGAGTAATTCTATTGAAAGTTTCAACCTTATATACTAGCCGTGAAAACAAGCCCTGATAATTCCCTAGGAATTTCGTCGCATATGCAACTAGATAGTCAATGACGTATGCGGCTTATTTTGATGAAATTATGATACACTGGTTCTGGCAGACGGCTTGTGCCAATGACGATTTAATTATACGGAACAATCACAGCACCAAGGTTAGATCTTGTGGATCTTGAGTAAACCAGCAGAGTGCGGTATTTGATAAGTTGAAAGCCGCTGGATCTCACAGCTCGCATATATATTTCAAGTGGACTTACAAATCCGGATAATTTTAAGTAGCAGCGATCTGGTGGAAGCTGGCTGTCGGTTTCTCCTCACGGTGCACGTGCGTGTTGGCGTGGTTTTATTGTGTTCATATATATATAGGGTTGGTGACATGTTTTCTATTATCACGAAAATTTACGACGCATAAAGTGGACTGCATTTTATCGCGCGCGCAGTTAATGAATGAAGAATGATACAACCTGTAAGAGTAGATATCGCGAGCAAAAGTACTGAACTTAGTTACCTTCATATAAGAGGCAGCATATTATGACCACTGATATAAGGAATTTCAAAGATCTTTTAAAGATCATAAAAGTAATAGTTCGCGTCTCTGATCACTGATTAGCCCATGCAGTCTTGTCGAGCATAGCTTTGAGTCTGGGGACTAAATCTGCCCAATATTTAAATCTTGCATAGTTTTCAACTTAAATCTTGATCTATGAGCTAAACTTTTCAATGCAAGATCGCTTGAAGTGAAAGAATGCTGTTTCCAGTAATCAAAACCACGTTCTTTAGTCATTTCGGATGTTTCAACTTTCACATGCAAATTAGTTTCTATTGTCAGGCCGTTGTGCCCCGAGATATTTTTACGAGATTTTCGAGTTTTGCTTGTCCTTTCTCATAGGTGATGAATCCCAATTCTCATGAATGAGTCAATAAATAACATAACATCTGGGAGACTAATTGAATCCATGGGCAAATTTTCTCCAGATCTTTAAATAAGCCAAAAATCCCATGGAACAATAAGCCCTCGTCTACTGTTTCAGAAGATCTAAAGATTGTGCAGTAGTATCATGCCCACTATGAAAAACGGGAGTTTGCAATTGATAAAATTTCCATGTGATTCTAACAGATTCTGATATCGGAAAAAAAAAATTGGAGTATTATACATTTAAGCCAAGAAACGTATATAGGGACGTTTTTATTCCATCGTAAAGCTGTTCAAGTTGGCTACCGAGATCTAATAAACTGACCGGGGAGTAGGTGGTTGCCAGATCTTACACACCCATTTATTCACTAGCGATTATCTCGATTTTTCCTCTCTATATAGGGAGTTTTCCACGTGCTTGTATTGTGACCCTGTAATTTTCCCGCCGATTGTTGCATAATCGGTGTTACTGCTTATTTCCTGCTTCGTATATCACAACTCATGAAGAGTGGAAAATCTCATTGAACTAAAATCTATATATATATGCTCTCACGGTCGCTTCTCATGAATTCTGCAAATCTAAAATTTTCGATTCCAGCTTGATCAATCATCTCAAATAAATTACCAAACATGTCTTCTGATGCCTTGAGAGATATCCCAAAGTCCTTCTCAGACTTCGCTACTGGTTGGATCCCTCGTGCTAAAAAGGAAATCACACTTAATAAAAGTTCCAGAGAAGGCCAAGAGTCTGAGGAACAATATCGAGGACGTATCCAGTTAGCTTCAGAAGCTGGTAGATTCAAGAAATACTTACCTATCATCACCACTGGTGCTGGTTTATTCTCTGATGGTTACGTCAACAACTCCATTGGTGTTGTTTCCACCTGTTTGTCTATCTTATATCCAAAGCAGTATAAGAATTCAAATGCCATCAGAAATGTCACTTCCATTGCCTTCGTCGGTACTGTTGTTGGCCAATTGACTTTCGGTTATATTTCAGATTTCTACTCTAGAAGACAAGCCATGTTATGGGGTATTGTCATTTTAATTGTCATGACTATCTTAACTTCAGGTGTCTGGGGTAAGAACAAAGATGATATCACGGGTATGTTGACAGCGTTGACAGTCTATCGTTTCTTCTTGGGTATCGGTATCGGTTCTGAATACCCAGCTGGTTCTACTGCTTGTGCCGAAGCTTCAGCCCTATTACCTCCAGGTAAAAGAAATCGTTGGTTTGCTTGGTTCACCAATTTCATGATTGACTCAGGCTTTGTTACTGCTACTTTCGTTCCAATGGTGCTGTTATGGATTTGTACTCCAAAGCACTTAACTCCAGTTTGGAGAGTTACCCTAGGTTTTGGTGCTATCCCACCAATTGCTTTATTTGTTCTACGTTTATACTACAAAGAAGGTGAAACTTTCAAAAAAACCAAATTTGCAAACGCTGCTAGAGTTCCATACATTGCTATTATCAAGTTTTACTGGTTAAGATTGACTGTTGTTTCCTTGATTTGGTTTATCTATGATTTAAGTGCATACTCATTTGGTCTTTTCTCATCATACGTCATTGCCAACTTATATGACTCTAATGATTTATATTCCGTTTTTGGTTGGAACGTTGTTTTAAACTTGTTCTACATTCCAGGTGCTTTTTTGGGTGCTATCTCTGCTGATTACATTGGTCCTCGTTTAACTTTAGCAATTGGTGTCACTTTACAATCATTACTAGGTTTCGCAATGGCTGCTCGTTTTGAAGATTTACAAAAATCAGTTGCTGGTTTCGTTGTTGCTTACGGTTTCTTTATGACATTAGGTGAATTCGGTCCTGGTGATAACATTGGTTTATTAGCCTCAAAGACATCATGTACCCCTGTTCGTGGTCAGTACTATGGTATTGCTGCTGCCGTTGGTAAAGTTGGTGCTTTCATTGGTACCTATATTTTCACGCCATTGACCAATAAACACGGTTTGAAGGCTGCCTGGTGGTTAGGTGCCTCTTTAGGTTTATTCTCTGCTTTCTTGGCTATTTTCTTGTTACCACCAGTCGACCAGAACGCTATGCAAGAAGAAGATGCTAGATTCCTCGAATACTTGGAAAGTACAGGTTTCGATATTAGTACCTTGGGTATGCATGCTGATCAAGAAAGTGTTGATGCTGATAGTTTCCAAAAGGAAACACACGTCGTTGAAACTAAAGATTCTTAGATGCGCTATTATTCGTTATTATGCCTTGGAACAATCGAGGGCTTCCTGTTTAGAAAATGTTGCTTACTGCTTAATTAATAATTGATGTGTTCATTTTTGTGAGAAGAGCTGTAGTCCACAGGCTTATAACTCTAGAATTTCCTTATAAATACCCATATAAAACAACTTCGCGATTTTCACACTTTGATTGACAAACCACCGCTAAATATTTTTGACACCTCACAAATAAAGAACATTTTGATATCCACCAATTCACTCAAAAGTCACAAACAAAAGTCAAAGCACAAACAGCTCAGCATGTCTGATTTGAACAATTTTATAGCGGGTATCCCATCCATTACAAAATTCATCGTCATTTCTCCCATCTTGATACAGGGGCTTGATAAGCTGGGAGTCATCCCTATATCGTCCTTTATGCTTTTGTGGCGACCTATCATACATAATTGGCAAATCTGGAGAATATTCACTTCTTTATTTGTCGTAAGCCCTCAGTTACCGGGTGCTTTTGAAATATATGCACTTTACTCATACTCAAGAGGATTAGAGGAGAACAAGTTCTTTAGAGACATTCCTGATTATCTGTTCTACTATGCCGTCATTTTGCCATTCATTATCACTTCTGGTTGGTTATTGGAAGCTGTGAGTTTAGCAAGAGCTTTAGAGGGTGCATTAACATATACCTGGTCCAGGGCAAACCGTACAAGAGATGTGAACCTGTACTTTCTACCTATCAAAGCTTCTCACTTACCGGTCATGACATTGGGATTTGCTCTGATTTTTGATGGCCCAGCTGCTTTCTTAAAAGTATTATCAGGAATGTCGGCCGCTTACTTATATGCATGTATTGAATCTAAATCACTGGGTCCACTTTACTCTTATCTACGAGAAACTTTGGGAATAAACGTCATTAGACATCAGAATTCAAATAGAGTTGGCACAATACATACGATCAATGAGGTCCACGACGGTTATCTGCGTGCTCCTACCTGGTTTAGAACCATCGTTGAATTCTTCTCAGGGAGAACTGATCGTCCGGGTAGTACAAGATCAACTACCACCAATAAGGGTCCAAGAGTCAACACATTGAACGGTCCAAGTACGACCACTAATGGTAACGGTGGTACTACGGCCAAGTCATCCGGATTCTCATTCGGGGGATCCAGTGCATTCAAGGGTAAAGGTCATAGATTAGGTTCCACCTAGTTTTTCTAATTCTATCGATAGCTTGATAAACTCGTGGATAAAACATGATAGAATCCAGTATGAACGAAAACTTGCCTTCTGGTTAATTGTTAATGCTCTTAGTATAGCTGTCATTATGAATTGAAAATTTAAATAGACTATGGAATCATCCGATATGATATAACTGTCTATAGCTGTGCTGGTGTTCCTTGGTTTGACAAGCTTCTTTGAAAGTTTATGAATATTTGTTACAATCTCTATCATTCCTCTTTTCAGATTTTGTATTTGCTCATCTGAATTGATGGTTCGAACAGATGTAAAGTTTTGATTAAGAATTGTCTCGAACAAGTTCGGCAGGGCCAAAATGGTCTGGAAAAGTCTAAGAAGAAAATAATCATTCTCTTTATCTGCTTTCAAATTCTGTTTCAAAATCTCTGGGACATTAATCTCTTTCCAGTCATTGACTAACATTAAAAGTGTCCTGTTGGTGGCATCATTAATTTCTATACCATTCAATGGGATAGTTCTGACGAAATGATCATAAAAATCATCACATCTGACCATAGAATTGTAAAGACCCCGCTCAAGGTCATTAGTAAACGAAGTCTCCACTGGAAGTTGCTTATTAACGATGAATAGGTCATAAATTATCCATATTTTGCTCTGTTTTGTTCTCGACAATACACTATCAGCTCTGACATCAGCACCATTCTGTTTGAGAGCATCCCAAATATGATCTTTAACCCATAAATTTGAAAAGCAATAGTTCGATCTCGCTCTGGAACCGACTCTTTTTGTGATTACTTTGCCATTGTACAACCCTTTAATTAGTTTCCCAAACCCAGGCATTTTAATATAACTATCATCATCAATGGAGGTATAGAACAAGCGGTAGAAGTTCTGGAAACATTCATAGGCACGCTGTTTTGTGATGTATAGTAAATGTACATCATGATCATATGTATACTCTTGATGAAGGTCATGAAGAATGAAGATGTTATAGATACAATGGCAGGAGAGGAGCTTAATGTATAAATAGTCCCCCTCGTGCAAAGTCAGCTCAGTATGGAGAAGAGTCTTGAACTCATCAATGGGGAGTTTATGATGCTGTAGAGTGAAGGTACGAAGGAAGTAGTCGTCTTTGGTATGCTTAGTCATTGGTGATGGGGGAGGACTGGGGCTTTGGTTGAAGGACAGGCTTACTATGTGATGTGACGAGAACGAAGCAATGCTGCGTGGACTGGGGGTCCGAGGGTTTGTAAGCTGTGCAATAGTTAGTTGCCGTGAAGCGTTGTTATGGTTGGATATGGGAGACTGCATCTTCGGTAGTGGAGATTTTTTTTTTTCCCTTTTCTGGGAAGTTTACTTTTCGAACGTGGTTTTCCTGGCAAACTTCACTGCGCGCGCGTTTACAGGATTCACTAACAAAATTTCCGATTTTTTTAATCTTTGATATATCTTTGTATTTCCCCAATATGGAATACTGCCCAATTCGGGAGTTTCTCTGTATTTTTTTACTTTTCCTTTCTTCCTCGGGTGAAATCACTGATCAGGGCCGCGAAAGTTTCCAATGCGAAAAGTTCCTCTTGTGCGCCCCACAATTAATAAACCGAATGGACCCGCTGAGTTAGAAACCATAAAAGAGGACAGATCTGTGACCAATTGAACTTTGCACTTATAAAAAGGCGGCGCATTCCACCAAGAAATTCATTCTTGTATAATATTGGACAGTCCTATAGGGAAATCATAACACTCCAATGCTAAAGAGAATGGCCAGAACCTTTTCATCATCTGTCAAAACCTTTAAAGGTGACACCTACAAGTTCCAAGACACGCTTCCTTCATTGCCAGTTCCCTCCATCGAGCAAACAAAGAAGCTCTATCTGAAATCCATCAGACCTTATGTCTCCAGTGAGGAACAATATTCTAAGCACGAAGCTCTTGTCAACGACTTCTTTGCTACTCAAGGTCAGGAGCTACAAGAACGTTTGCAGCAATTGCAATCAAAGTCAAGAAATTGGTTGAGTGAGAACTATTGGGATGACTATGCATACTTGCAATACCGTGATCCAATTGTCCCATTTGTCTCATACTTTTTTGGCCATAAGAATTTACCATTGGAAGTCCAAGAGATCAACAAGAATCAACTATACAAGGCAACTGCGGTCATTGAAAAAGTCACCACATTTGCTGAACTATTGAAGAACGAATCATTACCAGCTGATCAGGTCAAAGGGAATGCGTTCTGCATGGAATCTTTCAAATGGATGTTCAATACTTCGAGATATCCACAATCTCCAGGGCAGGATTCAAACATCTTCCATGACATCAGAGCGCCAGAAAACCAATTTATCATTGTCGCTGTCAACAATTATTATTTCAAACTATACACTCATGACCCATCTACTGGAGAACGTTATGCAAACAATATTATCTTCAAGCAATTATTAAAGATCCAACAATTGGCCTATTCAAGACCAAAGAATGAGAAATCTGTGGGTATCTTGACCTCATTACCAAGGGATGAATACTACGAGGTCTATCAAGAATTGAAAGCTTCTAAAGTCAACAAGGAGTCCTTGGACACATTAGCCAGATCCACTTTTTTTATCGCTTTAGACGAAGACTTGCCAGTGACATATGAAGATCGTGCTCATTATGCATGGCATGGAAATGGTCAAAACAGATTCTACGATAAATCTGTGGAGTTTTTCGTTGCTAGAAATGGGTATTTGGGTTTCCTTGGTGAACATTCAAGAATGGATGGGACTCCAACTTTGGTTCTAAATGAATTTGTTGCTAGAGAATTAAGCAAATTGAAACCGGAAGAATTCTTGAACTCTTTAAACACTGATTTTGGTGAACCATTACCTGTTGAACCAACAGTCTTGAACTTCGAGATTACTCCAGGGGTTGATTCTGCTATTGAATCTGCTAAAATCAGCTTGAAAGCCCAGATTGAAAATCATCAAGTTAAAGTCTTGCATTATCAAAAATTCGCAAAGAAAGCTATCAAGAACTTTAAAACTTCACCAGATGCGTTGATCCAATCAATAATCCAATTAGGGTTTTATAAACAAAACAAACACCTATGGCCAACTTACGAAGCCAGTTCCACTAGAAAGTTCTTTAGAGGTCGTACTGAAGTGACAAGATCCGTGTCTGAAGAGGCATTGAGATTTGTTCAGAATTGGGAAAATCCATCAGCTAAAGCTTCACAACGTTATCAAGACTTGAGAGGTACCATTAACCAGCATGTTGAATACACTAGGGCAGCAGTCAGTGGTCTTGGTGTTGATCGTCACTTCTTGGGTTTGAAATTACAATTAAAAGAGGGTGAAGAACCACACGCCCTGTTCAAAGATGAGATATTTAACTATTCTCAAACCTGGTTGATATCTACTTCACAATTATCATCTAATTATTTGGATGCTTGGGGATTTAGTGAAGTTCATCCTATCGGGTATGGGATAGGTTATTCAATCACTGATGACTATTTGCATTTCAATATTTGCACAAGAAGATCATCAGGGAATGATTCAGAAGAACTAGCTCATTACATTTCAGAGGCCGCTGATGAAGTCTTTGAAGTGTTGGTTCAACACACCGATAAACCAAAACTATGATTCACTGGAAGTAATGCATAAAGCGCTATAAGTTTTTTTATGACAGCTTCATTACCTTATGATATTATTTTATTTTCAACATTCGCAGTCTTTGTAGTTGATGTTCAGGTGTATTAGAGGCCTTTCAGAATACCGTCAGAGATATTGATTCTAATTGCTCAATCGTGAGTAGGCTCGGCCGAACCCTTACTCATCTCGGGTATCCATCAGTTATCTAATCAAAAAAAAAAGCATAGCTAGATAATTTACAATATAGACGTGCTAAAAATAAACGGCGAGAAACCTGAGCACAAGCAACTGGTTATTAGCTACTAATTAACTGCTGCCTTTTTATATCAAAATGCTTCATAGCAATAGATTGAAGACGATCTCATTTTTCGGATTTCGGCAATGAGAAACTCTTTTTTTTTTTTTCATTCTGTCAACTTGCTTCGGGCCGCCGAAAACACCCCATGAGAAGAGACATAAAAAGTTGAAATTAAAAGCGTAAATTTTAAGTACATTTAGTTCCTTCTTAATTCTACTATCATTAAGCTCACGGGAGAGTCTCCTATTCAGCTGAGGATATAGGGAAGGGACACATTCACTCTTGCGCTGCCTTGTGAATACTCAGGCCAATTTCAATATTCGCAAAGACTTGTACATCGTATCATTTATAATCAGATAAAGACCCTTTCCCCGAAGTAATCACCTAGCGTCCATGACAAATACTACAACGCTCTCCATTAAGGGAATGACATGTTCCAACTGTTCCGGATCGATCACTTCACAACTTCAAAGCACACCAGGAGTCCAGAAGGCGGAAGTTTCGCTAATAACTGAGGAGGCTACTGTTAAGCATGATGATTCCTTAACGCCCGACATTATCAAAGAGGCCATTGAAGACTGTGGGTTTGACGCCGAGGTGCTAAGTAGCATTAAAGACATTACCAATAATATCTATCTATCCAAATTCAAGGTTGTCGGAATGACTTGTTCAAATTGTACAAATTCCATCAGGGACCATGTTGAGCCCCATGTCAAAAAATTCGATATCAGTGCAATTACTGAAGAAGCGGATGTTGAGCATGATATTAATGAACTGACAACCGATCAGATCCTCGATATGATTGATGATTGTGGGTTTGATGCAGTGCTGGTCGAGTCTCACCCTATCGATTCCCATGTCGATGAAGATACGCTACAAACGGTAGTGAGCGTTAAAGGTATGACCTGTGGAGCATGTTCGGCATCTATTCATAATGCCCTCATAGAAAATGAAAACGTTGAAAATTGTGAAGTATCACTACTTACAGAACAAGCTATTGTTAAGCATACCTCAAAATTGAAGCCGGAAGATATTAAAGAAGCCATTGAAGATTGTGGGTTCGATGCTGAAATCGTTGAAAGCTCCAAGTTTGTTTCTACCAAGATCAAGAAAGATCCAACGACCGAGACCACGAGGTTCACTATTTATAAAGATAACATTGATTCATTATTATCCCAAGTAACGGATATACCTGGTGTGATATCGTCATCTCATACCCAAAGTGTTTTGAGTGTCACCTATGACTCAGAAGTCGTGGGAGTCAGAGGCCTTGTTAGGGAATTCAAACAGATAGGCTTCAAAGCTGAACCGCAATCACTGATCGATCAAACAAATCAGCAACTGACAGCCTTACAGAAGAAGGATGAGATTTACTTCTGGAGAAAGAACTTTGTCAAGACTGCTATTGTGGGATTCCCTATGTTTGCCATTGATCACTTATACCCGATTTTCACAGGTGAGATGGTCAATTATCACCTTATACATGGCTTGTATATGAACACATTGCTGGAATTAGTTGTTGCATCATATATTCAATTTACTGTTGGTGTTTTCTTCTTCAGAAATGCAATGAAAGCGTGGAAACATGGATCGGGTACGATGGATACGTTAATCTTTGTTTCTACTAACATTTCCTATTATTTTTCAATCTTAACCATCATTGTTTCATTTTTCAAAAATAACGGTATTCCACCACATACATTGTTTGAAACCGCAGTATTACTAATGAATTTTGTCTCGTTGGGAAAATGGATGGAGAGTAAAGCAAAATCAGAGACCTCAACTTCTTTATCACAGCTTTTGAGCTTGACGTCAACCGAGTGTTCAATCATTGAGCACCCAGAAAACTTTACAGTGGAACAGCCTGGCTCGACACGTACCATAAAGATCAATTATTTACAGATTAATGATATTGTTTCTGTCAAGCCTGGTGCAAAGTTACCTGCCGATGGTATTATTATTCATGGTGAGTCAGAAATTGATGAATCATTATTAACAGGCGAATCTTTACCTATTCATAAGAAAGTGAACGATACAGTTTATGGTGGGTCTATCAATGGTCCTGGTCATTTATTCGTTCAAATCAAAACCACATCCGAAAATTCACAATTATCAAAGATTATTAAGCTGGTGAAACTGGCACAATTACAAAAGGCTCCTATCCAATCATATGCAGATTACATTGCCTCAATTTTTGTTCCAACAATATTAATTCTTGGTTTGATCACTTTTATCTGTTGGATTGTCTTATGCTACGCTTTGCCTAACCCACCTGCTATTTTCTTGACCAAGGACGGTAAATTGTTTGTTTGCTTAAATATTGCAATCACTGTTATTGTCATTGCATGTCCTTGTGCTTTGGGTCTAGCTTCTCCAACGGCGATAATGGTTGGGACGGGTGTTGGTGCCAAGCATGGTGTTTTGATTAAAGGTGGGTCTGTATTAGAAGTCTGCGATAACATTGATGTTTTGCTATTTGATAAAACGGGGACTCTAACACTCGGTGAAATGAGCGTTTCTGCAGAGCATTTGTTGAATAATAAATTTCCTAGAGATTTAATCTTACAAACGATTGGCAATTTAGAAAGTAAGTCCGAACATCCTATTGGGATTGCTATTGTTGATCATGTCGTGGAAGAAACTGGAAAGTCATTTGAGACATTATCTGCTATTGAGTTTGAAGTATTGATGGGTAAAGGTTTGGTTGGTTCTTTCGATATCGATGGTGAGAAATATGTTGTTCAAATTGGTAATTTAAAGTTGTTCAATGAAGAATTCTTAGCTAGTGACGCTATTTTTTCCAATCTGAAGATTGATTCTGATTTCACGCTGGCTCATATTGCAATCAATGGAGAATATGTTGGTTATTTAGAGTTGAAAGACATTCCTAAACCAGATTCCAAAAATGTTATTTCATACTTGAGAAGTCAGGGCTATGAGGTTGCAATGGTGACTGGTGATTCATTGAGATCAGCTACTAAAATTGCCAACGAGGTTGGTATCCCACAAAACAATATTTTTGCCGAGGTTTCACCATATGGTAAGGAACAATTAGTTGCTGAATTTCAAGAAAAGAAAAATTTGAGAGTTGCATTTGTTGGTGATGGGTTAAACGATTCTCCTGCCTTGGCTAAGGCCGACTTGGGTATCGCTATAGCTTCCGGTACGGATATTGCTATTGATGCTGCTGATATTGTCATCATGAATCCATCACAATCTCGTGGCTCCAATTCAAAGCAAAGAGCCACTTTACAAAATGTCTTGAATGCAATCGATATTTCACAACTAACCTTGAGCAGAATCAAATGGAATTTCTTTTGGTCGAGTGTGTACAATGTAACAATGGTTCCAATTGCTATGGGTGTATTAATCCCATGGGGTATCCAATTGAGCCCTATGTCAGCTGGGCTTTCAATGGCTTTCAGTTCTGTGAGTGTTGTGATGAGTTCATTATGGCTGAAGTCGTGGAAACCTAGAGACTTGACAGATTATGATTTGGATGTCTTAGATGATTATGATTTGGAAGCTGGGGAAAGAATCAACGTTCCAAAGAAGAACAAAAACAAATGGGGTTTCAAGAGAAGTTTCAAGGCTCTAATTCCAAAGGGGAACAGAAGAAGTAGTAATAATCATAATGTTGGTCCTGAAGATATAGAACTACAGACTGGATTACTATCATCATCAGATTGATGAATTCATATTAAAAGCTTACTTGTACACATATCCCAAGCCCAATTTCTCGGTACCCAAAAAATGTCTTTTCTATAAATTTAAAGAAGTACTAATTTATATTCCTTAATAATTAATATTTATTTAAGAAGGTCTTTGTAGTAATTTGTTGGGTTTACTGTTAATCTCGTTTAGTATGATATCATGACACTTCCCCCATCAACGGGAAAAAAATGTGACACCGTAAAATTACATAAGGGGCAACAGATACCACACAAACAAGCCAAACATACTAGTTTAACAGATAAAAAAAGAAACATATGGTGCTTTCATTAGTTGTTGGTGTCTTGAAGACTACCATTGCTGCTATTTTCTTCATTTTAGGTTGCTTATCGATTGTTTTCACTCAATTCATTGGGATCATCTTCACTTTTGGTAACCAAGAGGTATTATATGCTTGGCTGGCACAAACAAAGAAAAATTTCATTGTACTTCTTACGACCCTGATATCTTTTGTATCCAGGGATCCAATCACAGTTAGATTTGTAACTCCTGATATCCCTCGTTCAAGAATTTATGTTGATTCCAAAGGTCATTTGAAGGCAGTTCTCCCACCAACAAGTGTCATCTTTGGTAACCATCAGATTTATACCGATTGGGCATTCTTCTGGTGGTTTGCATATACTGCTGAGCTTGGTGGGTTTGCATACATCATCTTGAAGGATTCATTGAAGAAGATACCTCTTATGGGTTACGGGATGAAGAACTATGATTTTATCTTTCTTTCAAGAAAATGGATCAAGGATAAGATCACAATGGGTTCACAATTAGATAGAATCGATGCTAATGCTCGTGGGAAAGGTCCAGCTGCGGGATTTAGTTTGGATAAAGATGGGAATTGGCCCTTGGGGGAGGATAGGGGTAAAACTTGGCCATACACCATAATAATCTTCCCAGAAGGTACGAATTTGAGCGCTAATACTCGTGAGAAGACCGAAGCATATGCTGCCAAGGTTGGGAAACAACCATTTAGACATGTCTTGCTACCAAAGACGACGGGGTTGAGATTCGCATTGTTGAAGTTGAAAAACACCGTGAGCGAGATTTATGATGTTACTATCGGCTATAGTGGGGTTAGACCTGATGAATATGGACAAGATATCTACAAATTAGAGAGTGTTTTGTTGGAAGGTAAGAACCCAAACACTGTTGAGTTTTACATACGGAGTTTCAAAATATCTGATATTCCAATTGGGAAACTTCAATATGATTCTGAAGAGGAAGAGTCCAAGGATTCGAAGATATTTGAAGATTGGTTATTTGAGAGATGGACTGAAAAAGATGATTTAATGGAAAGATTTTACCAAACTGGGACCTTTGTTGATAAAGATGAACAATTAAACGTTGCAGAGACAAAACTAAGATCTAGTAAAGTGGATTTTGCCAAAATCTTTGCGGTGCCTTTCATAGTGATCCTTGGTACAAGACTGCTTTATAACTATACGTTACAAAAGCTATTCTAATTATTATGGATACTATCTCTGAAAGGTAATGATTAATCTTTACTGAATTATGGATGTATAAAATTAATAGATAGATATCTTTGTGAGATAAGTTTTTTTTGAATTAGAGTATCGACACCTATTTGTACAATGAAGTTCTAGCATTGATTATTTATTACTGAACTAAGTGATGACCTTATAATTTATATTTTTGCCAGTCCCTTCACAATGGTCTCCCAATCAGAAGCTGTCAACTGAACATACTCTCCATTCTTCAACCAATAAACAACTTCGTCACCGTTCTCTCCAGCTGGTAAGATCTGATCTCTATATTTCTTCTTTGGGATCTTATAATTATCAGAACCTTCAATATGATCGACAAACTTGATAAAGATAGGAATGGCATACTTTGGTAGTTCGATATTTTTCAATAGCTTTTTAAGAACAACTGATTCACTGTAACCTTCTTTAGCTTGTATCACTGCAAACCCAGCACGACCCTCATGATTAGGAACTTTCACACCTACAACAACAACTTGCTCGATATTAGGAGATAGCAAGATTTGATTTTCAACTTCTGTAGCGCTCACGTTCTCTGACTTCCAACGGAATGTATCACCTAAACGATCAACAAAATACCATAATCCATTATTATCTTGTTTTAACAAATCACCAGAACGATACCAAGCATCACCTTTTCTAAAAACATTTCTAATAATCTTAGATTCAGTTTCCTTCTGGTTTCCTAAATAACCTTGAAACATTTTTTTAGGATTCTTAGCAAAAAACAGATTCATGATCAATTCACCAGGTTCATCAATATCAGCAACTTTACAAAGTCCTGTTTTTGGGTCTCTGTATTCTGTTGACTGGTCTTCAGGATCCATCTTGATAATTGTTTGCTGGAATTGTAAGATTGCATTGATCAATTTGCCATAATTTCTACAAGCCCCAATACCATAATCACCGACTTGAAATGAAGTTAAAGCGATTGGAGATTCAGTGGCAGCATAAAATTCACCAATTGCATTGATTCCAAATCTTGTTTTGAACTCTTTCCAAATATCAGAACGAAGACCATTACCATAAGCTACTTGTAAGTGATGATTTCTCTCATCTGGATGTGGTTTTGAATTTAATAAATAGCGGCAAACTTCCCCCACATACTGTAAATGTGTTGCTTGTGTAATCTTAACTTGAGTCCAAACTGTAGAGGTACTAAATTTTGTACTTAATACGATGGCACCACCTTGATTAAAAGTGGCACAAACACCTAACATTGACGCAGTTGAATGATATAGTGGCATAGAGGTGAAGACCCTAGAGCTCTGCGATATGTGAACGATGAAGCCGTACAAGGAAGAACCTAGACCAGCTTTTCTCCATGACATGATTGCGGGCTTAGGAAGTCCTGTAGTACCCGAAGTGTAAATTAAAGCAGCAGTGGCATAATCTGGATCATTTGGGCATCTTTTACAATCACTTTGTCTGAATTTTAAACTATCCTTATCAATAAGCTCTTTTGACAACGAGACTTCCTCAAGATAGTGCAGTTGTACACCAGGAGTAGTAAGCTTAATTTCATTTTCAGATTCTTTGACATTGGCAGCAACTTCAGGTTCAATAAAGACATGCTTCATCTTGGCAACGCTTATACAATGAATCAAAGGTTTCCCAACGTTATTATAATTCAAGAATGCAGGAGTAGCACCGATATTCCATAAAGCAAACCAAAGAAAAATGAAAAATGGCTTATTTGTGTAGTTGATACCGACAGTTTCGCCTTCTTGGACCCCATATCTATGAACCAATATCTCAGATAAGCGAAGCACGATGTCGTATAATTCTTGATACGTATAAGATTCCAACTCAAACCCACGTTCATCTTTAAAGCCATTGTCAAGAGGACGTGGGAAAATTAGTGCCAATGTATCAGGATGTGATTGAACCTGAGCTTCAAAGAGATACCAGTAAGAATTTCTCGTTCTGATAAGGTTGTAAACATGAAGTAATGCTCGACGAATAACGTACTGAATGAGGTAAACATCTGATGCCAAGTGGTATTTTGAGTCAAAAGAGTACCATAAGGAGGCAAGTAGTGACCAAAGATAGGACACAATCTGCTTAATGAAATTCATGTAGTTGTTGGTAGGGGTTATCTCTCTTGTGGTCTGATACGTGGGTATTATTTCATTCTCGGTGATTTTAATTGAGTACAAAAGAAAGCCGATGACACAAACCACTGTTTATTCACCAATAACAAACTTCCTCACTGTCTCTGAATTGCCTAAAACAGGATTAAGCACTACACAGCTTAAAAAGTATTCGAGTCCTCTTCTTCTCTTCAATAAAAAGTTGTTTTGAAGGTTTCCAAACGCTTTTTTGCCCGGAAGTTGTGGAATGGAACTCTGTTTATTAGGAAAGGCCTCTATTAGCTGTCTCCTTAGCTGTTCAAACTCAGAATATCGCTTAAACACCTTCACTGTGCCATGCGAGGATGTTTGGATCTCCACCGACCACACAGCAAATCTCTGCCCGTTGGTCCCCTTAATGATGGTGCATTCACCGACTCTGCAATCACGGGCCCATACTGGGTCATGTTCTTGGATATGTTCTTGTTCTTGTTCTTGATGTGATGATAATCCAGCCGTTGTGTGGTTATGAACGTGGTCTATTACCTCTGGTGGTGTGCTATCGTCACTGTGATTGATCAATAAGATCGGTTCTGGGGCCACGTAAGCTAATCGATGCTCCTTGCTCATTGTCTGACTTGTGATTACTTAGTGATGATTCCATTACTTATGGTAATTTTCTTTTTTTTCGATCTCTTGAAGTTCTCTATTATACTATAAACACCAGAACCACCAGAACCACCAGAACCACCAGAGTCACCAGAATCACAATGGACAGAATCAACAGAATAATACCCTGGCATAAGCAGCTTCTTCACCAATATAAATCTCTTCGCTGGATCCCTCTCCGTCGAAAATGGTTTGTTGGGTATGATCTCCAGGGAAACACATATTGGGAATTCAGACTGTCATCTTCTCTACCCATTCGTCGTGCTGTTGAATACCGTACAAAGAGACAATACCTTGGAGAATACACTGATTGTGAAGTCCCCCCTCGTTGGATGCAATGGCTTCGTCAGACGAGAAGTACGATACCAACTTTACAAGAACTGGTGCTAGAGGAACAAAGGGTTGAAAGGATGAAAGTATTGGGAGAAAAAGCTAATGAAAGATGGAACAAGGAGAGCACGAGAGTTATCGATGGTGAAATTAGGGATAGAGTAAGAGAAGTTAGAGGTTTCATAGAAATGAATGAATCCAAGTCAACAAGTCCATGTCACTTATCTCATGATTCAAGATTTAAGAATGATCAAACACCAATTGAATCATCTACAGTTCGACCAAGGAGATAAAGCTCATGCTTTATTTGTTATTATTTATTAATTATCATATACCTTATTTATCATTCAATATATTCATTATCATAGCGTTGTATCTTTGTAACAACCTCTCTTCAACTTCAAACATTTCATTAACTTCTTTTTTCACCATCATGATCTCCTCTTGGGTATAAGTATTCATATTCTCCTTGAAGGACTTCAAATTAGATATCAATTCACCTACGCTAACTCTATTCTCATTGTTAATTCCTCGATTGATAATCGTGTTGGAACTAGAGCTTTTCAAAGAGGATTTTGGTGATGGCGAAGATCTATTAAAGACGCTGACTCTTGGTGTCTTTGTGTTTAACGGTGAGTTTGTTGGTGATTGGGATAGATTAGTCTTCGGTGTGGATGACAGTTTAGAAGGTGTTAACCTATTTGTAGACTGTAGCCTTGCCGTGGTTGGTGTTCTTACACTTGTTGGGGAAACGTTGATGCTTCTTTTAGTTGGAGTAATTGAAGTGTTGATGGCCGAGGGTCTCCTAATTTTTCTGACGACTTTTGGAGTATGTTCAACCTTGTTGAAGTTATTAATGTTTCCAATGGTAGATTCTGCTTGTTGATTATCCTCTTTCAAAGTCCAGCTGAATAAACAACCACTGTTACTCAGTGTGATAATTTCATTTGATGAAATTGGAACCAGGCACTTGATAGTTTCTGAATGACCCCAATGGAGAGATAATTGTTTACCATTGTGATAATCAAAAACTCTCACACTCTTATCAGTACACGAACAGATTAAAAAATTCTCATTATTGACAACGACATTATCAACTAATAGTGATTCGTTATTTTCACCAAATAATTTCAAACTTCTCACAGTTTCCAATGTATTTAAATTGTAAATAATAACTTGTTTATCCATGGTACAGACAATGAAGTCGTTATTATGTATAGTCATGGCTGACGGGGTGGATTTCAATGACACTGTTTTGTCCTTTTGGATTTTGAACGAATCTTTGTTCACTATAAATTTATGACTGGAAATGGATCTATCTGCAGAACTCACGTAAATTGTACCTTTATGATAAATCAGTTTTAATAGATTACCCTTGTGCTCCGCTAAAGTCTGTAAAATCTCCCAGTTTTCACCAACTTCTTCAAATTTAACAACATCAGTTCTCGCAAACACTTGAATCATTCGATCTCTTCCAATAGAGACGATGAACTCAACTTGATCAATCTTGAAATAAATAACATCATTGATACTGTATTCATGTACCGAAGCGCTATATTTCATCTCCTGAGTAGTGGGATTAGAAATGGTCAAGTTTCCATATGCATCACCAGCAATGATATCATTTGCTGGTGATATATCGAGACTTGTTATATGATTTTCAATGACTTTATTCGATATTTCTGGAACTTCAACTTTACACAATGGCCTTAAATCTAATGTATCCTTAGCGATTGACTTGATGATACCATTTTTAGTCCAATTGATGATTTCACCATTGGCTGCTGATTTTAACCCACTACTGCTTTTAGATAATGAATCTATCAAATCCAAGGATTCTCCAGTCTTGATGATGAAAATCTTAATCTCTTCACTTGAAGTCACATAGAGGAGGCTTTTCTTGTTCAATAATTCCATATAAGTAATCTTGGGAATGAATTTAACTTTTGTGGGAGAATCAAGATTACCATCAAACTGCAATGATTCTAGTTCAGATTGTAGAATCTCTTCTACTGGGATGGATTCAATGAGGTCAGATGCGACCCATAGTTTTGCATTAATGGGATCATGGAGAATCACACCAGTATTGTCCTCTTTCTCAAGTCTGAATTTGAGTTTAAGTAAATTAGATGCTGAATTATAGCCGGCGATTTCACCTAATGAATTTAAAAACAAGAGATCATCATCACCAATACCTTGAGTGCAGTAGATGAAATTTGAATTTATGAAGTCACCGAGAATCACATTCTTTCCTTGAATCACTGACTTCTTCTCAAAGCTTTCAAATTTCCAGATCTTTATATGCCTAATACCAAATGTAATGATTGTATCATCTATCCAATGCACACCATTGATCTGGGAAGTGCACTTATTGGCACCGATGATCTCCGGTTGTATGCCGCTCAATTTCCAAAGATAGATAAACCCATCATGTGTGTCACCTATACTTAACAAGAATTTCGAATCTTGAGAGAATTTCAAGGCGATGACACCGAATTGATGTTCATTTATGCTTAAGAATGGATAATTATTTGAATCTCGAGCTAATGAGAACAATAATATTCGTGGTTGAGATCCCGACTCTCCAACGGCCAGATATCTTTCATCGGGCGAGATTGAAACACAAGAAATGGTCTTAATCTTTTGAGATTGTTGTGAATTGAGCTTTGGAGGAGAGGATAGTGACAAGTCTTTGATCTGTGATGAAAGTGAATTGTTAATGCAAACAGTGTGCGAAGGTCTAGGAATTCCGAATTGATCTTTATCTATCTCAGCAGATATGGAGCCATTCTGTGAATTACTGGAGCAATAACTCTTGAAGTTTGTAGCACAGAAGAATCTCTGACTTGTCAGTCGACCTTCTTCTTTGTCTATCTTGGAGACCACCACACCACCACTGGCAACGTAGGCAACGTAGTTTGTGGACACTGCAACGTCCAATTGGCAATTAGAAGTTGTACCGTAAATTCTTTTAATGTGGAAATCCATTCCAGAAGCTGCTCTTTGCCTTCGCAGTCAGTAGCACATAGCGTATTGTTTTTGTTTACCTTTTGAAAATCGCGATTTTGTTGATACAAAAATAAAATAATTCCTGATGAGGAAAAGACCTTAAAATACATTGTAGTTAACACACACACACAAATCAATTCGAATAAATATAAGGAATATACACAATAAAGCAGAACATCACTAGCCACCGTGAACACCGGAACTTTCAAATAACTTTTTGATCTGTTCAATTGTGAACCCTTTCAATAGAGCCAATTGTAATAAAATACGACATTTTTGAGGATTTAGGTAACCACCAGAAATGGCACCTTCAAAAGGCTTACCATTGTCCACTTTTGGTAAGTTCTGCTTTGTAACACAGCCGTCCTGAGATCTCTTTGAATAAACGACAGGAATGTGATATTTTTGCCAGATATATTTCAGGAATTCATTAGTCTCATCAGTTAAGGAGCCAGCACCTGAAGTAGCCAACACAATAGCCTTTGTGTCCATTTGTTCCACTGCAAGCTCAATAATCTTAGGATTGAAACCTTGGACATTGTAAAAGACAGTAACTTCTGGTAGTTCATGTCTTCTTCTTGAGGAAATTGAATCTGATGAAAATTGTAAGTTTTCTGTTAATTTTTGTGAATCAATATCAATATGCAAATCAGATGGTCTTGAAGGTGGGAAGTAGAAACGTGAATGACCATAGACAAAAGAACCTAAATAGCCCTGACCAATAGATTTGAAAGTATCCAACGTGTTCGCGTTTGATTTCGTGATATAAAACCCTGAACCAATACTATCATTTAAAACAACAAGTACACCTCTCCCCTGGGAATCATCGTTAGCAGCAACAGCAACAGCTTGATATAAGTTAAAAGTACCATCAGCAGAGATGGATGATGAAGGACGCATTGAACCAGTGATAACAATGACAATATCTTGGTAATTTAGTGTGATGTCTAGAAAAAATGCAGTTTCTTCTAATGAATCAGTACCATGAGTAATAACAAATTTCTTTATACCTTCTTCTTCATAAGATCTTTTGATTTCTCTGTGTAGTAATAACAAATGAGTAGAGTTTAATTCCTTGGAATCCAAATTAACAACTTGTTGGTATTTTAGATGAGCAATCTCAGATAAACCAGGAACTGAATTGATTAAATCTTCAATAGTCAAATCAACATCATAACCAGAAGTTTTTAAATCAGAATCAGCCTTAGCAGCAATAGTACCACCAGTCCCAAAGATCTTTACCACCGGTAAAGAAGAGTCATGGGCGTCGACATCTATTTCCTTCGTTTCACCAGAAGTGGTGATTGAAATATCACGAGTCATAATGAGTGATTCTCTCCGTCTATTGAAGGGCATTGTGGAGAAGTAGAAGTCAGAGATTGAATAAAAATTTAACTAAATCACAAACAGATAATCAGCTGGAAGCAGTTATCCGTCACCAGTATAAGAACTTCAGTAACAACACCAACACCAACAGAAGTGTACACAAATTTAATGTGAAGGTATTAAATCCGTCCAACTTCTGTGCCATCTCCAAGGAAAAAAAAAACGCCGTTTCAGGAACATCTCAGTTGGGGATCTTGACTTGTGAGATTCATTTACTGAACACTCAGCTGCTTTTTATAACCAAACAAACATCATCAGACATATCAAACATCACTTGTGTTATTGGTTAACTGGTGTGCCTTTTAGCAGTCCATGTCGGACCATCACTTGTTCTCTTCATAATCTTGGTTCCTTTTGTACGTGCGGTTTACCTATTCAGGACATTCTTCCGAGTATATCCGGATGCAGGCTTCCGAACACAAGAGGAAAAAGCTTCTTATAAAAACAGCCATCGCAAATTTGATTGAAAAGTTGATGCCTTACCAGATTGGTTAGCCTCGAGTTCATTCTACAAGCCTCAGAGGCACACATTTTATTACAGTTGGCACATAAAATTCATGGGGAATGTCCGATACACACTCACTCCAATCTTTACACACGCTGGAAAGCGGTTCATATCACCAAACACAACATCGGCCAATAGCTATTGAGTCACACAGAGATGATAACGACAATGAACTTACTCCAGAGAAAACACAAACTAGTGTGACATCATCATTGAATAATAAAGCACTTCAAAGACCAAGAAAGGAAAGAAGAGGTTTACTTGCCAACTTCTCATTAATTCCTGAATTCAAAGATGCTAGAGAGTATCCTGATTATATGAAAAATGCAATAGTCTTTATAATTGCCTTTGCGTCCCTGATAGGACCTATGGGTACCTCCATTGTGTTCCCTGCCATTGAGAACATGAGAAAGGATCTTCATACAGACACAATGATGATTAACATTTCAGTGGGTATTTATTTGATGTCACTCGGTGTTTTCCCACTATGGTGGTCTGCATTCAGTGAGAAATTTGGGAGAAGATCAATTTATATCGTCTCCTTCTCCATGTACATGGGGTTCTGTATTGGTTGCTCATTATCAACAAATATCAAGATGCTGATAGGATTTAGAGTGCTGACTGGTGGTTGCTCCGCTTCAGTTCAAGCAGTTGGCGCCGGTACGATCAGTGATCTATATTCTCCTGACAGAAGAGGCCGTGCACTAGGCGTCTTTTATCTAGGTGCTTTAGTGTCTCCACTAGTATCTCCTATCGTTGGTGCGTTGCTATTGATACGTTGGAATTGGAGATCAACTCAATGGTTCATGGTCATCCTTGCGGGTGTTATTGTCGTTTGTATTATACTGCTTTTACCTGAGACTTTAAGGGTCCAGGATAATAAAGCCTTCATTGCCAAAATCCTTGCAGAGAGGAGAAGAAAAAGGGTCAAGAACGATGTGGAGAGTAATGACAATCTGGAGAGTTCGAATGATACCGAAGATGAGGAACAAGTAGTGGAGGATGAAGGAGAAGGGAAAGGAGAAGGGAAAGGAGAAGGACACAAACAAGAAAGAGAAGGAGAAGGAGAAGGACACGAACAAGAAGAAGAGATAGAAGAACAGGAAGAGGAAGAAATGAACGAAGTTGAAAGATTAGCATCAAGATTATCCAATAGAACCAACTCAGTTTTCGACTTCACTGAAGAGGAAGGACCACATGATGATGCCGCTATCTTGGAAATGTTGCACCCTGGTCATGAAACAGATATTAGAAGAGTTTCTCAAGTTAGAGAAAATGACCTTAAGAAATTCAGGACACAAATTGAGGAGGAAATAGATAAACCGTCCACCAGAGCTCAGATCTGGAATTCTAGGTTGTATGAATTCTTAATCAGACCACTAAAGGCTGTTTATTTTTTGAGATATCCACCTGTTTTACTAGCTATAATCTTTTCCTCAGTTTCATTCGGGATCTTATATTTCGTGAACATGACAATTGAATACGAATATGCTAGAGCACCTTACAACTGGAGATCTTTATACGTCGGTTTCGCATATATTCCAAACTCAGTGACATATATTTTTGCATCCATCTATGGTGGTAAATGGACAGATCATCTGTACCGCCAATACAAGCAGAAACACGGCATAGCTGCCCCAGAGTCAAGAATTTCATATAACATCTTTAGTGCAGTCATCACTTTCCCTATTGCATTATTGATCATTGGGTGGTGCTTTAACTTCCACACTCATTGGGTCACTCCATTAATTGGGACTGCACTATTTGGTTATGCTTCCATGATGACTATTGGCCCAGTCACGACATATATCGTTGATTCATTACCAGGCCGTGGTTCGACAGGTGTAGCTTTGAATAACTTAATTAGACAGTCCTTCTCCACGGGTGCTGTCTTTGCTGCTGAGCCATTGATCAAAGCTATGAAACCTGGTCCTTTGTACTCTATGTTAGCTGGGATCCTTGTCCTATCAGCAAGTGTACTATTAGCGATTAGAAGATGGGGGACGTACTGGAGAGAGAATTACGACTTGCAAAAGCTTTACGACAGCATAGATTGATCAACAATCATCATAATTATTTTAATGACATTTAATATTCATCTATGAAACTCCGTAGTTTGTTGTTCTCCGGGCATTGTTATACGCTTTAGGACATAAATCCGAGAGCGGCTTCTTATCCTAGTTGAAGTTACCTAGAGCCATAATTAAAACTTCAAATCAAAGGACCCCTTGACAAGCAGATGAAAATTTTGTACTTAACTCTTATGAATTCTATCATCCATATTTCAGCGGTAAAGGGTCCTAGTGAGGGACATCTTGGATTACGAGAATGAGCTCCCAAGGCGTACAGTTCAATGAGAAGAAAGCTCAAGACTTTGACACCGAGATGCAGGAGGAAGCGTCTATTGATAGTGATTCCAGCATCTTAATCCTTCCAAGACTGAAAAGAAGGGGATTACTGTCACAGTTATGCCTTATACCAGAGTATAAAGATGCTAAGAGTATGCCAAAGTATGTAAAATCATACGTTGTTTTCCTTATAGCATTGGCCTCAGCGACGAGTCCAGCCTGCACATCAATGACATATCCCGCTATAGACCAAATGACACAGAGTTTTAACACAACGAGATCCACAATGAACATTACAGTCGGACTTTTCATATTGGCACTTGGTGTATTTCCTATTTGGTGGTCACAATTCAGTGAACGATTTGGACGAAGGTCAATTTATGTAGTATCATTCACTTTATTTGTTGCATTCCAATTGGGCTGTGCTTTGGTTAAGAATATCGCTGGATTCGGAGTATTAAGAACCTTGGTGGGTGCCTCTTCTGGTGCTGTGTATGCTGTTGGTGCTGGTACTATTGCTGATATTTACGAGCCTCAACACAGAGGAAGAGCGATGGGTTATTATTACTTAGGTCCTCTGATTGCACCTCTGATATTCCCTATAGTCGGTTCATTGTTGCTATTAAAATGGAATTGGAGGTCTACTCAATGGCTGCTGGTTATGTTGTCAGGTACTTTGGATATTCTTGTTATCTTCACCCTACCAGAGACAATTGCTCGAGAAGAAAACGTTGAATCAGACTCAGATCTTGACAAAGTTTCAAATTATGAGTATTTGAAAAAAGAATCATATTCGATATTTATCAAGCCTTTAAAATCATTTTGGTTACTTACAAATCCATCGGTTTTTCTAGCCATCCAACAACTTTCAATCCTGTATGGTATCCTCTACCTTGTGACTTTTATAATTCAGTATGAGTATGCAAGACCTCCTTACAACTGGAAGACTCTATATATAGGGTTCGGATATACCCCACAGTCAGTTGTCTTTATAATATTTTCCATAATTGGTGGGAAATGGAATGATAGACTTCTTGCCAAATTTAAGGAGAAACATGGATACTATGCACCAGAGAGTAGAATATCATATAATGTCCTTCTTGGGTGTATTTCACTTCCTGTTTCTATCTTAATTATTGGATGGTGTTTTGACAAAGGGACACATTGGGTGACCCCATTGATCGGGACTTCGATATTTGGAGTCGCATTGACAATGTTAACAGGTCCCCTCGTTACATTCTTAGTGGATTCACTTCCAGGAAAGGGTGCTACAGGGGTTGCATTGAACAACTTCACAAGAAACATCTTAGCTACGATCTCAATTTTTGTCTTTGATCCAATGATTAGACATCTAAAACCAGGGCCAATGATGACATTGTTTGCTGGTATCAGCGTCATTAGTTCGCTTGCTTTGTATGTTTTGAAGAAAAAAGGCCAGGAGATAAGAGAAAAGCACGACGTGGGAAAGCTGTACCCTAAACTTGAGTAGCTCTTATCATATTTTTAAGTTTACTAATAATGATTCACTTAGGTAAGCTAGAGCATTGCCGCCATTCTGTATAGTTGACTAATGACAAAAATCACTCACTCACCCATTAAATGCTAGGAGAAATCCGACATTAGGGAGATCAGGAACTAACAACTAAAGTAGCGAAACAAGTCTCTGTCTTTGGAGCTGATCTGTTTTAAGAGTTCATGATCAGTCAGGGAAATTGGCCGTTGTTTTTCTGCATATATTATTGGTTCGGGCCACGCAAAAGTGGTTCATGATTGTATCAGGTGTGATGAAACACAGCTAAAACCAAGGTACTACAAGGCCAAATCAATCTCTTTGACAAGCAAGCTGTGTATCATCTATCTCGACTATATAAGTCGACTATAATCTCTGTTAATCATCTGTTTCTCTTACTAATAAATTCAGTCTAATATTAAAAAAAGTTCTTCATTAAAGATGATGCCATCGACTGTCTGGTTGGTACTGAAGAGAATGCCACGTATAATGATTTTGCTGCTATTATTTATCTCAGTCTTCATACTTTCATTCTTATTACTGGGATGCAGCACCGATGGTCCAACTTATTCCTCCACTTACTTAATCAAATACTCTTTCAATGAGGACTCAAGCATTTATCCTTTAATAAAATCATCCTTCAGAAGCAAAAACTTGACTGACTATGAAAAAATGGAAGTAAGAGCCGGGTACTTGAACGTCTGCCTCAAACTGGATAAGGATATGTCATGCCAATCAAGATCTAGCCTTGCTAGTTTCTCAAACTTGACAAGGGTCGATATATATACCACCAACTCCAACACAACTTCAACATCATTGAATTTGATCAACCTGGCTTCTGAGTTCTCAAACGATATTGTTCATCCATATATCCTGGTAGCCGCAATCATCTTATCTATCGTATTATTCTTATCCATCCTCTATATCTGCATTCCTGGCTTACCTTTCAAACATTGGATTAATAAGTTCAATATAGTCTTAGCACCAGTTTTAGCCCTTTTATGGGGGTTAGGTTCAATGTGGACACACGTTGCAGCCGATGCTGGTCAGAAGTTGGTTACAACAGCAAGTATGGGGATCATTAAAGCTCATATTGGTCTCAAGGCCTCTTCTATGACCTGGGTGCCATTTGCATTCCTTGTGATTGATGCTATTGGTGTTATCGCCTTATACCTTAAGGATTTGCACAGTATCATTGATGCCGTGGATGAAAAGGTTTAATTAACATTGCACGTCCTCAGCTCTCTTTACTCATGGCAAAACTCCAGAGTTTGTTTATGACACCTTTTTCTTTTATATCTTTTTCAATACCCATGAGACTATTCTCTCGCAGACTTTTGTAGGCAAGTTACCGATTTTCATTGGACTGTAATCGCCAGCGATTGCAAACCCATGCGGCGTGTCTCTCTTCAGTTTCATTTGATAGTATTTGAAATTCTCTAAATCCTTCTTAGAAGCAATATCATTTTCGTATTTCTCCAGAGTTTCACGGGAATAGAATTGATCTTCTCTACCAACAATCAATAGAGTTGGCTTCTTAATAAGCTCAATAGCATTATCTGGCAATCCTAATGGATGAACAATCACGGTAGTCTTGATTCTAGGATCCGTTGATTCTATTCCAACTCTAGCAACAGTGTTTGCACCATACGAGAAGCCAATCAAAACACTTCGTTCAACCTCATGTGTAGTCAATAACTCCTCAATAGACGCTTCAATATTAGTCCAACTGGTGGTTGTTTGGAATCTACCCTCATTATAAGAACCAAAGACAGAGTGTGTGGCTAACCAATAGTTAACTCTAGCATTCAAAGCCAATTCGATTGTCAAGTGTTTGAACTTGGAGATGAAAGAGTTGTCGTTCTTGTTATCATCAGGTGTCTCCAAATTTAAAGGGTCATTGAAATAGATATCCAAGATCGCAACAACGCAGCCGGTTCTGATAGCATAAGCATCAGCAAGCTTCTGGTTGTTCACGCCAAGCCCCTTTGAATTAGGCATGATGACAACCATAGACTTCTCCTTTGTTTGTAACTCATAGTCGATTTTCCCGTATGTGTCAATTTCAATAGAATCCACAGGATAAGTCAAATACACAAGTGCCTCAGATTTCTTCAACTTGAACTCATACCCACGAGGCTTATATGAGATGGGTTCTTTGAAGAATGAACCTTTTCTAGAATTTGATGGTGATTCCAGTAAATCATCAAAACTGGAGTCGGTAGAGTCTGACTTGTTATCAGGCAAAAAGTCTCTTGACAGGGGAATGTCTCCCTCAATTGAGTCTTCTATATTAACAGAGGAGTCAAAGTCCGTAAAAACCTTTGGATAAGCAGACTTGGGCGCTGAAATATTGCTTTTGTGCATTAAAAATAGCGATTTTGTTCAAGTTTTGTTGTTTGTTATTAAACCAAAGATTATTTATGCCATTTTTGTTTTCATTTGTCCCTTTTCGTATCGAGAAAAAAACTGGCTGGAACACAGGAATTATAATATAAGTCCAATTAGATGGACTAAAAAACACTACAAATAAATATTGAATAAACTGTGTTATTTGAAATATTTTGATCCCTCAAAAGAGACCTTTTTTTGTATGTTTTTCTAAGTATTGAACGAAAAACTAATGTATTTATTATCATATAAGTCATTTTATCAAAAAATCTCAATCATTAATTTTTCCTTCCTTATTTAATAGTTCCTTTAATCTAGTGAAGAAGCACCAGTAATAATATCAACCAATTCGTTAGTGATGACAGCTTGTCTGGTTCTGTTATATAAGATGGAGTATTTAGTGATCATATCACCGGCATTCTTGGAAGCGTTATCCATAGCGTTTCTTCTGGCTGAAACTTCTGAGGCGTAACCATCAGCTAATGAAGCGTAGATAGCGTTGGCTAATGAGAATTCAGCTAAAGTTTCTGGGACTTTAGCATCCTGGTCTAATTCGTATTGTGATAAAGCTGGGGATGATTCAATTGAAGCAGCGTCGAATAATGGTTGTTTGGTTGGTTCGAATGAGACACCAGAAACGAATTTGTTGTAAAAAATTTCAACATTGGTGTATTCTTTCTTTAATTGGAAGATTTGGTCAGAGATTAAAGCAGCATCAGTGAAAGTTGGGGTTTCTTTACCAATACCGTTGAAAGCCAAGACTAGCTTATCAGCATGTGTTCTGCTTAATTGAGCTCTGACTTTGTCACCAACAGCAATAATATCAGTTTCACCTTCTAGTTCAGCAACTCTGATTCTGGCAGATTTGGCAATTTGAGAGTGAATGGAACCACATAAACCTTTATCGGATGAAACAACGATTAACAAGTTTTTCTTTTCGGCTGATTCAATTGGAGCAGTTTCAGCATGACTGTAGACTTCTCTATCAGCAGCTGAGTAGACTCTAGCAGTGTTTTTAGCACGTTCAGCTTTTGACAATCTAGTGGAAGCAACAATTTTCATAGTGTTGGTGATCTTTTCAATGTTCTTAATTGATTTTAGACGAGTTTCAATATCACGTAAAGTGGCATAGTTTCTAGTTAAAATAGTTAGTATATTGGTTTGTATCGAATGATATTCTGATGGATGGTCACTAATGACGCAAAAATTCGATATCAGAAACACTTCATTGTACTTTGGCTGTTCACAATTGATTGATTGACTGAATGAAATTTCTATAGATTTGACAAGAAACACATCTATTCTTTCTATTCTCGGACAAATTCCAATGCAAAAACAATACTTTGAATAGATAAAACAATGATCTTTACCTCAATTTCAACCAATTACATGCGTTCCATACTTCACACCTTGGTCAACAATTTTCAATCTCTTCAAGCGCATCATTTTAGATACCAAACAGTTTCCATTACGATTAAACATACCTTGATTGAGAAAGGGCTGAACGAGCAGCACCGGCACTTAATCTGGTAAACATTTTGAATATTGAATAACCACAATTGAACTAATCAAATTGATAGTATTTTCCTTTCCAAAGGGGGTTTTTCTTGAACTTTTTTCGAGGTTTTTTTTCTTTGAAATTTTTTGTTCGATAAAATTGAATTTGGTTGGTCAGAAATATGGTTCGGACACACATAGAGGGAAAGTGCTCTAAACCATTCTGTTTTAAGACGATGTTCATATAATTAGGCCAATTCATTATTAGATTTACTTTGATGATAAGCCAACAGAGAATTAGTGATAAGAGCTACATTTGTTGAAAGGAAAAGAAGAAGGATTATATTATAGTAGAAGATGATCACTTTGGAGCCCTGTAATATTTTGGAGCAATGAATGGTTGTTTGGCAATAGTGGCTTCTCTTAATTTGTTTCTGATTTTAACCAAGACTGGGGTACCGGACTTATGATATCCTCTATTGACATAAGCTTGACCAATATTGATTCTGCCTTCAGACGATGGGGATGCACTACCTGAGGTAACGACACCGATTTGGTTTTCTTTGTCATTAATGTCATAGATCTCAGCTCCTTCTCTTGCTGCAGGGCCCTTGATAATAAAACCGACTCTTTGTTGGTGCACTAGTGATCTATCTGCTAGTTGCGCTAAGATCTTGGAGGAACCGTTATAAGTGGCAGTCTCTGGAGTTCTTCTGTTTTTAGCAATGACCCAAGATAATGAAGCCTCCACTGGAGTAGTGTTATCATTTATATCATGGCCATATAGACACATACCAGCTTCCAAGCGCAATGAATCTCTAGCAGCTAGACCAATCGGCCTTAATTCTGGGTCCTCCAGCAAGGCTTGAGCAAAGTCAGAGATGATACCATCTGGAATGGAAATTTCAAACCCATCTTCCCCAGTGTAACCACCTCTGGCAGCATGAATTTCAGCGTTGTTGAACGCAGGGATCTTTATAAATTTAGATTGCCCGAAATAGATCTTTGATAAATCATCATTGGTGAATTTTTGCAAGACGTTGGCAGCTGATGGACCCTGAATGGCTAATAAAGAGTTATCGATAGGTTGAAATGTTATATCAAAATCTTGAGCTTGCTCTTTCAAAAATGTGACATCTTTCTCTCTCGTACCTGCGTTTGTGACAATGTAAAAGTGGTGATCATCATCATGCTTTGTGATGATTGTATCATCAACAATACCCCCTTCCTCATTTAACAAGACACTCAATTGATTAGACCATGGCTTTAAAGCTTTGAAATCAGAAGGTGTGACCTTGTTTAAAAAAGGGATGATATCATTACCTCTAATGTTCTGCTGAAGCATATGACTAACATCGAACAAACCAGCATGTTGTCTTGTCCAATGATGTGACTCAATGTGTGATTGGCCCTTATATAACACTGGCATGGCATAACCTGCGAAATCCACAATGTCAGCCCCTAGAGCAACATGAAGATCATAAAGAGCAGTTCTTTTCAAAGGAGTAGTAGCAGTACTGTAACAACGTCTTAGCATTGTGTTTAATGGAGAATTGATCGTATCAAAGGAAAGGAAGAAAACGAAGTTCAATTATTTAAATTTTTATCTTGATTCTTCTTTCTCCATATAACCATTTGATCAACCCGAGTCAGAATGAATAGGATTGACCTCGTTCATGGAATACTCAAACGGAGTTAACTTTATGTGGACTCGGGAAAAAGTCATCGGTTTTACTTATCAACATTCCACTTTGATAAAATCTCCACAAGTGAAACCTTTTTGACTTGTGTTGGTGTGATGAGCGATTTTTAAGAAGGTGGTTAAGCACTACAGTTGTTCTGTCAATTGAATCGTGAATGAAACTTTTCTCTTTCTTCTGAATATCTAATCCTCAGCTACCAATATCTTCAGCGTCTCATCAACATCCTAAAGAATCTCTCAATACGACCTGATCTCAGAGAACCACTAATGATTTAATAAACATTTAAGGCTCCCTACCTGAAATATAGTTTTTAATACTACTTCAAGACCAAAGTTTAGTTGATATCTCACATCACGAATCGGGACGCCATACTGATGTAATTGGTAAAGAAAGCGCACCTCAATTGCCCATTTTTAAAAACATCATCACCATCTTCTTTGCCTTCTTCATCTCGGACTAACCTTGGGTTGAAATAGATCAATTTCAATAGCAGAATGACAGGTGACACAAAGAGACAGAAACTTCAACCAAAGAAGCAGTTGATCATTAATGCCTTCACCCACGGTTATGCCACAACTTGGAGACATCCAAAGGACCACTCAAGAGAACTGACTCATGACATTAGACCATGGATTGAGTTTGCCCAATACGCAGAGAAGGGAAAATTGAATGCTATATTCTGGGCCGATCATTTGTCAATGTTTGATGTTTATGAAGGTCCAAATAACTATAAGGCCCCAGCCAAAAGTGCCAATGCTATTCCAAGAATTGATCCAAGTGCTTTAGTCCCTGCCTTAGCAGCTGTCACAGAAAATATTGGGTTTGGTGTCACTTTCAGTACTATTTCTGAACATCCTTACCTTTTTCATAGAAGATTGGCGTCTTTAGATCATGTTACTCGTGGTAGAATAGGTTGGAATATCGTGAGTTCATACTTGAATTCTCTTGGTCCACAACTACTGAACAATGAGCCTTTACCACCTCATGATGAGCGTTATGTGAAAACTGAAGAGTATTTAGATGTTGTGTATGATTTACTTTTGAGTTCTTGGAGAGAAGATGCTGTTGTCTATGATAAAGAAAATGGTATATTCATTGATCCAGAGCGCTTAAGGCAAATCAAACATGAAGGTAAACATTTCAAAGTTCTGGGGCCTGCAATCACTGAACCATTAAGATCCAACTTCCCAGTCATTATTCAGGCTGGTACTTCCAAGAAAGGCACTCTATTTGCAGCTGAAAATGCTGAAGTTGTCTACCTGGATGATAGAGACAAAGAACATTTAAGAGAAAAAATCACCAAGATTAAGACTTTAGCCAAGGAGAAATTTGGTAGAGATCCAAATAACATCAAATTTTTAATTGCGTCATACCCTATTATTGGGCGTACTCATGAGGAAGCTGAAGAAAAATTAAGATTAATCAAAGAAGCTGCCGTGCCATTGTCAGCTGAAATCGGTTTCAGTGGTATTTCTGGGATCGATCTCTCTAAATTTGATGATGATGATGAAGTCCCAATTGGTCCAGCTGTCAATAATTTACGAACCACAGTGGAAGGTATTGCTAGACCAAAGACCAAAGGCAAAGCCCTGACAAAGAAAGAAATAGTTGCTAATTACAAAGCCAGATCAGGTTCTTTATTTGGTTCACCGGTGGAAGTTGCCGATGAGATTGAAAGATGGGTAAGAGATTATGATATTGATGGTTTGAATTTGGGAAGCTCCATCTACCCAGATAGTATCAAAGATATAGTTGACTTACTTGTACCTGAATTACAAAAGAGAGGCATATTTCATACAGAGTATGAAGCTCCACAGGGAACACTGAGGGAGAATTTATTCGGTGAAGGACAAATCTTTGTTAAAGAAGATCATCCAGCTTATCCTTTGAGATGGGAAGCTGGTGTTTCAAAGGAAGAATTTGAGGAGAAACTGGCTAAATATAAGGCAAAGAGAGCAAAAGTTCGGGAGAATGCCAGCAAAGATTGAACCTCTGAAATCCTTGTAAAATCGAGAATAGAATATAAAACAACCATCAAATCAACCATCAATTAACTTGTAGAGAGTAAAACAATACAACAAAAGCAAAGCATTCGCGATATTTTTTGTCTTAGTTTCAATTGTTTTTGGCACAAGAGCAAAGGAGTTCGTTAATAAACAAAAAATAGCAGACTCATTGAACTTGTGAGATGCAAAAAAGACCAAGCAGCCAGTAAATCAAATGTCCAGGCACTGGAGAAAGTCCACAATTCCATATTTTGCAGTTATTCAGGAGTACTCAGAGGTATCCCCTAATGCTTTCCAAAGTGAGAAGAACAATTCACTGGTAAATTCAGATCAATTGTCAAATGAAGTGTTGTTCAACCCAAAGAACTCCTATCCAGAAATTCGTTATGTGTTTGAGGATGATGCCAATTATGAAACAATTGAAGAAGAAATAGATGAAAATGAAGAAGCTTTTGTTATAGACTTAGATGAGAATGGCCAGCAGATACAAAGTGCTACAAGTTTAACGGCCGATTTACAGATATTGAAGGTTAGCATGAAAGATAAAAATTATACAAAGACAATTGAAATTGAGACTACAAGGCCAGAGTTGAAAAGTACAGATTCTATAGTACCGGAAAAGAATCTAGAGCATATCATAAAGTTGGTGGAGCTATATAGACTTCGAAGTAACCAATTGGACACCCTTCTACAGAATTCATAAAACACAGTATCTCTAATTCAAGACAGTCTCACATCATCTCATTAATATTAACAGGCATTTCATCGATTTGAATACTGTAGTATTGTTCAATATCATGTAAAGTTTGGACATCCTCGTTAGTTACAAAGTTAATAGCAACACCTTTTCTTCCAAATCTCCCAGATCTACCAATTCTATGGATGTAGTTCTCACGATCAAACGGTAAATCATAGTTGATAACCAATGAAACTTGTTGCACATCAATACCCCTAGCCCAAACATCTGTTGAGATCAGAACTCTTGAATTACCCAGTCTGAAATCGTTCATGATCTGATCACGTTCATCTTGTCTCATATCACCATGCATTGCAACCACTGTGAAATTGGATTCTCTCATCTTTTCCGTTAACCAGTCGACTTTCTTCTTGGTATTGCAAAAAATGACCGCCTGTGTGATCGTAAGGGAATCGTACAAGTCACATAATGTATCAAATTTCCAATCCTCTTTCTCAACAGCAATAAAGTATTGTTTGATACCTTCCAAAGTCAACTCATCTCTCTTGACTAAGATCTTCACAGGATCCGTGGTGAATTTACTAGTCATATCAAGAACATCTTTAGGCAGGGTGGCACTGACAACGACAACTTGGGTACCAGCTGGTAATTGTCTATAGATGTCATAAATTTGTTCTTTAAAACCTTTACTGAGCAATTCATCAGCCTCATCAAGAATCAACATCTTACAATGCCTAGTGTTCAAGTTTCTTCTCTTAATCATATCGAGAACTCTTCCAGGTGTCCCACTAACGATATGCTGTCCTTTAGATAATGTTTTTATATCATTTCCAACGTTTGTACCTCCAATACAGGCATGACATTGAACATTCATGTAGCTTCCTAGAGCCTTGATCACATTTTGAATCTGAACAGCTAACTCTCTTGTTGGAGACAGGACAATAGCCTGGTTTTCTCTGTTCTTCACGTCAATCGCCTCCAGCATACCAATAGAGAACGTGGCAGTCTTACCAGTACCTGACTGGGCCTGGGCGATGGTGTCTCTCCCACTGATGATTTGCATGATGGCTCTTGATTGAATGGCAGATGGGGCCTCGAAACCGTAACCAAAGATTCCTTTCAGTAAATCATCTTTCAAGTCCATTTCTTCAAAAGACGAAACAATTTGAACATTTTTGGAGGTCTTGAACTGCAATTCAGCATCAGCCTCTCTATCAAATTCCATGTTTATTGTGTGTATTATTTTAGTGATGCTTTTGACGATGCCTCTTTGAAATTTTTATGTCAAATGGAAAATAAAAATACAAAAAAAAAATAAAATAAAAAAGAAAAAAATTAGAAAGTAAATTACGAGGAAATAGTTAACATCAAGTGCTTATTATATCCCAAAAATACGCAGATAAGATAATAATGAGCTCTAAAAAGTCTATTCTGATACTAATTGGCGGTGGTCACAGTGCTGGTAAAGTGAGTGACGTTGCTTTAAAGCTTTTGAAGTCTTTTGCTGACAGATTTGCACCAGAAAACAGTCTCAGAGAAGCTGGAACAAGGTATAAAGAAACAAATTGATGCTGAGATTAAGTGCATTAATTTAGATAACTATTTGAGTAAAGATATAAAAGGTCTGCATGGCCCACAGTGCTATGATTTTAAGAAGTTCAAGAAATTAGTGTTTGATTTACAAAAAACTTCAACATCAATTAAACAAGTCATCATCATCACAGGTCTATACGCTCTTTACGACAAGGAATTACGCGCTGCTGCCAGTATGAAGGTCTTTGTTGACTGTGATGCAGATACGAGGCTGAATCGTTGGATCATGAAAGACGTTGTGAATGGTGATTCTAAACTGGAGGATATACTGGAATATTACTTAACCCATGCGAGACCTGAGTTCAATGAGTTTATCCAACCAACTAAAGAGGTTGCTGATGTCATTCTACCAAGTGAAGATGATGCTACTGCCATTGAGCTTATCTGTGACGGTGTGGTTCCTTCTTTGAGCAACTTGGGATTTACTGGAAGAGCTCTGTATCCAAGGCTTGCTGAACATGAACATGAACACGCATTAAATCTCATTTCTGAGAATTATGATAATAGGTTTTACGACTTGAGCTAACGTGTTGTCACTTTTGTTAAAATAGCTGTACATTCAGATCCTGCAGCTTTGTCTTTGCATTATTATAAAGCATCATCATTATTTGTTGGGTCAGCTAATTTATATATACAGCTCCATAGATCAGTGATAGAGAGAGCTGAATCCACCTAACAATTAAAATATGGGGTTCCCCTCCTTACCATCTTGACACTTGTCGTGCCACTGAGAAATTATGATCCTTTTTGTTCTTCTCAAAAGTTGGTTACAAATTATTCATTGTCTGGATTGTGCTTTGGTGCCGTTTTTTTTCCCCCTGCAAGCCAACTATTGAATTGTAATTTTCCCTGATATTCTATGTAAATCAGGTAATACCAAGGAACTTAAGAAGAGCAGCGGAACTAGGACATCATTTGTAAATGATTTAGACGCTGGGAACATCCTTACAATTAGCAAAAGCACAAATTCTAGCGATTGTGAAGCATTCTAGACATATACTATTGTAGCTAAAAAGAGGTTTGATTTTAAACTGTAGACTTTGAAACAAGATTATTGTCGCCTAAATAGGTGAAGTTCGGAATGCTTAGTTCCAGTTCTAGTAGTCACCAATGGTGAGTGTTGACAATACCGACATCTTGTTGCAGGATACTGAAGAACTTGTGTTCATTTATATATCAATTAAGAGGATGTCATTGCTATTCGATGCAAGATGCAAGCTTTAAAGCTAGCAAGCTTGAAATCTAAACTTTATTGACCTAGACGTTCCTCCCCTTTTCTCCATTTTCAGCATCGATAGAATGAATCTGAGGCTGAATCTTTCTCCTTTTGACATTACTACGGTTTATTCCACCCTGACATGAACCTTGATTTACTGATAGTAGGACTTGTGAATGACCCCGAAGTCACTAATTCAAACATTCTTTAATTTTGGGACAACCTCGAATCCTAGTACTATATCTGATGACCCCTTGTTCTTCGCCTGATAATTCCCCGAGTTTTAACTGGAGCAGCCTCAGTCAACTTGAAATTCCAGCCTCAGATATTACTGCCAGTTGATTCATTAAGTATATCTATGATCTTCTTTTCTACTTCTTTGGTGAATGGCTTTTCGGCTGAAATATTTAAGTAGTCATTAACATCTAGAGTCACTTTTGCTCTTCTGTTTCTCTAAAATCAACTGTTCGTTGATCTTTCCACTAACGGCAGCATTTCTCAATCTTGTAACGGTTGAATTATTTACTTCAACGCCAAGTTTTTGTAATGATTCAATACCTTGATTAACAGCATACGTAACCGAGTCACCACCCATTAGTTCCTTCTCTTGTTGTTCTCTGAGTACTCTTGAACCTTCAACAGAATTCTTTGCTTGCACTCTTATAATAAACAGATCAGTGGTACAATCTTGATCGATATTTATCAGTTTGAATTCTCCACCCTCAAAAACAAGTTTTTTACCTTCTTGTATGATCCTAAAGTAAATACTTTCCTTAGATTTCACCACCCTTTCGAATTCAAACATTTGACCTTGACTTATAGCATCACTCTTAGAGTCGATAGTATCTCTATCAGTACCTAAATATTTATCTTGGAAACTTTTTAGAGCAACCTTTACTCTATTCGGATTTACATTTCCCTTGACTAATGAACTTAGGGGAACAATCACAAAGACCTGTTGAATGTCTGTTGGTTCAGAATTATGTATTATTGCCGAGTATGATGATGGGTCAACCTCTTTAGATGGGAAATTGATGGGCGTTGTGATTGTGTTCAAATCTCTTCTTGGAACAACCACACCATCATCGTTAGCAGTGAGAGCAATTGGTCTTTGGGTCAGAAAGTCATCATCAGATCTTTCTATCGTTGTAATCATTACTGGACCATTTAAATCTGCAAACTCATTAGCAGAAGACCAGCTGGTTTTAATGAGTTCTGGGTCAACATCGAACTGGGAGGGTTCTTTCTTCAGAACCTTTCTAACAATTTTCTTCTTTTTCAACTTTTCACCTTTGAACGATAGCTTGGAAACCATGTTATTGTCCTGCTCTTGGAAAATATTCAATAGCTCATATATGTCATCTTTAAAAGTCACAAGCTTCTTCTGTCAAGTGAAAAATTTCCGAGTTAAATTCCGAGAAGCTGTTAGAAAAATTGGAGTTTTTCCATCGATTTCTTTCCTCCGTCAACTGTCTTCATCTTTAAGTCATCACTAATAAAGGACAACCATAGTACAATGCTTCGTCAAAGAGGTTCGACTTCCTTTTCACGTGGGATAAAGACACTCCACAAAGAGTTAAAGTTTTCTAATGATGCCAGAATCTCCATCTTAAAAGGTGCCTCCAAGCTTCATGATGCAGTCGCTGTTACTCTGGGCCCAAAGGGTCGTAACGTCTTAATGGAGCAGAAGTACAACTTTCCTAAGATTACAAAAGACGGCTACTCTATTGCCCAAGAGATTTCTTTAGGTGATAAATTCGAGAACGTTGGTGCTCAATTATTGAAAGACGTTGCAAATAAAGCTAACCTACAATCCGGGGACGGTACAACTACATCAACTGTGTTGGCATTCAATATATTAAGTCAATCCTTGAAACGTGTTGCTACCGGGGCTAATCCTACTGAAGTACGTGCTGGTGTTCAATTAGCCATTGAACATGCTATCAAATACTTGGAATCTCAAAAGAAGGAGATCACTAACGATGAACAATTAAAGCAAATCGCAGTCATTTCTTCAAACTCCGATGAACAATTGGGTTCATTAATTGTCAAGGCTGTTAATGAAGTTGGTAAGGACGGAATCATCAGTATTGAAACAGGCAACAAAGTTGAAGATGAGCTTGAAGTCAAGAAGGGTTTAAGATTCAATGAGGGCTTTTTAAAACCACAATTTGGTGACTTGAGAAAACCAGGTGCGAAATTGGATTTAGAAAATCCATTCATATTCCTACACAAAGGTGAATTAAGAAATGCTCAGCATTTATTACCTGCTATGGCACATGCTCAAAGGAACCAAAGACCTCTACTTATCATTGCTGAGGGATTGGAAGGTGATGCTCTAGCCATTGCAATTGTGAACAAGCTAAGAGGTCACGTTAACGTCGTTGCCGTTAAGACTCCCGGCTTTGGTGATGCCAGATTTGACTACTTGGAAGATCTTGAGGCTGCTGTTGGTGGTCAAATTTTCGATCCTGAAATCTCCGAAATCCCAAGCACTGCATCGTCTGAATCTTTTGGTTCTGCTGCCTCAGTCGTTGTATCGCCAGATGAGACTCTAATTATAGGTGGTAATGGTGACCAAAAGGCTGTTGATAATCGCGTGGAAATCATCAAAGCAAAACTAGAGAATGAAAAACTAGCCATTGGTGATAGGGATCAACTAAAAGCCAGATTAGCCAAATTGATCAGTGGCGCTGCCGTCATCAAAGCTGGTGGCCATTCCCAATTCATTGTCAAGGAAAAAAAAGATAGATTGGATGATGCCCTAAGCTCCACATATGCCGCTTTGCAAAGTGGGTTCTTACCAGGCGGTGGTGTTGCTTTACTAAAAGCCTCTCAAGACTTAGCCTTAGCTGATTTCGGTAATATTTCATTCAATACCAGAGTCGGTGTTAACGTTGTTAAGGACGCTATCACTGCACCATTCAACAAAATCCTAGCAAACTCTGGTCTGGAAACTGGTCACATTAAATCAAAGTTAAGTGGTAACTTCAGCACTGGTATCAATGCTCAAACCGGTGAAATCGTTGATATGTATGAAGCTGGTATCATTGATCCATTTAGTACAGTGAAAAATGCTCTAATAAATGCTTCAGGTGTCACTTCATTACTATCAACCACCGAAGTTGCTATCACTACAGTCTTGGGAGAAAAAGAAGGCTTTTAAAATTAATGAATAATGTACATAGATCGTCATGTAATTAGATGTCCTTGTTTCTAATTTGATCCCTTTTAGCTCTCCATTCCTTAATATGGTCATCAAAATCCTCTTTCGACACACCAGATTTCCACCTCAAATTATTTACTGGGTGATCAGGAGACAAAAATTCATGATCTTTGTCCCCATAGGCGTTTTGTCTAAAGGTACCACCAGGAACAGCGTAATCTTCCCAGAAGATTCCACGCTTTTGTAGCTCAGGGACAACCAAGTCCACAAAATCTTCCAAGGATTCGTACCACACAGGAAAAATCAAATTGAACCCATCAATACCAACATCTTCTGAAAAGCGCTCAAACCAGTCAGCCACTTCAGTAGGTGTTCCAACAAGTGTTGTGATTCTAAGCCCATTCTCAATGATTTGGCGTTTAGTCAAAGCTTTACCATCTTTCTTACTCAAGTTTTCTGTTACAGATCTACCACCTTCTGTTTGACCAAAGATAACCGGTTCATCCCACTCGAAATCATCTAAATCAATATGTGATTGCGCACCAAACCCAATTGCTGGAGCATGTTTGAAAAAACATTTTCTGATAAGTTCCAATTTCTCAATAGCTTCCTCAGTAGTTGGGGCAACGACAGGGGTAGCCATAGTGATTATTTTGATACTATCAGGGTCCCTGCTAAATTTTTCTTGGGCAAGTCTCTTCAATTCTTTGATATCTTTTTTAGCCTTGTTTGGGTCTTGGGCATTTATGAATATTAATTCAGCGTTTTCAGCAGCAAAGTTTTTACCTTTAGATGAAGTGCCTGCTTGTATTATTAATGGAAACCGTTGTGGAGAAGGATGAACAATACTTGGGCCAGGAACGTTGAAGAACTTCCCGTCAAAGTTAATCTGTCTAATAGCACCTGGATCAGCAAAGATACCTTTTTTCTTATCCAATTTAACAGCATCATCTCTCCAACTGGACAGTAACAATTCTTGAACAATATCTAGATACTCGACTGATTTCGTATATCTGTCGTCATGTTTTGGTAATGGTGCTCCATTCAACAATTGTCTACCAACAGCAGGTGCGTATGAAGTCACAATGTTCCAACCAACTCTCCCACCTGAGAGATGGTCCAACGTGGCCAATCTTCTTGCAAAATGATATGGATGTTCAGAGACAGTACTAAAAGTTATTCCGTAAGAAAGAGATTCTGTTTCAGCGGCCATAGCAGATATTATGGCATCTGGTGCAATTTTAGGAATGAAATAACCACCACTGGCAGGTAATTTCCAATTATTTGGACCTTTATAAACATCATAGTAAGCTAAGTAGTCAGCAAAGAAAAGTGCATTCAGTTTACCACGTTCAGCAATCTTTGCCAATTGAACCCAATATTCAATGGTGTTATAATCTCTGGATTTATCGTGTTTGTGTTTCCACATACCAGCAGACAGCGAAGTAGTGGCATGAAGAAAGACGTTCAAGATGAGACTTTTCTTCTTCTTGTTCTGACTTTCGGCTTGCTGGGCAGACATAGCGTGTCTCAGAAGCTCTCACCAATGAGTTGAGCACCTCGAAATCTTGGAATACCATCAGTTATTATAGCCAGTTATCTGTTATCTCCACAATACGCCAAATGTTACACTTTTAGAAACTGTGGCCTCGAGAGCCAGGAGAACGGACTCGCGAATTAGTGCTATGCGGGATCGTAAAAATTATCTCCGACTCAACAGTTTTCGCGAAAAAAAGATTTAAATGCCAGCCTGATCACCTTTCGGGCTAATACAGCTCGTTCCAAAAGTGCTTAAAACTAGTTTATTTAGGGATTAGCTTGCTCCTGTTCAATTTCATGAAAAGTATCCACTGATTATTTGCATCGATATATCACTTGAAATATTTTTTCCTTGACTTTGCAATTGACAATTAGGAGGAGATCGTTGTTGCAGAGACAATAGAATTAGGAGTTAGGAGGCATTCTGTCATTAATAAGAATGTGGGAAAAAAGTTAGCTTTCTGTAAAACAGAGATGAGTGAATATACGCCATGCTAAGGTTACCTTATTCTACCCGATACAGCAATTGTGGACAGACAAAACCAAATTCTAAGGTAAGGTATGTGAAGCTCCGAATTTTCTGGCTCTAGTAAACTGTGAGCATGGTCAATACTGACATCTTCTCCTTGAATCCAGAAGTACTTATTAATAATAAACATAGACTTTCATTTCAATATGGGAGGGTTAGTTGATTTCCACCCAAAGCATAAAAGCCAGAGTTTTCTTAGATCATCGTCTTTCAGTCCCTCATTATGGAAGATTTCAGGTTAAGTTCTCTCATCCTGTCTCTTCTTGACGTTTCTATGACATCCCCCATCCTCGCATGTGGCAACAATATTAATTGCCCAATTACTACTTCTTTTCCAGTGACTTTCAACTTCTCTTTCCAAAATTGCAGGTTTTTCTTCAGATTGAGGACTGATTTGTTCAATAGGGCCGCGGGCTGGGGTATATATTTACTCATCGGGACAAACCACTTTTGGGGTCACCCTCCTTTTTCGCAGACGGACGACGAGTCCCGCAAAAAAGTGCTATCAAAGAACTGATTCTTGATACAGCCTATGCAGACTTCTCTTAAGAAGGTCTTAAGAAGGTTGTGTTTTACATAAGAGCGGTCACTGATCATGGCTTCGAATCCTCTTTCTGAAGAATTGGAGATTGATATCCCAGTTACAAAGCAGAAAAGATCCACTTTAGCGTATGTGAACGAAGAACTCTTGAGTCATCACTCGGCCCCAACTAACGATAAGGATCAGATGTGTCAGGTGCAGGCGTAGACACATCAAGTGTCCAGGTGGTGAACCTTGTCAAAAGTGTATCAACTCAAAGGAAGTCTGTGAGTATGTGGAGGCTGAAAAGAAAATCGTTGTATCCATGAGATACCTGCAAAAACTTCACGATGATGTGGCTAAGCTGAAGAAGGAAAACTCTAGTTTGAGGACGAATATCAAGCAGAAACCTAACACACCATCGACATCCGAATCTGAACCCTTCAATCCAAGTGGTCTCGATATCCTGCTGGATGGTCCAAACGTTGATTCCATTCTTTCTGCCACGTTCTCATATAACACGGCATCAAATTCTGGGACCTCTTCCACTACAACTTATGCACAAGAAGACAGTGATGAAGTCGTGGCACCATTTATTGATCAGCAGCGGAAATTAGTTTACTCAAGGACAGGTCAGAAGTTCTATGTGGGGTCTTCATCCATGACATTATTCGGTATTCAGGTACAGAATTTGATCTCTCATACTAACGGAGAGCTGGGTGATAGCACAGAAGTTGCAAACTTGAGTCAAACAGAAACTGTTCTGGAAAGAGAAGGCAATGCATACAGAATCATGTTAGGTAAGACTAAGACTAGACCTGGTGTCTCAGTCAACTTCACTATGCCATCGTACTCGTATGCTATGCTGCTAGTAGATACCTTCATCCAATATAATGATGGTTGTTTCTACTTCTTTAACGAGGGACTTGTCAAGGAGAATCTGAGACGTGTCTACGATGGATTAGGAACTGATACATCTGACTCAATAATAGAGACTATCTGGTTCTGTAAAGTTCTGCTGATCTTTGCCATTGGTGAAATGTACTTGGGTACTGCCAATAATATAAATGGTAACAAGTCTCAGGACGCTAGACTTCCCGGTTCCGGTTTTTTCCACCAAGCTTCTGAACTATTTACTGGTTTATTCTCATCTGGTGCTATAGATAACTTGGCTAGAGAAGGGGGTATCGAAGTTCTGCTTCTATATGCTTTTTATTTACAAGTGGCTGATTGTACTGTTGCATCGTACTTTTATTTTGGCTTGGCGCTAAGAGCTTCGTTAATTTTAGGTATGCATGTTGATGCTGATAAAGACAATGTCTCAAGATATGAACTGGAACATAGAAGAAGATTGTGGTGGACTGTTTACATGTATGAAAGAATGTTGAGTTCCAAAGCTGGTCTTCCGTTGTCTCTGAATGATAACTCCATTGGCACGGAGCTCCCGGATGATTTCGACATGTTCAATCCACCACCTGGCTGTGAGCACTATATCTTCCCCGAAGCTGAATACATCACCAACTGTGTGAAAATTACACAGATTAATGCAAAGATCCTATCATGCTTATATCAGAAGCAACCAGACTCAAACATTCTTCCTGTACTGGCGGAGTTGGTAGGCCAACTAATTGAGTGGAAGAAGGACCTTCCAGATTTCTTAAAGCAAGACTTTTCACAAAAAGATTTACAAATATCAAGACTTGTTACAAATATCATGTCTGAATATTTTCAAGGTGTGAATCTTGCTGTTAGACCATTACTTTTCCACTTTGCATCCAAACAACTGTTACAAAATAAGAAATCTAATCAATACATTGATCTCAACAAATATTCAAAATCAATAATAACACTGTTTAACTCCTCATTCCAAGCTTCGATCAATACAATTAGAGCATTATGGTCATTAATGCCTGATAACATGGTTGCACTTTTTGGCTACATGGATCGTGAGTATTTGTTCACGTCAGCTGCTACATTAATTTTATTCAATGCTGCCTTTGGTGTACATCAAGCAACTTATGAGCACTTGGACCATGGTCTGTTAATCTTCACAAAAATGAGAAACTTAGGTAACCATCCTGCTGCTTTAAGGAGAGCTCAGCTTTTAAAGCTACTATCTGCATTAGATTTCAATGGTATTATGAAACCGCTAATCAAAAAGCATGAGGATTCAGAGGGCTCATCATCAGGGGAAGCAGATTCCCAAGGTAAACGCAAAAATGACGAACCATTAGAAAGCTTGAAGACTAAACAACCAACTCTTGTACACCCTTTCCAGCCACAGCAGAGATCACAGCTTCAAAACGAAGCTCGTTACTCATCATCTAGTTCCACCCCATCATACTCCTCCGATGTGTATGGACCATCGTTAAGAACTCCACAACCTATTGAATCATCAGTCCGTGTGCGTCGTGCCAGCTCCAATAAAGGTAGCTCTCTGCTTAACAGCCAAGTTAATTCTCCAATCTTAAACCCAACAGCCAACGAAGACCTTGAAGTTCACCCTGAAACACTTCACTTATTACAGCAAGCAGGGGTTAGTCACGAGGGTGAACTATGGCAAGAAATATCTAACGAAGCTATGTGGCTGACTTCATTAGGAGAGACAGAAGCATTTCAGACGCTTACACATGACAGCTTAGACTTTAGTATGCAATAAGTTGGCGTATATAATATTCCTACTCTGTTTATTCTTTTGCGATATAATATTCATAATATTATGCTAATTAATTGGTAACATTTACTCTTTTGTTATATGCAGTCACGTCTTCACTGGTCCAATCTCTCAGTCTTTTTTTAGAAGCTACTGCAACAGTGTATTTTAATGCAATTTCATCAAAGTTCAATAGCTCTTGAGACTGCTGGGCCTCTTGAGTGTCATTTCTGAAAACTGCAACCTCTTGTAGGTGTGATATTCCTTGCTTCAAATTAGTCAAACCAGCGTATCGGGTGACTAGTAGATCTGCTCCGTCTTCCACCTTCTGAACAATGGAAATGAACTCAATTATCTTGTATCTGATTCTATGGCTGACATATGGAGAGTTTTGTAAGTTTAAGATCCATTCAATAACATTTTTGTTCCTTAACAATTGAATATCTCTCTTAGTCTTGACGCCTTCGATCAAACCTTCAATGAACCATGTGACCTGCTTATAATACACACCCGTGTCTTCGCTTAAACCAGTGATTGTAGAAATTTCTTGAAATAGTGGAATCTCATGCGGCCTGACAGAAGGATTTTTCAGCACCCACCTGAATGCTTTTTCATAGAGAATGTGACCAGGATTATTTAGGATATCAGTCATTCTGGTGATCATGATAAATATCAATGGACTGTAGTTTTCTGCTGAATAGTTGTTGTGGTACGTATACAGCAACTTCGTGACAAACAATTCAAATAAATGTTTCTCCTTGAAGGTGGTACTTTCTTGCCTTAGAGATCTCAACACCGAACCAAGAATTATTTTGGTAACGTTCAGTATTGTTGGTTCTTCACTAGCAAGATTGATGATCAATGAGGCAAACAGACCTGATTCAACCAATTTCTTTATATCTATTTTGACGGCTAACTCTAACTCCTCGTCTGTTGTCACTTGCATTAGCTCATCATTATTGATCACTAACAAACATAAGAATAATGGGTCATATACAGTTTCATTTGTTGCTTCATTTACATCAATTGACACATTCTCGTAAAAATCCTCGACAGCATTCCAGTTATCCACAGTCTTCTTCCCAAACTCGCTCAATTGCTCACGGCGAACATTGTAAGATTTTAAACCATTTGTAATGTATTTCTTGTTTATTGTAATAACATAGCCTTCTTTCTTTCTTTCAATTAGCTTTGTTTCTCCAATCAGCTCTTCTTCGTTATCGTTTAGCAAGTCTAAGAAATCCCAACTGTAGACGTTATCAATCCAGGAGCTGTTCAACTTTCCTTCTATCTTTTCTAAAACTTTGAACAGAAGTAAATCCTCAGGTCTTGTAGATCCACCGTAGAACGAAAGAATTTTTTCCTGCAACGAAGCTGTTGAGTTTTTAGACTGATCCAATGTGAATAGCCTATAGATGATAAAGGCGGTATAGAACCTAGATTTAGCAGCGACCCCTTTAGGTTTTATTAGTGCGTTATCTTCATTGTTCACAAGGATTTGTAAGATCTTGGCGTAGTCAATAAATTTAGTCGTACCACATAGTGATATGGTAGCAGCAAAGCTCAATGCAGACTCATTTCTAACCCACTTGGTCAAAATGGCTTCCAATAATGCATTGACATTTGATTTCTTGACACTTTTAGTGATATCAAAATTCAAAAGAAGTAATTTGAAGCTTTCTATGAAGTTGATCAAGTGTGTGGTCGACTCTGCAGTTTCAGCAAAGACTTTGGTCAAGTACAGGATACTCTTGTTGACCCAAATCTTGACAATTTCATTGTCAAAGGTGCCAAAAGATCTAACTAAGTTGCTAATTTCCGAGGTATACTTATTTCCAGCCTCAGTAAGCGAATATTGTAGTACCAGGTTTTGTTCTTCCTGTGTGACATCAACCAGTTTGCTGGTGAAAATATTTAATAACTCGTGGAATGAAATTGCTGTGAAGTCTCTCTTTGAAATTAGATTAAGAGCAAACAACTTGGAATCTGACAACAATTTTCTTAAAGGCTGTTCAAACTCTGAATAATGTTCGGTAACCTTAGCCAATGATGAAGCAATGAATGCTTTTAAACGGTCATCATCTTTGATCTCAGCAAATTTGATTAGATCACCAGTATGCTCATTCATTCTTGAAAAAGCTTTCAAAATTGGGAAGATGCCATCAAAATCAACAATATCCTCAATAAGGCCAGTGAAGTCTCTAAATTTGACAAGATTAGATGTAATGAATTGACTCAGCACAGGAATCAATGACGATTTCAGCAGATTTTTGAAAAGATCTTCAGTAATAATGGTTTTACGATCTAGTAATAATATCAAAGATTTGTTCTGTAGAACCTCATTGTCATGATTTAAAGCTGCTAATAGATCAACAGATTCGAAGGACCATAGTGCTTCACTCAAGACTGCAAATTGATCATCAGAAAGGCTTTCGTTAGTCAATGATTTGACAACTTTGGCAAGTTCGGACTTTTCAAATTGGTCTAGCTGGGAGAAGATTTCAATTAAGATACCGGAAACATATAATGCTTTCTCTTCTGACAAACTCATGAACAGATCAACCCAATATTTGGAACTTGAAAACTTGATAATTGATTCAGGGTGTGTGAACCAATAGTTACCAACTAAGGATAGTATTTTTGATATAATGTTTTCAGATCTGCTGAGAGTGAGTGACTTCTCATTGACAATAGATGAAATTCTTGATAAAGCACCAACAATTTCGAAATCATCAACAGGAATACCATTGAACTTGTCAAGTTGTTCAAATGTAGCACTGGTAATAAATTCAAAAAATGAACTTTTGCTAAATTCAACCAATTGATGGTCCTTCTTCAGAGCGGCAATTGATGACTCGTAAGTGCTTTCGAACAAGTAAGGCTTATAATCAAATGCAAGATCAACATCCATGATCAGTTTATTGACAACAGCAGCAGGTTCACCAAAGATGATACTGAAACGTAAGAACAGAACCAGCCATTTTGAAACAACTTCGTAATTAGCCTTCTCAACAAATTTCCACTGCTCGATAATAGTTAAAATTAATGGACTAATTCGATCCAATGAATTTGACTGATCAAGGTATTTAAACGGTGTTCTTACACATCTGGAAATGGATTCATCTAATAGTTTCCAAATTTTGGACATTCCTTCTGATTCTACGTCATCCTCTGATATAACAACCCTCAAAGAATGAACTAAACTGATTACTGGGTCGGCCTTTAAGGAATCGTTATTAAAAATGACTGTTTGATTGACCAAATTACTTAACAAGTTGGTGACCTTACCGCTAATAGATTCATTGGTAGCAGAAATCTTCAACAATGATACGAACAATGAACATGAGCCATCTGACTTGTTCCACCATTTCAAATGTGAGGCCTCACCTTCTTGTAATTGGAAATAGTTATCCAACAGGACAAGATCAATACTACTAAAGGACTTCTTATTGATGACTTGTAGGTAAGGTTTAGAGACAGCTTGTGAAATATTGAAAGGATCATTGAATAGTATAACATAATGGTTTAAAGCCATCAACAAGGTGATTTGGATTATTTTGTTATTAGAATTTCTAGCGTACGAGTCGCCTAACGTTGTTGTAATGGCAGACAGCTCCGGTAATCTTTGATAGACATAGTTAACTAATTCAACTTTACCCTCAAGTAATCCTTTCCTCTCATAAGTTTTCAATATATTGGCTAGCTTCTGAAGCGAGTCAACAATCAGTTGAATGGATAATTGTCTGATGAGGAATGAGTCTGACTGTAGACATTTTGACAGAATATTTCTGTTAAGAACTGATGGAACAATCAATTCTGTGATCACAGTCTTAGATGGAGCAGCAGCCACGATTAAAGATTCAATTTCGTCCGAAATGTCCAACCGAATGATCTTACTCAATAGCAACGTTTGTCCCAACCAATAGGATGTTAGCTTTGGATCATGTAGACCACGCGAAGCAAGGTAATTAGTAAATGGTGGAATTAGTTCTGGTGTACCCTTGAGGATCTGCACAACGGTTTCCAGCTGGAGTTCATCATCCCATGGCTTTAAGCCAGTTATCAAACCATACAAAAGTTTGTTATGAGTTCTAAAGTTTCTCTTATTCACTTGAATAGCACCATTTCCAGAAACTCCGAGCAACCAAGCTTCATCTTGTGGAAATTTCAAACCATACTTTGAGTCAGTAGCTAAACTTAGAATGAAAGTGTTGAATTTCGACCGAGTCTCAGGGTCCTTAGTAGAATAATAAATTGGTAACAGTTTAGGAATATTCCAATCATTGAAGACTTTTAACTTCGTAACTTTCTTAAAACTCTGCTCTTTCAAAATCTTTTCGTCCCATATACTTAAAGTAAGGTGAATCAATTCATCACTGTCAATGACGCTGATATGTTTGATCCAATTTGAAAATATCTTTGGATTATTCGAGATGAAATCTTTTCTCAATAACGGAGCACTAAACTTCAGCAAATTCAGCAACACTCTAATGAAACAATATCTGATTGATAGATATTCTTTCCTCTTTGTACCTTCAACATCGGCCGATTCTTGCTTTGTGGGTATTAAAAGTTTAGGTAAGACCGGTAGTGTAAAATCAAACAAAGCGACAAATTCGTCCAATAGGGCTCCATCCTTAAAGATGATAATCTCATTCAACAACCGCAGCGTTGGATTAGTAACAGAGGGTCTCATAGAACTCAAAGACCTGTATAGTGTCTTATGATAGCTAGTCAAGATATCCTTGATAATAACGACACCATGTTCTATTAGTTCTTGATGCTCATTGATCAGTTTAATTAATTTTGTTAAAGTGATGGTGGATGATGTAAACTTTTGATGATCATTTATCTGTGAATAGTATGCCCATGTCTGCACTAATTGGTTACCAAACCCTCTTTGAAAGAATGAATTAACATCATTGACTTCTAATTGATTGGTACTTTTAAGATCTAGAAAACTTTCAGCTTTCTCAAAAGATGAGTTATCCAGACCTGAGCCACCAAATTTTTGGGGGTTGAATTTCTTTTCTATCTTTCTCTTACCCTCAGACATTCTGAAATAGGTTATCTTTGGCAGAGTTTGGAGGACTGCTTCTGGATCTTAAAGAGCGTTCAATATTAGTTCAATCGAAATTTTTTTTTTCCAACAGGAAAAACCTTCACGTGATCATCGGAGTTACTGCTATTTAACTCCGGATTTTTAAGTCACGACTACGGTATAAGCTACAAGCTAATTTAGCAAGCTTTAATATATGTTTCAGAGATCAAATGCCATTCAAATACATGTAGTGTTTCATCCTGTTCCTATTAATCTGAGTTTTCAAGTCATCAGTCTCCTTTTGTTTCAGATTGGCCTGCTTTCTATCTGAAGTTGGTGCATCTTCATTGTAATCAATGGCTCCGGTCTTGTTAAAGTTCTTTGATGATAATCCTCCTTCCTTCACTTGTGTAGTCATGTCTTCCAGATTTCCTGAAATGCGTCCAAAATCGAGTTTCACTGGTTGTTGAGATCTTAATCCGGGAAAGGCGTGTTTGAAATGACCATCATTTGTACTTGATCCATAGACTCCTCTCTCAGTGTTGGTTGTGTTTATCATTCGGTTAGATCCATTGTTTCCATTACCTGCCAACGGTGATCTCCTGAGGTCGGAATAGCTGAGGTTCTCTTCTTGTTTTCTAACACCTCTTTTTGGCGTATTTACAGGCTTGGCTCTTTTAGATCTTGCTATCATTCCATTGATTGATAACCTCCTAAAATTCTCGCCAAGCTCTTTCTGACCGAATATCTTCACATGCCCACTGCACTCAAGCGTATTCATCACTTCCTGAATGTTCATATTAGAGTCGATTGCAGTGGGGTTTAGCACCAAGTCCTCATAAGCCAATTGTTGTTCTGATCTTTGAATGATAGTTTCTCGGGAGCCTAATGCATTAAAGGCTCGCCCAGGTAAGCTGTAATCGTCTGAATCAAGATGATCCACAGCACCATCCACGTTTCTAAGTGTGATATCTGTATTTATCCGTGTGGATCCACTCAAGATTTCCAGATCTTCAAATTTCTGCTTCTTTTTATTTATCACTTCATTTACGCTAATCTTTCGAACATCATCTTGCAATGTTTCTGAAGATGCAGCAGAGTAACAATCGTCGTTGTGAAATGAATTGGAGTTCAGAAATACGGAGTTCTTTTCAAGAACATCGTAAGGGAGCCCTTCATCTTCTTCAGTGTAACGTTCAGCAGGGGCAGGAGTTGGTTGTTCTTTAGTAAAATTGTTTGAATTCTTGTCTCTTCTTGAGAAATTTCCTCGGAATGCTGAGAATCTGCTCTCTCTGTTGCTTGAAATCTTTATTTGCCCATCGGGTTCATCAGCTTTGATTATAGGTTCATTATCTTCACCTAAATCACTTAAATCAGACCGATCAATCTGATTAATCTGATTAATTTTCTTGGCAACATCGTAAGGGTTGCATCTATCAACCTCTAAACCGAGTTCCAATTGGTCCCTGGACTTGAGCGTAAATGACAGTTGGTCAGCAGATTTTGTCTCTTCAACTTCCCTATAGTATGCTTTGCTGGGACTCAAGCTCCGTACTGCATCAGATATTCTTTGCTGGAAAGTTTTTTTTTGTTCCTTCACGGTCAAGTCAAAAGGTATTGCATCAAGATCCTCCACTAGCTTATCATAACCATCATTTCCTGACATATATCTTTGAGTGAGTGTTTCTTGGACGTCATAGACCGAGGATGAAGCAACTGGAGTCATTGGTCTCTTATCTTGCTCTGAGTGATCTTCTGTTTTGGAAATTTGAGTGCTCTGAGTTCCAAATAATCTCTCTCTTAAGGTCAGTTTGTGCGGAATTCCATGATCTTCTTCATCAACGACGATTACTGGGGGTTTGGACCGTCTGATTCTATCTTTGATTGTTTTCCTACTTCGGTGCTTGTTAAAGATCAATTCACTTCTTTGCAAACTTGAATTATCATGAATAATATTTTCGAACTGGACAGGAGGGCTAATATTCTCTTTGTCACTTCCAATTAACTCATTCAAATCATGAATGTGATTCTTTGCAACTATTGGATGTCTAAATAAATCGGCAAATGAAAACCGTAATGACTTTCTCAATCCCTCGTGAGTGATATTCTTCACTCTTGTAGAATTTGGATCACGGTTTACTTGATCCTGTGCGAATATAGTGATATCCAGAACAAAGGGAGGTTCTGATTTTAATCTCTTCTTTCTATCCCTTCTTGAAAAGTTTCTCCTGAAATAGTCAGCTTGAACATCAACTTCACTTATGACTTCAACCTCTCGAATTTTTTTTGAGAACCACATGGCTAGCAGACTTCAATAGCAATATAAAGTTACAATCTGGACTGGTATGATAGCAAATAAGATAAATCAAAAACAAGAAAGCGAAATCAGTAAATCCCGAAATTCTATAGCATTAGAGGACAGTGTCCAATGTCTGAGGAAGTTCTTTTTCTGTTTCCCATTTTTATAAAATGCTCACATATTGATAAATTGTGGGTCTAAATTTAATGAGGTGTTTTAAGATTTTCCATGTTTTGTGTCAAAATAAAACTTTAATAGCGTGTGTCCCTTAACAGAAAACGCGTTAATTTTAATTGATGATGATCTTTGGAAATGTCCGTTTCGACCAATGAATTTCAATAACATCAGTTCCGGCCCTTAAAACCCAACTGAATGGAGGGTTTGAACAAGTTCAAGAATTCCCAACTCAAGAATGTTTGTTTTATAGCAGGGTTACCCAACACTGGTACCAAATCCGAACTAATTGATACGATCAACACTGGTTTACAACCGAGCCGAATATTTTCAAGAATACCAAACAATGGAAGATCTTTCAACATTATCTCTATTGATATGGGAATAAGAAATTTTGCATATACTAGAATTCAGCTGGACAAGAACTTACCATTTAATAGATCGCCATTAGTGAAGGAATGGACAAAATTCGATGTGAATCATTGGGCCAATGTGTCGCACGACAAGAGTTTTGAGCCAGTGAAATATTCAAAGATTTGTCACGATTTGGTTGAGAATGTCTTGATAAATTCGAATCAATTCCCCCCAGATGTAATAATGATAGAGAGACAGCGAGCAAGAAGTGCAGGATCGAAATCCATATTGGAATGGGTCTTTAGAGTCAACATGTTTGAATCAATGTTACATGCTACTACGTATTCCAAGATGAAGCAGTTAACCGATTTTAAAATTGAAATTATCTCATCTGATCCAAAGAGAATGGGTAATTATTGGAGCACTAATGATCTCAAAAAGACCAAAGATACAAAGAATTTTAGAGTTTCATTGATGGAAAAATGGTTAAAAGAAACAATTCAAGGACATTCCAGATTACCCATGTTTCAATTAGATCCTAATAATTTTCAGATCACACAAGAGACGATAGACTCCCTCTCCAGAACAAGGTCTAAATCAAAATGGATAAATCAAATCCTTCTTGGTCGATCAGATTTTCTCAAAGAGATATATGGTGGTTCAGTTATCGATGATACGAAACCGAAAGGTGATGATTTAGTGGATTCTTTGTTACATGCATTAGCATGGTATGAATGGGAAAGAAATAAGATGATAATGAGTTTGGAATTTGGCATTTCCCCTGAGAATGGGATTGAACTATCCGAAAAGTTATTGGCTTCCCATGAGAATAAGTTAAAATTAGTATAGAACCTAGGATAATAGAGAGATCCAACTAGCTACTATTGATTCCCCGCCAATTTTTCGTATTTGTAATACAAAAGACATGAATATTGTCCAAATAAGCGGTCTTCCTCAATGCCTCAATGTTTCGATCCGCAAGTTAAATTCAATCTTAACAAACTCAAAGGTGTAGTTGTTTGGTCTCAAAACCGTACACAGTCAAACTCAAACCATATACCCTATGACTATGAAACAAGACACACCTTCTCTTTCCGGTTCATTATCACAAACATCCGAACACCAGGTCGCGTGAACTTTTGAAACTAACAAAGTCAATTAACTACGCAGCAGTATAAAGACATCAAAGATAATCTGGGGATTCCAACTCAAACAATCATGAATCTAAGACAGCAACTAGCACAAGCTTTACAGCTTATCTATGTGGTGACCTCTGCTTACATGTTCTGGAAAGGTCTTTCAATTTTCACGAATTCTTCATCCCCAATTGTCGTTGTGCTCTCTGGTTCTATGGAACCTGCTTTCCAAAGAGGTGATATCTTATTCTTATGGAATCGTGAAGAACAATCCAAAGTTGGTGATGTTGTTGTGTATGAAATTCCTGGTAAGCCAATTCCAATTGTTCATAGAGTCCTCAGAGAACATCATAATGATAAGAAACAACTGTTGTTGACTAAAGGTGATAACAATCCCGTCGATGATCTAGGTTTATACAATTATGGTCAAAGTTATTTAAACAAAGAAAAAGATATAGTGGGTACTGTTAAAGGTTACTTCCCAATTGTCGGTTATGTCACTATTCTATTAACTGAAAATCAATATTTCAAATATGGGTTATTGGGTCTTATGGGTATATCATCGCTACTATCTAATGAATAGAATAACAACTACAGTACTTTTTCTTTTGGATTGTTATATAACATTAGTAGTCCAACTCATCAATAGGAGCCTTTGGCACCTCCACTGCAGGTCTTTTTCTTGGAATCGTACTGCTATTAGCCTCATTTATCATTCTTTGTAATTCTTTTTCCTTTTGTGCATCAATCTCAATCTTTCTCTCCTTCAATCTTTGAATATACTGATCAAAGATCTCTACTCTGTAATGATCATTTGGCAATGCCTGATACTCTGGATATGACTCTATCAATGGTCTTATATCCTCCCATTTAGAATCGATCGCTATCATTGGGGCATTAAACCTGTGTAAGAACGATCTGAAATCTTCTTGTGCCTGTCTCAATTGACGTTCTTGAACAACTCTCAGTCTTTCTTGTTCCTCAATAGCGTCTTTCACTAGTCTTTCATGTATTAGCTCAATTTCATCATTGTCGTAATTTTTGGTTTGTTCATCCCTGGATAAGATTTCTTTGATTTGGGCAATTTGTGATTCAGTCTGTTCACCATCAAGTTTCAGTTTGAATCCATTATGAAGTAGTAGTTGCTCAACAATATCCTTCTTGGCTTTTATCAACAACTCTTCGTTATCTATAGCATCCCAGAAAAGTTCAATTGGATTAGAACCATTTCTTCCAAGTAGTCCAATAAACCTATCATCTTCCTTCATCAACGGGTAAACTTCTTCCCATGTAGTATTAGCTTTCAACAATCCACCTTCTTTCAACTCTTGAAGTAGATTCTTATACTCATCACGAGCGATTCTATCTCTTCTATAATTTTGTTCCAAGATTTTACGGATCTGAGCGTCTTTGTGCTGTTGTAAATCTTTCAATCTATATTCGAATTCACTTAGGATATCTAATTGTGTTAATGAATTGAAATGCTTATTCTGTTCGAATCTTTTATCTGTTTTGATTAGGGATAAAATATCATCCCATGTTGATTCTAGAGTGATATTAAGAGTTTTGAAATAATCTGATAGCTCACGCAACGCCGTCTTTTTCAACTCTCTTTCTTCTTTGAAATGTTCTTCCTTCAGAAGATCAACATATTCTTGGAAAGTTTGCTTTTTCAATTTTTCTGAAATCACAGAATGTTTATAGATCGATTCGTTTTGGATCAATTTTCTAACAGTTGACCATCTTGAATAATATTTTAAATCATAATTTTCTAATATTTTCACAAAGGCAGCTTTGAATTTTTCAATCGATGCATTTTCTTTCAACAATTCTTCCTTGGATCTATTTGTCAAGAATTTTTCAAACAATTGCTTTTTATGTAGGGCATCCTTTATAGACCAATATCTTGGATCCTGTATCAGTTTATCAATGATATCATTAAATGACCAGGTAGCGTCGACTTGATTCTCTTTTAGTAAGCTCAAAAATTCACTCTCATCGTCAGTTGATGCGGTCTTTAAAGAAGATCTGATTTTGTACTTGTTGACATCAATATTAACCTCTTTAGTGTGTTGAGTGAGCTTCTCTATATCTTTCTTTATGTCTTCTGGAAGTTCCCATAAACTCTGTTGCGTTGCTATGTTATAGTAATAAACTTTACCATCTTCCGTGCTGAACTGCTTATAGCCTTTGGATTCCAAAATAGCTTCAACATCCATTTTGTCAATGCACAGATATCTTATAAAAATTCCATCCACTTACCTACGTGAATATACAGTCATTCTGTAGTGGTTAAAACGTACTCTCAAATATTGTTAAACTTTTCACTGATTAATGGCCTGGAAAACACCCGGACACCACCACATTTCGGCTCATTTAAGCATCTTTCGAGGATGGAAAACTTATAAAAGAAAAGGAGTCTTTATAATAAGATATAAAAAGCTGTTTTGGTAGACAGGCCTTTACCATTGAAATTGTTGATAGAATTGAAGCCATTTTTGATCACATTCACTGTTTCAGTTTTGATATTAAAAGCCAAATTAGTATCGAGACGATCATAATTGATTAATTTTAACCAAGAAAGTAATTTTTCCTGTTATTACAACCCGCATTCACCATACAATCATCCTTATTATCATTATATCATGTCTCAATCATTGAAACCATACTTATCAGCTGTCAGAACATCATTGACGGCTGCTTTAAACCTAGAAGATTTCCCATCTCAAGTTGCAGAAAGACACAACAAACCTGAAATTGAAGCACAAAAGTCCATTGAAACTCTATTAAATCCAATCACCATTGCAAGAAACAGTAATGAATATGTTTTCATTGAACCATCAATCAATTCAATCAGAGTCTCAATCAAGATCAAACAGGCTGATGATATCGAAGAGATTTTAGTGCATAAATTTGCCAGATTTTTAACTTCAAGAGCAGAGAATTTCTTCATCTTGAGAAGGGTGCCTATCAAAGGTTATGATATTTCATTTTTAATAACAAATTTTCATACTGAGCAATTGTTGAAGCATAAACTAGTTGATTTTATAATTGAATTCATGGAAGATGTTGACAAGGAAATCAGCGAAATGAAATTATTTTTGAATTCAAGAGCAAGATTTGTTGCTGAGGCTTATTTGACTCCTTTTGATTAAAGTTGTTATGTTTACGTTGTATAATAGAATAAAGACACGATTGAAGATGATTACTATTTGTAAAAAAGTCTTTGAGGTAAAAAGAGTGATGCATTTTGGTCAGTTTTTCGTGATGTCATTCACGTATATTCACGTATCTCCAGTAATACCATTGCTTATAGCCTTATTCGTCATATGTTATCTATTATATGAAATACAGGATCCTTGAGCTAGAGGTTATACACATGTGTCCCCAACCGCATTCGCGCCTTTTCTTTTTTGTTTATTTAATTTTTTTGCATTTTTTAAGTGTAAAAAAATCTTTGGAAAAACGGGAATTTTATTAAAGTGAAAGAAATCAAAAGTTTTAAACAATTGTTGAAGTTTTAGTTATCGGTTGTTTCTCGTTGATATTTGTCCCTCAAATTGCAATACAAAGGTTACATTTTAACACTGTTTTCTTGGCCCATTTTTAAGCTTGCTTGTTTCGTTCTCAAAACAAAAAAAAAAAAGAAAAACTGTGGATTCGGTGTGTAAAGTGAAACCTTTTTCATGATAGATAAGAGATAAAGAACCCAAAAAATCAACAATGTCAAAAGAACCAAACATCAACGACAATTTACATAGGAGTGACATGGATCAAATATGGAGTATTGATTCTTTGAACAGTAATGATTTCAACTTCCTCAATCTTCCCGATGAAACTTTCAACTTCTTACAATCTAATAACAATACCCCATTTGATCGTTCCAAACCTTTAAATACCTTGGATAATGCTCCTACTCCAAGTGCAACTTCTTTGTTCTCACAGTTGGGTAGAACCTCATCAACGGTCAACTCACCATTGAATGGTGCCAAGACCCCGCAAAATGAGACGTTTATGGTTAATCATTATGAAAACCTTTTGAAACAGAATAAAGTCACAATGCATGATGCATCTCCTAACAGTATCGAATCACCACCTATCTCCAAGGCATCTATCAATTCGCCATTGGCACATCAGAATCTCCAGCAACTCTCACAGACGATCCCACAACAAATGAACCAACAACGTTCAATACAGAGAACGAACAGTTATCCGAATGAACAGAATAAACAAAGTAAAGTATGTGATCATTGCAGAAGAAGACAGATCCAATGTGTAATGCTTCCGAATTCAAACTGTTGTATGCATTGTGATAGTAAAGGTATTAAATGTACATACTCGGAAAGTCCGTCTAATCCTCAATTGAAGAGGAATATGGGTGTGGTGACTGATAACTACGGCAACGATGTGAAAAGACAGAAATCAATTCAGACTCAACAGCAACAAAAATCCTTCAATCCAAACCAGGGGCAACTGATACAGTATCCAAGATCATCGTTTTATGTTGGCTCTACATCACAATACGATCCATTACTATTAGAAAAGATCAAACTTGACAAAATTGATCAGGTTCAACTAGATCAACGATTATCTGTACGAAAAGTCTCGAAACAGGTTCAATTTATACTTCGAGATGATTACACCGAAGATCTTGCTATTTCCGTTGAGAAAGACATCGATTTAGTTGAAAGTATCGTTCGTCCACATGGCCCATTTCTTATCCAAATTTATTTTAAGATTATACATCCATCATTCCCAATACTTCATAAGAAGGTATTCCTTGAGAAATATTCCAGATCTTATCGTGAATTTTCAGTCCCTCTATTAGCCACTGTCTATGCACTAGCTTGTAAGTACTGGGACTCTGAACCTTCCTTATCCAAATATTCAAAACCAAATGTGGAGCAACTGATTGAAATCGCAACTAGATCATTTTATGAAGTCACTGAAAGACCAAGGTTAAGTGCTGTTCAAGCCGGTCTCTTGTTATTCCAATGTCGTACTGAACAACGAAACAATTGGAATTTAATGCAGCAAATTGTGTCTTTGTCGGAGGAATTAGGATTAGGACTTGATTGTAGTGATTGGAAACTACCAAGATGGGAAAGAGGTTTGAGAAAAAGATTAGCATGGGCAATTTGGGTCCAAGAGAAATGGTGTGCCTTAAATGATTCAAGAATTTCACATCTAACCCTGGGAAGGAACTGGCAAGTTAAAAATATTTCTGATGAAGATTTCCCGGAACTCCCACCAGGTAATAATTTACCACAGGATGATGAAGTCAAGAAGTTGATCAATGAGGTGGAAATTGGCAAGAATTTATTCAGAGAAATGATTCAATTAAGTCTAATCTTGAATGAAATCTTGGAAACTTTTTATGTGTTTTCATCTCCTACAAATACCACCGGTGTTAGGATTGATGCAATCCTAAAGAATGCTAAACCTTTACAATTGAAATTAAGACAATGGTATCATTCGTTACCACCAAATTTCCAAATGTCCAACAATAACTCAGAATCTTTAAATTTGAACGGCTGTCTACACTTGTCCTACTTGGCTGCTGAAATCACATTGCATAGAAAGATAATATCATCATTATCAAACTCACAAGATCAAGTTCCGCTGGAGCTCGTCAAAGTCTGCAGAGCGGCGGCCACGACTAGACTAATGGCGATCATTGATTTTGTTAAGAACTTACAACCACAGCATTTCCTAAGGTCATTTTGGCATTCTTCAACAAGTGCTAATTTGATCATTGTTGGTACTTTTGCAGGAATATTATACGTCACATCTAACTCTGCACAAGAAGCTATGGTATTTAAAGAACATTTGAACACGTATAGACAACATTTATGGAGATTATCAAATGCGGGTAATTCACAAAGTTATAGTTTTGAACCTGCTAAAAATGCATTGATCAAAATTGATATGTTGTTACGTCAGGTTCCTGGTTTATTAAAAGATCAAGCACCATCCGGGAACCAAATCTTTCAACCTCACCCACAATTCTCACGGTCACAACTACAGCAACAACTACAGCAACAGCAACAGCAGTCGCAATCGCAACCACAGCAACAATTTCAACAGATTAACGCTCAAAGCCCACATTCACAAGCATCGCCAAATGTCAGAACGACAACAATTGGTGCAACACCAAGAACCACTGACCCGCACCAATCACCACAATTAGAAGATTCTTCAATTTCACCAAACGCATTCGTCACTACACATGGACCACCTCAATCAACAAGAAATGGCACAAGTTCCGGTGCACCACCAGTGACCACATTGAGAAAGATCCCAGAGAGCAATAAGAATAGTCCTGTTGATAACATGAGCCCTGCAGAAAAGGCACAATGATATTCAAATGATATGTAATTAATAATGAGTTTTGTATTATACGTTCACTTCTATTTACAAGAATTTCACCACTTTTGTATCCTTTGCTGAATCGATGTAGTCACCTGGTTTCTCTACTATCAAATGAGTCCCTGGTTCTAATCGATAATTCAGTAAATCTTTCTCTTTTTGTACGGTATCTTTAACTTGATCATCATCACTTATCAGCTCATGATTGGTATCTGTAGTCTTTGTATTGCTACTATCATCATTACTTTCATCAAGACCCAATAATTTGATCAGATCATTCTCCTTTAGATCATCTTTAGCCTGTAGCTGTTGATGCTGTTTATTCCCAGGGAAGAAACCACTACTTTTCTGCTTTTCAAACAATTTATTAATCAATCTCATCTCTTCCTCAACATCAACTTGTTCACCATCTTGTAACCTTTGAATCAATTCATCAATTTTTTGGTATTTCAACAAATAGCGTCTTTCCAAATCTTCAACTTTCCTTTGTGAGTTCATTACATTCATTATTTGTGACCCAAGTAAGATTAACAAGAAGCCAGGATAATACATTGATTTATCAAAGGAATTTGTCCATTTTGACTTTATAGCTTGTTTTTGTGTCTGTGAACTGTTGAAACGGATGAACTTGTTGAATAATATTCTGTTATTTTGGATTATTGGTCGGAACATGGTCTTTATGATGAGTTTTTGGCTAGTTTTGGGCTGGTGATATGGCTAGTTCTCTTGTTTGTTCATTTTGTTGATGATTTTTCATGGAAAATCCCGGACCTCTGATCTTGTTCTAATCATAGTTGACATTGAAGAAATAACAAAACAATCAAGTCGGCTATCCTATATACATTCTCAACTGAAATCCAAACTCTTCAATAATCATAACTAATACCAAAGAATCATATATTTTCACCATTCGTATCACCCATTAGAGTCTGCAACATCAATAATCCACACATGACTCGGTCCACTATCCCACCAGTAACGAAACTATATCTTTCCATTCTAATATTCTGCTCCCTCTTAACATTTATTCTCCGTTATTCCACCTACCTTCATCTAGTAACAGCAGAAGAACACAACGAGGATCATGCTCATCTGATCAATGAAGATCCCAATGATGATATAATTCCTGATCCTAATGAGATATATGTCCCCTTCATTACACTTGTGCCGTCTAATTTACTGCTTCAACTCTTGTTCAAACCATGGAGTCTATTGACAACTTCATTGATTGAAAATGGAATCATCTCATTCACCATCACATTTGGATTGATCTTGTATACTGGTCGTTATATTGAAGTGTTATGGGGTTCAAGAGAGTTCTTTAGATACTTAACAATCATCACAGTCCTCTCCAATACTGTGGTATTGGCTGTATACAACGGTCTGAGGTTGATCAATAGCAGCATTCCTCTAATCCCAATCTCAGGCTCTTCAGCTATATTGATAGCTTTACTCGTTGCTATCAAACAGAGAATTCCAAACCATTATTTGTTATTCTTTGGTGGATCTATCAGACTTGGTGTTTCCTTATTACCATTCTGGATGCTCTCTGTTAGTACGTTGTTATCAGTCTTTGTCCCACAGGTATTTTTAATTCCTACATCATTATTATGGTCTGGTTTCATAATCAGCTGGACATTTTTAAGATTCTATAAAGAAGGCGGTTCAGGTCGTCAATTATCTCTATTACCAATAAATGAACATGAAGATAATCATTTCCTCAATTTAAAAGGTGATAGAACTTCAAAATTTGCTTTATCAACATTTTTCCCTCATCCTATTTCCATCTTTGTGAGAACTATCAGTAATAAGGTATTTAACATTGTTGTTAAGTTCCATTTATTGAATAAGAGTGATTTCACTGATGATGATCAAGAAGAAGAGAATCAAGAGATCATTGCCACGGCAAACATGACTCAAAATGACCTGATTAGCTCAATGTCGCAGTCAAGTATCGTGACAAGTTCTTCATTGGCTGGGGTCTATGGTGATGTTCCTACATTCTCTTTTGGTAAAGGTACCTTACTTGAAAAATTGTTTCATTTGTTTAAGAAGAAAGAGGTTGATGATGAAGTCCAAAAAACATTGGACAAGAGAAGAAAAATGGCTTTGATGCAGTTGAGGCAGTAGCTGTGTGTATATTGTATACGTTATAGAGAAGATTATTGTAGATATATACTTTATTGTTGCCTGGTAACAAAAACCAAACACACAAAAAAAAACACCGTAAAAGACACATAAAAACATCATTGCCAACAATAAATCAATCAAAACCACCGGGTGACCCACATCAATGTCCAATTTCTTTACGAGGTTTCCCCTGGAAGTTCAAGAAAACGTTGTGTATTTTATAACTTCCCAAAAGGACCTCATTTCCCTTTCGTTGGTGTCAAAATTGTACTATCAACTGGCTGTACGATCTTTATACTCGAAGATATATCTCAATGATTCGTGTATTGAAACAAGCGATCTATACGACCTGGCACCAAGTTGGACATGCCTGCCCTTGAAGCAACAAGCTGATGAAGATGCTACAAAGGCTGAAGCGAATGATAAACTGGAATTATTGATAAGATCCATCTCCAACAATGTCCAATTGATGAATAATGTCATTGAAGTAAGGCTGAATTGGGATTTGAATCTAGATCTACAATGTGAATTTATTGCGTTATTGACACACTATAGTCAGAGTTTAAAGATCCTTGAAAACATTACAGATCCAAGAATGAATAAAACAATTGAAAATAACCGTTATTTCAAACGTTTGAACAGTTTAGATATCCCACCTCCAAATCCACTGCCTCAATTAGAAATTCCAGAAAATTACTTAGCTGATTTAAGAAGGTTATTGGATAGTCGATTAGATGAGGAATCCCTAATTACACATCTGATCACATTTATTGATCCCTTGTTACTTTTTAATAATGTTATGAAACCGAAAAAGATGTTGGAGATTGAAAGCTTAAAAATCCATTGTCGTGGTGATGCGTTCCCTGCCAGTCTTTACAGAAGAGACGATAATAATTCATGGAAGTATAAAGAATTGAAAGATATTTTTGATATAAGGTATTTGAAAATTTTAACAATCATTTCATGGTTTGATCATGCCATGCTGTCTGATATATTCAAATTTGATCAATGGTGTGCTTTTGAGAACCTTGAGGATATAACGTTTATTGCTGTTACTCGTGATGATACCAAAGTTTCACAATTGATCGACAGTTTTAAATGTTTAAAGAGGTTGAAATTAGATTTTGCACATCCACAGAGGGAGATAATGCGTGATTCCAAGATTTATCAATCTTTATTCCATCATTCGAATAATTTGCGGTTCTTAGATATCAAACTCAGTACAGAGAGCTCAATTATAAATGTTGACTTGAGAGGGTTTACGATTTTCTTTAAGATTAAGTGTAAATGTGCAATTTGTCAAGAAAAAGTATTGAATACCATCTTTAAACAAAAGATCTTACCAAGGAAGGAAGATTATGAAATAAGAGATGATTTGGAACATCTACAAAAGATCAATTTTTTTGAACAGTTCCTGTCATCCAATTTGTCGCCATATTCCAAAGCTGTTGATTCTTATCCATCAGTCAAGACAGGTCCTGAAGATCTTGAGACATTCTTGACACAATTTAATGATTTGAATAGTAATAGACCTCATTTCAAACCATTAACAGAGACTGATTTCTATCATTTATTTCATTGTTATGTACATTCTTTAAAGGATGATTTGAAACCCTTCGTGGAAATGTTTACAAAGTTAAAGTTTTTAGTCTTGAATGACATTTCTTTTGTGATAAAAGGTGGAAATAATAGACATGCTTATCCGTTGTTCTACAGTCAAGGTTATGAGCCGAACTTTTAATACAAATAAAGACTACCCTTAACATGGGACTGGACTTGGACTACCCTTACGTAGACTAGACTAGTCTCTCTAGTCTCTCCCTCCCTAGACCCCTTTTTTTTTGGGCCAGTTTTGCGTTTTGGAGTGCTTCTACCAGATTACAAACCTTAATTAGTTACTACTCTGCAGGGGGGTGCTACCAAAAAGAAACGGGAGCGACTGCTTATAAAAAGGGTTGTTTACCTGAAATTCTCATACTACCTGTTTTACTTCTCTAGTGTAGACGATTAATCCATAGTTGAAGCTCAATTCATTCGTTATGAAGTTATCTTCGATCTCATTCGCTTCTCTTATAGCCATTGCTTCAGCCATTGCAGTTCCTGATTATGATCCTACTGAACCTTGGTCAACTTTAACCCCAGACTCTCCTGTTCCAACAGATGCTATAATTGATTATACTTCAACTTTTGGTATTGCCCCTGTTAAAATCACCGATTCAGTTGAATTGCAATCAATTAGTGCCCAATCTTCCGGTCAAACTACTTCGGATTATCCAACTGGGACTCATTCCTCATTATCACCATCTCAAACGGCCTCTTATATCAAACAAAGAACTCCAAAGACTGACACTGCGTTACAGTTGATTCTTAACGATACCATCTTGATCGATTCAAAGAATAGAATCGGTTCCATTGTGGCTAATAGACAGTTCCAATTCGATGGTCCTCCTCCACAAGCTGGTGCGATTTATGCCGCTGGTTGGTCAATCACTAAGAATGGGAATTTAGCCATTGGTTCAAACGAAGTGTTTTATCAATGTTTATCAGGAAATTTCTACAATCTATATGATGAATCCTTGGGTGGTCATTGTACTCCTATTCATTTGGAAGTTGTTGCTTTTGACTAATTAATCTCAATTTGTTGAAATTTTGGTAATGCATTAATTCATTTGCTTTTCAATCAAAAATTATACCCTTTATGATCATCATCATCACCTCTATTAGCTAACATTAGTTTCTTCATAGTTATTTATGTATTTTGACCAAAGTTCTGTAGAGATTGATTTATTTGTATGATGTTCTCGATAGCAGTGATATCAAGTGGACCCACTGACTGCTGTTTTTGCTGGATATTATGATGAAGCCAAAAAAGCACGCTGAAAAACCTACATGTAGAGCACTAATTGGCGTTGTGGGCTAGCTGTAGACTTCTGAGGCAGGCACCTAAGGTACGGTTTCATAAGCTACTCAGACAAGATTGTCCGAAATGGTACTTAGTGTAGCATCACATCATATTTGGCTTGCTATCTACACCACTTTAATACAATTTTTATCCAATCTGCAAGGCATAACAACCCTCAACATATGATATCAAGCCCCATATGTTCATGAATGTGAACACCGTCGAAATCGAATCATAGCCCTGCCATTTTGCAGTATCTTCAAGTTTTCAAGCTCTTAACCATTTTTGGGTTGAATTTGGTTCCAAACTGGGACTTGGCTTTACCGATTCGAGGAACACCTTTTCCGCTTTAAGCAAGAGTCACTTCTATTTATAGAAGCTTTTGTTTAAATTCCCCGATGAAATCGGTCCTTAAACGGGCGTTTTGGTTAATGGTTCGCCCACTGTTTCCATCATGGATTTGATGAGCCTATGCACTCTTCTGTTTGTGTGTAGCTACCATCAGCTTCAGCTTGTTCTTTGTGCCTTTGATTATCGTTTTTGTGCCTTGATTTTGTTCACAAACGCGCATCACATTTCTTTACAAAAGTAAATGACGTTTTCACTCAACAGATGGAAAATAAGCAAACATCGTACATTAAAATCTTGGATCCAAAAACCGTATAAGTTACATGTTCTAAAACAATTAAAAAGTCATAATAATAAACCTCTATTGATCATCGAGTCTTTCTCTCATTGCCTTTCTTAATTTGGCACTAGCTTCACTGTTTAAACCTGAAGTATAATCCTTGCCCTTTCCATCAATATTATCAAAATCATCAGAATGAGAGGAGCTATACTCATTGGAAGTGTATCCATCCCCAAGAATTGGAATATCTGATTGATAACCTTCTGAATTGACCCTTGATAACCCAATAGATACCGTAGAGGAAGTTGACACCGATCTTGACCTATCAGTTTCTTCATCAATTGATGTTTTCTTAGTATTGGATCTACCACGAGGTTCAAATGGTACACCTGTATGTTCTTCGATCAATTCAGCATGTCTCTTGGTGAATTTATCAAAATCAGGAAACACTTTTGGTCCTAATGAATTAACAACTTCTGTAATCTCCAACTGTAAATTTTTTCTAATTTGTTTTAAATCATTCAATTCCTCCTCTGAACCAAAGATTGCCAGGAATAAAGGTGGCAGTGATTTCAAGATATCAGAACCAGTTTCACCAATTCTGAAAGCAGCAAATGTGGTGCTGACAAGAACCCCGTAAATTATAAGGAATAATGAAACAGGGTGTTGCTTTCCAAAGTTTAACAAATTATACCTCTTAGTAACGAAAACACCAATCAACGAATATGTAATGTATAAAGCTGGTGCAAAAATGGTTGCAATCATAATTTTCCATGTAGCAACAACATCAACAGCTTTCACTTTGACCACAGAGGCAGCTAAAGCTTCAGCTTGTTTCCTCTTGGAAATACGATTAGAGACATAAAACACTGGAGAAAATAGAAAAGAGCCAGGTAAACTCAATGTCATAAAGAACACCAATTTGAACAATCTGTAGATCAAGATTGCAAAGCTCAAGAATCTATCTCTCACTGCTAGTTCAACCTGATGATCTCTCAATCCTAGTTGACTTATTCTCTTGTTATAATCAAGAACATTATTCTTCAATTGAACAATCCTTGGATCATCTTTGTAATGGGTGTACCCAGTGAGTAATTTTCTATTCATATCCACAACCAAGCTTAATGGTAATTTACTAGCATACAATCTTCTAGCAGCTTGAATAACCATCAGTGTTTCATAATCTGGAGCGGTTAAAGTGACAGATTTTAAAGAAGTGGTGACTTCTTCCAATAACTTAGCCACAGCTTCTCTTGGGTTCGATTTATAAAACTCCCCATCTTCAGCCGTGACTTGAATAGCTTGACCAAATTCAACAACAGCTCTAGATCTGAATTTATTTCTGTGGAAATAGTTCAACCCGGTTGGAACGATATTAACAGGTTGAGAAGGATCAGCACTAACGGCACCTAATGCCATGATAGCAAAGCCGGCCTTGATTGGTAATAGTTCCAAACGATCATGAGAACCACCTTCTGGGAAAATAGTGATGATTCCGCCTTTATGAAGAGCATTAAAAACATGTTGGAAGACAAGATCATTAGAAATTTTGTTGGCATATTTAAATCTTGTACCAGACTCTAATAGATCATGAGCTTTTGAAGACTTGAAAGGCTTCTTCAAAATTAATTCTGTATCAGAAATGATCTCAGCAATCTCCGCATTCCCTGCACTTTCTGGAAGGCCAATCAATGCCTTTGGAGTTAATGAGGTGAATTTTGTACCTTTACCAAAGATGCGTTTATAATCACCATTCTCTGAATAGATCTCACCATCAATATACTTTAAATTATCCTGTGCTCTAGGAACTGGAATAGCACTTGCCAATTTAGCCATAAACCCAATAAATTTCTTCTTATATGATGATTCAGCAATGATGGGTGGTGAATTTCTATTCGTCAAGTTTCTGATTTGTGTCATAATTATGGCACCATCTACAAACTGGTTTGCATGTGGAGCAACAACGACAATTGTAGGACCGGTCTTGGGTAAGTTGAATGAATTACGGACACTAACCTCTCTGAAGAATATATAAACAACGATTTGAGCGAATAATATGACACAGTCAAAGAATAAATTCTTAATAACTTTGTGCCATGTTGATTCTTTAAGATTCGTCACTTTAGGGATGTGAGCAGAGCTCTTCTTTTCTGGCATTGTGAATTGAGTGATTCGGCAGCAAAAGATAATAATATGGGAGTTTTACTATCTGAGATAGGTAGGAATGTAATTTCTAGTTAAAAAATTGTGCTGAATATTTGTGAAAGAGGATACCGTTTGCAAATTATTTATATATATAGCGAATCTGGATTTTTTTTTATACCTTTCTCTGTCTATTTACTCAACCAATAATTATTCCCTCCAAAAGACTTCCAACAGAAAATTATGGGAATTGACAGAGTAACAGCATTGATTTTCTAAGGATGTGGGATTTATATTGGTTGGTTATAAGAAAATTATTTGTAGAAAGTATTGGAGGGAATGTCAAATGCGTTCATCTTAATACGAATTGATTCATTTATCAATTCTTTAACTAGCGCGACGTGAATCGACAGATGAGCGTCGATTAGCTATCTAATTGATTGATTGAAGAGAAAAGCCTCTAAAAATAAGAATCAATCTATACATCACAGAAGATTAATTTAATTACCTTTGGGCATAAATGATGTAAAAAGGAAAAGAGATGATCTCAACTTCAAGACCTTCCCGCTAACCAAAAATTCTTCACCGTTATTGGTTCCCTCGCGAATTCTTTATATATCGTTTTTCGCGGCCTTTGTCAAAAGAAGTTTTCTAAAAGATGAACAGAAAAAGTTTTCAACACACAGACAAGTGATTGACACACAGATCACCATAAATACAGCTGTTTCAGAATGAGGGTCTCTCCAATTTTGAACTTCAGAGAATCCGCAGTATCTCTATTAGTAAGACCATGGAAGAAAGAAAGAGATGGTACACTATTTTACGGTCTTGCAAAGACTGGTTCTAAAAGACATGCTTTGACCACCAAACAAGGTAACAAAAATTTCTACAAAGGTACCAGATCTTCAGGTGTTGGTAGACATACAAGAAAGAACCGTTATATAATACAGTGGGAAAAAGTCAGAACTTTTGTTGTTCCATCACAGTTCAATGCTAATTTGAAACCATTAGTCTCCCCAAATGCTCCACAGATTAAAAACGATTTCAAAGGTTACAGTAAAGGTCCTCTAGACCCAAATCTATACTTCACCAAACTAAGAGAATACATCTTCCATGGCAAGACCGAGACTGAAGCATCACAATTAAGAAACAAATATATTGAAAGAGGTTAGACAGATTTCCTACACTGCAGCTGTACATACAAACAAAATGATTTAACGTTAATGAATTTTATTTCAAAATGACTCTTAATGTAAGCTTTAATGAGAGATCAGTCCATAATGACATCATGGTCTTTGTCTTTGCGTATATGATCGTTACTATTTTCTAATTCTTCATCTGTATCATCATCTGTCTCTTTATCCTTCTGTTCTTCGGTATCTATGTCAGAATCAAACCCTACTATGTCTGCACCTTCACCTACGTCTTGGTCATCATCACTCTCTGGTAATTCTTCAGGGTCTTCATGAATGGCTTTACTTAGTTTGGAGGTTCCTTTGCCTTTGAAGTTCAATATACTTTGGCCCTTGGATAATGGTTTGGCTTTTGAAGAAGTAATGTTACTAGACTCATTATATTTGATCTTGTTTTCATCCACAAGTTTCTTCAAGTTGTAAGTCTTTGGAACCGTATCTGATAAAAAGTGTAGCTGTTCAATATTGGCAACAGCTGCTGCAAAATCTTTATATTGTAACTTCTTACGTTTTTCCGATCTAGCAATTAACGATGCTTGTTCAGTGAAATATTGGATGAAAAGCTCTGTGGCAATAGCACTAGTGAAAACAGCAGCTTCAGAAGCTGATACATGTTCTGGATCAGTCTTGAATATCTTTTTGATTCTGGATAGTGGTAGGACAGAGGTACCAGTCACATCATCATCACCATCATCATCACCACCATCATCATCATCATCATCTGGATTTTCTTCTTCAACTTCATCATCAGCATGAATCAGCGGGGTAACATCTCTATCTTTTTCCAGGCTTTGGTCTTCTACTGTATCATCTCTGTACGAATTGTTTGCATCATCAGTTGCTTGTGTTTCATTACCTTCTTCATGTATCGTTGTGTTCCCATGATTATCTTCTGTTTCTTGAGCTACAGGTACCGGCACTAAAACATTTGGCTGATTGGTGGTGAATGAATGAAGCTGAGGTCCATTTTCAATCGACATTTTAACGATAAATATCCAAACTTTTCTCAAATACACTCTTAAATTTGTGACCTTTGGGCCTGTTCATCGCCTAATTGACGCGTTTCTACCACCTTTTCAGGAATTTCGCGGAACTACTGTAGATGTGGATAACTGTAAACATTTCTATAGATTGCTTATATAATCAAACGAGCTTTCACGTGACTTAAGTAAATGCTCTATAATCATTGCACTTTGATGCAACACAATCTGATAAGCCCATGAATATTTGTTGGTGGAGTGAAAAAGTGTTCATTCGGATCAATCCCTCCTCAGAATGAAACAATACACTATGCTATCAAAAAGCATGGTTCGTTTATTCAGTGCAAATGCCTCAAGGGCTAACCAATTCGTACCAATTGTTGCTGAGAATGGTGTCCCAGATGCTGTTGGTAATACTCCATTGATCAAGTTGGTCAAGCTCAGCAATGAATTAAAAAGAAATATATATGGTAAAGCTGAATTTCAAAATCCTGGGGGTTCAATTAAAGACAGAGCTGCTTTGTACTTGATCAAGGATGCTGAAGACAGAGGATTATTGAAAGCTGGCGGTACAGTTGTTGAGTCAACTGCAGGTAATACTGGGATAGGTCTAGCTCATATCTGCCGCAGCAGAGGTTATAAGTTAGTTATCTATATCCCAGATACTCAAGCAAAGAGTAAAGTTGACACTTTGAAATTACTTGGTGCTGAAGTGTTCCCAGTTCCCCCAAAACCATATGATGATCCAGAAAACTTCAACCATAAAGCTAGAAGACATGCTGAAAGCCTAGAAAATGCGGTTTGGGCTAATCAATTCGACAACTTGGCCAATAGAAAAGCACACCTTGAAACAACTGGTCCTGAAATTTGGAATCAATTGGATGGTAAAGTTGATGCCTTCACATGTTCAACTGGTACTGGTGGTACTTTTGCCGGAGTCACTAGTTACTTGAAAAATATCTCCAATGGTAAAGTCAAATCATTCGTTGCTGATCCTCCAGGCTCTGTCATTTTCTCTTATGTCCAATCAAAAGGGCAGGAATTGAAGAGAGAAGGTGGTTCATTTACTGAAGGTATTGGCCAAGGTAGAATCACTGATAACTTGAAACAAGACATTGATGTCGTTGATGGTGCCGTGTTTGTCCCTGATGAGGAAACCATTGCCATGATCTACAAATTATTGGACGAAGAAGGGCTATACTTGGGCGGTACTGGTGCTCTAAACGTTGTAGCAGCTGCCAAAGTTGCCAAAGATTTACCAGAAGGTTCAAATATTGTCACTGTCCTAGCAGATTCTGGCCATAAATATAGTGATAGAATATTTTCCAAAAAATGGTTAGAGTCTAAGGAATTATATCAGCATATCCCAGAAAACTTGAGACATTACGTTGTTTTCGAGTGATAGGTGTCAATCCCTGGGTCCTTTAATTTACCGCATTGGAGCTTAGCATATTCGACAAATTAGGTACAGTATATAATTATGAAATTTTGAAGAAGCCTATATGTCCTCAGTTTTTAGGTGGTGCTCCCTTGTACTATAATTAACGAATAAAGTCAAAAAAAAAAGGAACGTTATTATATCATTAAAATACTATATTACTATAAAACCAAACAAAAGCAACTGACATGACCTTTAAAAAAACAATAATAAATAACTAATATACCAACTCCGGACTTCCTAACTCTAAAATCTGCAATTTCTTTGATCCCAATGTAAATTATAAAATTTTCTCAACTTCTAATGTATGCTTTGTTTAATTTGTCTATCTCTCTGCATAAAACATGCCAATCAACATCTCTCAACCAACGCCCTGAACGCTCAGAGGGATCTGATTCGTCATCTGAAAGTTCAGAGTCGGAGACCCGCTCATTTACAGTTACAGATGGCATTCCCAATTGTTCAGCTGATGGAATGTTACCAATACTTACTGCTGAATCTTGTGAAGATACGGAGCTTTCTGAGCTCAATGCCGTCTTTCCTCTCTTGAAGGCTTTAATTCTTTCAGCTTCCTCCCATTTGAATAGTTCATACATGAATCTTAAATTTGGTTGAATAATGATGTTTAATCTTCTAACACGAACATAAATGTATGCTCTGATTAGATTGATGTTTAATCTCTTCATGACTTCAGCGATACAGACTGTCGCTGATCTCGAAACACCAACCCTGCAATGAACTAAGATATTCTCACCAGCTTTATAACCTTCATCGATAAAGCTCAAGATGTCAGGAAGGCTGTGCGTTAACATATCAATACCATCATCCTGAATGTTTGTAATTGACATTAACTGATTGATTGGGCTCCCTTCATTGAAGTCTGTGAAGATTGAGATGTTGTTGTTAATATTCTTAACTCTCAAATGCAACTGAGCATCCATACAATCTAAAACCTCACCAACAGACACAATTCTCTTGATACCGAGCTTACTCAGTAGTTCAAATGAGTTCGCATGGGTCAAACTACCCAAGTATAAATGAGGTAGGATCCTCGATGGCATAGAACCACTAACAGTAGTGAACCAATTGCCTGACTTTGGTAAGAACAAATTATTGTATATAATAGCATCGCTCAAGGACTCTAAGCTTTTTGGGTCAAATTTCTCGCGCATTGTTGATGGTGAATAATGGATAAGAATATCTTCCAATTTAGATAATAAAAGCACATCAGTAGGGAATAGGAAAAATGGACGACCAAGTGTAGTATGGAGATCGAGAACAACCTCTGCCAGACATTTCCCTGTGGCATAAATTAAGTATGAAATAGCTAGTAATGATGACTCGGTGTAACCATCCGAGCAGTGCACTAATGCTGGACTTTCTTTTGAACTTCTTGTATATAGCACTTTGCAAGTATTGATTAAAGAAATCAAATCAGTCTCCGTACAATCTCCAAGACCAATAGAGCCAGATGGTAGGAATGAAAGATGAACCTCTTCTTGTAAAGGACCACTTTTATGTAATAAAAAACTTAATGTGTTGACATCTGGGAATGCTGAATTTTCACAACAGTTGATAAACATTTTCCAATTAGCTTTTGCTGGACTTAATAAATACGTCTCATCCTCTCCCATCTCCAACTTTGGATTTGTGACAGTCGAGTTGTTGGAGTCAACATATTGAGGAATTTTCCCAGGGTTATACGAATTCTTTGGGTCGAACCCGTTCACTTTCAAAACTTCAAAATCCGTTGAATTACCACACCAAACGTTTTCAGTTAGAGGAGTTGCACTAGACATCTTTGAAATTTCAAACTTTTCTCTCAGAAGGTAGTTACTATCCCAATTCTCCAAAGTTTTCAGTTCTGGAAGTGCATTCGTGTCTTCTTTTAAATCTGAATATCTATCGAATGATAATAGGTTTGGATGTTTTCTGTAAAAGTTTGGATCGTTGCATTCAAGTATTAGTGTTGAGAAAAGCGAGTCCACAAGTTCTGGATGATCAATTGAATGTTTCACTTGAGCATAGTATAATATCCTTGCTATGGAACCACATAGACACGTTACTTCCTCTTCTTTACTCAGATGGTTTTCATTGAAACAATACACCACAAAATCGGAGATTTGTGCCATCTTTGAGACTTGAATATGAAAATTTCGAAGTGAAATACCACGCTGTGGGTCCAGGTTCTTGAATAGCGGTAGCAATGAAGTTCTCAAACAATCTTTGTGCAGTACTTCTAATGTGGAGTCAAATTCTTCCTGAGTATGTGATTCATCAAGCCTTATTTCCTTTAATAGATTATTCAGCATGATCAGTAAATCTTGTTTGGAGATATCTAAGGAACACAAGATTTCTTCAGCAGCTACACTTCCTTTGATGACAGCAGAACTATTACCAAGGCCAGACCTTATTGGCATCAAATTTCTATAACTTGTTGGGATTCTTGTACTATTTTGGAAGAAATCAAAGTTGTTCTTGTTGACCGACGTGAAGTTAGCTAACGAGTTCAAGAAATCTCTCTGATTCTGGTTGGAATGATGGATACCATGAAGCCATGGAAACACAATTTCACAATCAGGCAAAGGACGAGAATAATGCCAATTGATGAGTCTTGACAATTCCAATTGACTAATCATTTTGATGTGGAATAATGGACTTAGCTCTTTATTACTGAGCACAGAGTCTAGAGGTGCCTTGGAATGTACGGATGGATTTGAATCAAGAACAGAACTGCTTGAATCATGGGAGTCATGGCGTATAGGTTGTATCGTTTTAGTTGATTCAGGTCTGAAGTAATTTGCTTCAGGTTCATCTCTTGCAGACGTAACTGAAGTGGCTGTATACATTGGAAAAGAGTCGAGTTTTGATCTGAACTTGGACCTTTCGGTAACAGAAGTGTTACTGTGAGCTCTTTTTGATGACCTTGATGATGCGGAACGTGGACTTGCTTCTTCATCGTTATCAGATAAGACCGAATTCGCGTTATCAGGCGTTTCAACAATGACCGTAGTGGTAGTGACTTCCCTTGATTTCACAATGAGATCATCATCAGTGCTCTTAATGGAGAGCAGTGAGACACCTGATGATTCCATATTTGTTATTTCAGTGGCAAAGTTCTTAGAATTTCTTTCAAGTCAAGATTAGATCCCGCGAGCAACCATACAATAGCAGGGAAACAGCAGGTGCCAAAAAAGACACAAGCCAGAACCGGATAAACTTTGAAATGGGGTATAAAGAAAACCAGTAAATTGAAGGGTCCGTATACGAAAGGGCCAAAATATGTCTTTCTCGTTGATTTTCAGCACCAATTTATGGTGAAAAGTTATCAGGGTATGGCGTTTATTCCCTTAAATTTGTCAGTTGCATCTGGAAAGAACCAAAAAAAACATGGAGAAAATACCCGAAAGGGGAAATTTTGTGAAAAACGGGATCCAAACGGCTGCAGAGTGTTTTACGAATCGAATGTTATGGGACACAGAATTGTTCATTGTTCATTGTTGATTGTTGATTGTTGATTGTTGATTGTTGATTGATTTGTTTATACTGGTGGATTGTATTGGAAAGTGGCGTATTTCAGATCGAGAGGATGTGCTTACTACAATTCATACTTTCATGAAATTAATACAGTAATTTGACTATAGATCCCACAGCTAATCAAATCATATGATCAACTGCCAGGTACAGATCTCAATTGACATCGACTAAGCTAAAATCAAGTACACATCACAATACCTGCAGAGTTCATACAGAGTACCTATCTATTGATGCAATATACAACTAGTAATGGTTCAGTCTCCATAATCTCGCTCTCCCAGCTTCATTGGCAACACATATCATCTCACTGCTAGGGCTAAATTGGACACTGGTGACTTTACCCAATGGAGTACCTGAAGTTGGCCAGTTTTGGAAAACTTTACAGCTTGGTAAATGCACAAGTCTTAAAGAGTCCTTCTTGGCTCTACTAGCAATACACAGGATTTGACCATCATTGTTAAATTCTAATGTCGAGATGGTCGTTGTCAATTGGTCTAAAGTACCAATTGGTTTTGCCAATGATGCCAAACGGTCATAAATGTTCACAATACCACTCCCACTGCCAATAGCAACATATCTACTGCTTTTACCACCTAACCTGATCTTTGTAATACCAACGCCTGTTTCATCCCTCCATTTCTGTAGAACTCTACCTGTCTTCATGCTAAATTCCCAGACGTCACCAGTTGAGTTTGTAGCAATGATAAATTCTTCATTTAAGTCCCAATCGAAATCAACTAGCGTCCCTTCAATTTTGAAACCCTGGACCCACTGTGAGGTGATTGCTGACAAGATATTAATCCAACCACTATTACCCGTCAGCCCAATGAAGGAGCCATTTGGTGATAGTTTAAAATTCTCAAATGATTTTTGCGTGGATTCATGACCATACATTCTACTTATTTTCTCCACAGATCCGGTTTGTAAATCCCACGAATACATATATCTTCTTCTACCTCCTGCAAAGACCTTATTACTAGTGTTCTTTGGGTTAAATTGTGCAGTTTGGATAGGTGTATCTTTCAAATGGATTGTTGAAACGACATTGTTGTTGGTGCCATCAATGTGGTATATTCTAATAGTTCTATCATAACCAGAGGTCAACAGTAATGGATGTGTAGGATGAAATGAAAGAGTCTGGATTGCTGATTTAGAGCCATGTTTCTGATTGGCATCTTTTAATCTTACTATATCTAGTTTAGTTGGTGGTAATAGTTTTGAATTTTTAGTGTTTATGAGTGATTTTGAAGTCAGCAAAATCTTCGATAAGGCTCTAATGTCACCTGAGACATTTTCTTCTTCATCAGAACCAAGATCTATTTCATTATCCTCAACGTTATCATCAGTGTCACTGTCTTGCTCAACCCAGTTTGGTTTTGGATATATCTTCTCGAATTGTGCTCTTAATCTAGCAATATATGCTTTGCCACTGATCGAATCATCAGCTAGAGTTTTTCTTAATTTCTTTAGTTTATCTGATTGAACCAATGATATACTTATGCCTTCATCTTCACTATCCACCCAAGCATCGCTATCACTTTCTTCACCTTCACTCTCTTCCTCACTCTCATGCTGCTCACCATCAATTTCCATGCGATCTTGCTCTTCTTGACCATCATCAACAAAGAACAGTTTGTCATCTTCTATTTGTTCAATTTCATCACCACTTGATTCAGTTTCTTCGTCTTCACTATAATCATCACTTTCTTGTTCGTATAATTCTTTTTCAATGTCTTTCAAACTGGACTCAAAACCTTTGAAATCACCGAACACAAGCCTTTCAAGCTCAAGTTCCTCTTCATCCTTTGGAGGCGGTATGATTCCCTCCTTGGTACCCATTTGAACAGACATAAGGTTCTAAAGTTGTCATCTCATCGCTTCCAAATACAGACTTTAATTTTTTTTTCCCTTCTAAAAATTTTAAAAGTGGTAAAGAGCACATAAGTCACGTGCCATTCCAGGAATATTTTCGAATCCAGTTAAAAATCGAGTTATATGCCTCGTACATGGGATTTTTTCCTTCGATTAACCATTAATCATCATTGAGAACCACTAAAAAACAATTCAAAGATGGTTTTGTAAGTTTTAGAAACTCTGACTCTTGGAGTGCTCTGACACTAATTCTTTGATAGCCAAAATTCTCCATACCATGATCCAAGAACTTTCAAAATGACACCAGCAATGATCAGAGCCAGAAGACCGTACTTCTGGAAAAACGCTGCTGTATTCGTCGTCCTATCAACAATCACCGTCGGTGTCTATGGTTACACTTACTCCTTCTTAGGTAAAGATACGTTTGATGATATTCCAATCCCACCTGTTTCCGAAGAAGAGTTAATCAAATTGAAAAAGGAATACGAGGCTAAAAAGAATGCTAGTACTTAAAGAGATTCGAAGCCATTTTGTTTCTTTTGGTTGTTTTGTATATAAGGGTATGTTGACGTTTAATTTTATTTGTTATGTATATATGAGACCAAACGGCTGTAGATCTATGACATACATGAACGGGTTGTAATCAAATTTAGTGCAACCATTAGTTGTGAGGCCTGAACTTGGAGTAATCTTCATCCTCCATGTCCCTTGCTCTTTCGTACAAGCTGGGCCTCACTCTGTCACGGGAAATTTGTTCGTGCTTATAATGATAATTAAGACTGAACTCTTGGCTCGAGAAAGAGCCAGAGCGATTTATAGAGCCTCCATTTTCAGGTTGTTGGAATATTTGAGTCGCATTCAATGACGTTTGTGAGTTATCCTTGAGAAGAGCCCGTGTTGGTTGTGATAGTGAGGTACTGGATGAAGATTGGCGTAATGCTTGAGAAGGCTGTATTAATGAGATCTCAGAATATGATGATGGTATAGAATAGCCTTGAGAGTCCTGAGAATTGGCGGAGAAATTCCTCTCCGGAAGCTTCCTAGGCGGGAAGCTGATTGAATTTTTGATTGGAAATTCATTTAGTGTTGTCTTTGATGCAAATTCAGAGCTGCTATTGACGTGGCTGTATACACTTGGGGTATCATTTATAGGGAATCTAGTGGGCTTATGATCTTCGCTAAATGTTTGACTTCTATCGTAGAATTCATTAACGATGGAAGGTGTATTATGATGCGATTGTATTGGTTTTCTGATTCCTTCTCTATGACCCTCAAAGGGGTTTGTGTATTGTTCACTGAATGGATTCTCAGGTAGACTTGTAACAGATTCATTGAAAGTGCTCGATTTGCTTAATTTCTCTAAAGCTGGAAGCTCAATATTTGGAATGGATGGCTTTTCAGACAGTAAATCATCATAGGAATATTTCGAATGAATCAGTCTCTCCAAAGATTTTTTTTGGTGTCCCGTAGCCAACTGTTTAACTGTTCTGTCAACTTTGACACTAACATATTGTCTCAAGGATTGAAATTGTAGAACATGAAGAATCTTATAGTAGACAGGTATTGTAAATACTAGGGCAAAGAAGAGCTCTGTCATAAAAAAGACCCAAATGAAGAATGAGATTGTCATAGAATATAGAATTAAAGCCTCACTTCTATTCTTTATCGAAATTTCTCTGATGGTTGTTAGGAATTGACCGGATTGAATCTCAAAGACAGACCATAGTGTTATGGCATTGATCACTTGTCTTGGAGAGTCAGCCAATAGTAAGTTCAGGGAACTTGCGTATTGAAAGTAGGTGAAAAATGCAATTCTGTCAAAGGATCCTGAAGGATTAATCTCGTTTAGCACACAAAATTTTCTATAACTTCCTGTTGAACACAAGTTTCTAGCAAACTCATTGGTATAAGTGAGGGAAATGTTTCTAGTTCTGTAGACTCTAATACCTTTCACGGTACCAAACATTAGGAGCACCACGGAAAAGATGATACAACCTGCAAATAGCCATTTGGAAACATTGAAGGGAAGGGTTGGTTTGACCTCTGAGGACCAGGAATTAAAAGCTAGTAGCTTGATACAGGTATAGATATCAACACAGTGAAGTGTTGAGTGTAGTAATAGAAATACCCACATTGAAAGGTAGTTATAAAGGGTTCCTATTCTATAATTCCTGAATTGATCAATGTCTATGAGATCAAACAGATTGTTGTCCACCTGACGTTCCCAACTTGAGCTGAAAATACCCATTCTGCCAATAGCTGTCGTATTTGGTAGTCTAGTGGAGAAATAAGTGCAAAGGGAAGTCTTTTGAAGAGACAGAAAGGTTTTGAAAGAGATCAAATTCTTCCTGATCTTAAATCAGACATGAAACATTTCATATAATCGCACTCGCGAAACTGAAATCTAAACATCTTCGTTTCTGCAGGCACACAGAGTCTCGAGCACACACGCGCAGAAAAGTTTTATTTTAGGAAACGGTTCGTACCACAGCAACAATACAATTATAACCCAGGCAACGGGATACGAGAAATAAGAGAGCAGGAACTAGGAAATATGATCAACCGTTGTCTTCATTCAATCTGTAACTACAATGCAAATCAATAGGATACTCGATCTCGGGAGCCAGCGTGATCATTTATCCTAGCAGTAGCTCCCTCAAGAACGAGTCGTGAGTTCACTTATATATATCGTGGCTTAAATGATGATTGCGACCGTCACTCATAACCATTGATCTGAGATCTGACGTCGGAGTTCAGTCAATACTTTCAACTCCGACATACCAGATGATCACCTTGAACTAATGCTTTCCCAGTCCGTTATATTCAGCTTAAGAAATTTTTATAGGCCTGGTTGATATATCGTACGATCCAGCTTAAGTCGAGCCTCCTGGTATTCTTTGGGTAACCTTATCATGCTTCTCCCGATCGAGACAATTACTCGCAAAAATAGCCACACACCTGAAATGACCGTATAAATAAATATCGAAACAATCCCAGGCCATTGGATTTGCACTAGACATGCGGATAATCTGATCTTTCTATTGTCTTCTATCGGTGCTACCCATACCCGATCGTTAAAATGACCCAACCACATACAAAAAAGCAAAAGAAGGAAAGAACTCCTTTAATCTTGAACTTCTTCGAGGCATTGACACCGGTTTTGCATGCCCCTGGCCAATGGAGAAACCCAAGAGATCAGTCCCGTGACTATTACAAGGCAGAATACTGGATCAAGCTGGCTCAACTGGCAGAAAGAGGTAAATTGCACGGTATCTTCTTTGGTGATTCATTAGGTATCTATGGTGGTTACAAATCAGAAGGTCTAGGTGGACCTTTCAACTTCCAAGAAGCCGCTAAATCAGGTAACAACTTCCCTAAGAATGACCCAACTGCTTATATCTCAGCAATGGCCGTTAATACGAAGAACTTATCCTTTGGTATCACCTGTTCAACTCTAAGTGAGCATCCTTATCATTTCGCCAGAAGAATCGCAACTTTGGATCATATCTCAGGTGGTAGAGTCGGTTGGAACGTCGTCACCACAGCTTTACCTTCCGCAGGTAGGCAAGTCACTGCTGATAACGTAATGCCTGAAAAGAATACAAGATATGAAAAGACTGACGAATATTTGCAAGTCTTTTATGAACTGCTATTGTCATCTTGGAGAGACGATGGCGTTGTCTTTGACAGAGAAGCCGGCATCTTCTCTGATCCAGATGCTATCAGGGAGATCAACTTTGAAGGTAAATATTTCAGAGTCCCAGGTCCTCAAATCACCGAGCCTACCCCCGGTAGAATTCCAGTGATCATTCAAGCGGGTACATCTCCAAAAGGTATCGAACTTGGTGCCAAACATGGGGAATTAATCTTCAACTTTGCTTTTACACCAGAAGACCTAGGCGCAAAGATCAGAAAGACTAAAGAGTTAGCTAGAGACAAGTATGGGAGAAACTATGACAGCATCAAATTCATTACACAAATTGCAGTAATCCTAGGTGAAACTCATGAAGAAGCTCAACAAAAATATGAAGAACTGGCTAAATATAGAGATGCAGATGGTATTTTTGTCCAAATGGGTGGTAGTGGTCTTGATTTTAACAAATTTGATTGGGATGAAGATTTAACTCAAGTTTCAGATCCAATTGCTAAAGGTTTTGCTTTAAGCTTTAAGAATGGATTCAAGGAAGATGTGGTGGTTACAAAAAGGTTTGTTGTTGAAAACTACCATAACACCTCAACTCATTTCGTTGGGACTGCTCAAGAAGTTGCTGATAAAATTGAAGATTTTGTCGATAGATCAGGTGTTGATGGGTTTAGTATGACAAACATTGTTTATCCAGAAACATTCGAGAGAATCGTTGACCTTTTGATTCCAGAATTACAAAAGAGAGGTTTAGCTCAAAAGGAGTATGCAGTTGAAGGTGGGAGTTACAGAGAACAAGTCTATAGACAAAAAGGCCACACCTTTGTGCCTGAAGACCATTACGCTTATGGTCTTAAATGGAACAAAGGTGAAAGCAAAGAGGCTTTTGAGGTGAGATTAGCTGCCTTGAAAGAAAAGCAAAAGAAATTGGTCATCAAAGCTAATGATTAATTGCATATAGTAGATTAAAAGTTTTATTTATTTGATTTGTATTTTTCCGTATTGAGAGTGTTTTGACGGCTTTTGACACAATTGTCAATTTTCATCGCAGCCACGAAAAAAAAAAACATTAAGCGCAGTCTTACACCAATGCAACAAGACGAATCTCAGAAGACTAAAGCTCAAAAACGGACAAAAAAACAGTAATGTCGTTGGTTCAATATTCATCATCGGATGAATCAGATATGGAAGATATCGTAAAGCATGAATCAATATTGCAAAAGCCAACTGGTTCATCAATCTCGAGCTTTCTACCTCCTCCAAAGAACAGAGCACCAACACCAATACCCAAAGCAAGAGTACTCGGATCAGGCATCAAACAGCGTGTGAGTTCAGAAATAGCGGAAAATCAAGATGGTATAGTGCTGCCTAGAAGCTCGAGGGCCATCACATCATTCGTCCCTTCGTCACTAAGGAGCAAAACCAAGAACATAGATGAAAAATCTGCGCAGAGTAAACCAACCCTACAGGGACCTTCAATTCAAGTATTTCAACAAGTAAAATCTTCCAGGCCAAAATTAAGTGATGAGGGAAAATTTACTCTACAGCCTGTCGTTCAACCATTAAAGAGGCGTCTAGAAGAAGTTGATGAACCAACGATAAAGGAACAAATCAGCGAAGAAGAGCCGGTCAAGGAGTTTAACATCAATGAGTTCTACCAGAATAATCTAGAAATGAAAGAGAGAGGTGAATTGGTAGAAAACAGACGTTTGCACACAGTCACAAATAATAGAAACCAATTGACCTCACTAATGAAGAACGCAGCTCAGGATGAGGAGCTACTAAGGGAGAAATTTGAACGGAACAAAAAGGCAAGAAAGGAACGTGGTGAAAGATACGGCTGGTGACTAACTGATGAGTCACTTTTCATCACTGTATAAGCTCTAATTGTAATTAATGAAGTGTTAATTCATGACCCATAAGTTTAACCAAACTTTACGTCATGTGATCACACGTTGTAATATGCATCGATATCCGACTATTTACCCTCGGAAGGAAAAGTTGATTTTGAAAAATTTTGACTCTTTGCATCGTTTGAACAAGTCAGAAGAGTACTTGTAAAACAATAAAAGGTCAATTATAAGCCTTTTGAGATAGTTTTTTCTGTTTTTTCTTACACCTACTCTCCAAATTAAGAGAATTTCACTATTGATCAAGTCGCACATTCAATTGTAAATCTAATCGGGACGGTGCCGTATTCATTCTAAGTGTTTGTTTTTCTGTCGCCTTTAAGATTGATTTGATCCACTATCACCTTCAAGTGATCAGGACACAAAATAACAGACCTAAGAAAATAGCTCACAAGTTAGAAGAAAAAAAGATTCACTCATCTCCATCCGCTCATTTGCTTCATTTTCGTCTTGCATTACCCCACATAAGAGATCAGTCCGCATTCATACTTCATCTGCATATAGATCAATACAAGTGATGGATGAACAGATCAAACAAGCGGTGGAGATTGCCATCAGCGGATCATCTGATTATGCCCTAAAGCAACAGGCTATTGAGTTCTTAAACAACTTGAAAAACTCCGCTGATGGTTGGCAATCTTTTGTACTATTGCTGAAAGATATCAAGAATCAAGATCAAGTCAGATTTGTGGCATTACAAGCTGTTAATGATTATATTCCAAGCCTGACACCAGAGCAAAATGAATATCTAAAGAATGCGTTATTGTCTTACTTGCAATCATTAATTGCGGCAAATCAGTACGATCAGTCCTTTTTGAAGAACAAATTAGCCGAATCATTTGCCTCGCTATTTTGCACAACTTACTTGACGACTTGGTCTACCTTCTATAAAGATTTTGAAAAGATCATCCAAGATGAGCATGAAATCGCTATCGATCAGTACACAAGAATTTTGCTTGCAATTCACTCTGAGATCGGGGATCAGTTAATTTTAAGGGAAAGGCCCGTGGTTGAGAGAAATAATCTATTGAAAGATACAGTTAGAGTCAATGACATGAACAATTTAACAATCATCTGGAAAGGTATCTTGAATGACTTCAAAGATAGATCCAACACCATAGCGCAGGATATTTTGAAACAGACGTTACAGATCATCGGTGGTTGGGTTTCCTGGATAGAGATCAGTTTAATCGTCCCATCAGACTACATCAACTTGATCCTACAATTTCTATCAAAGGGATCATTAAGAATTACTGCTGCGGAGACATTGGTTGAAATCGTCAGCAAAAAGATGAAGCCAGAAAACAAATTACAACTATTATCCTTGTTGAACCTTCAAAATGTTGTCAGTTCGCTTTCACTTGCTATAGATGACCTCGAATTTATTGAGGCCATTGCAAAATTATACAATGCTATTGGCTTAGAACTAAGTTACATCCTTGACTCGTCTGAAGCCTCTCCAGAAGCCAAAGAAGAAGCCAATCAGCAGATCTTTACATTATTCCCATTTATATTGAACTTCTTGGGAAATCCGTATGATGATGTGTCTCAAACTGTCTTCTCGTTCCTATCAAGTTACTTGACTGCATTGAAAAAATTACAAAAACAAAAAGGTGCTGCTGTAACCACAACTCATTTAGAAATTTTGACTACACTGCTACAAAAGATTATTCTGAAAATGAAGTACGATGATGATGACGATGGCGATGATGAAGATGCTAATTCTGAATTCAATGATTTTAGAGCAAGATTGCGAGTTTTCCAGGATACTATCGCCGCAATTAAACCTGAGATCTACATGGATCAGCTTTCGTATGTAATCAACAAATCTATTTTTGAAAATCCAAACACATCTGACTGGAGAACTATTGAATTGGGTCTATATGAACTTACATCATTTTCGGATAGTTTAAGGACTAATGCATTCAACATTCCAAAACTATCTATACCACAGTCTAAACCATATTTAATGTTTCAAGAGTTTTTAGTAAAGACCATCAATTCCAATGTTATTCAAATCAATCATCCATTGATTCAGCTACTTTTCTTCGAATTGATTGTTCGTCACTATACTTTACTGAACAACTCTGAAAATAAAGATGGACTAACGAATCATATTCTTGGTCTATTTACCTCCTTAGGATTATATAACACTAACGAAAAAGTTCAACTAAGATGCTGGTATTTATTCTTCAGATTTGTTAAGCTAACCAAACCACAATTGAATGAGGCCTTGATCGAGAGGTTGGTCACTGAAATCGGATCAAGTTTATTAATTATTGAAGCTGAGCTGCCACAGAAGGATGAAGACTCTGAGATCATTGAAGCTTCATCTACGTTTGATAATCAGTTATATCTTTTTGAATCCTTGAGTCTGCTAATATCATTGGTTCCAAATGAAAAAATTCAGTTGAAGGTAAAACTTTTTGACACTTTATTGAACCCAATTTTCAATAAGCTGCAATCAATCATCTCCTCTGCTGAAAGATCCAATCCACAGCAAGGTCTGCTGGCTCATCATCTTTTAATGGCCATCGGAACCATTGCAAGAGGTTTTGAATATGACACTGCCCCTAATAAGGTCTACCCGGGTGAGATTGTCGAAAGATTCAATAATACTGCTGAAGTTGTTATTTTCACTCTGGAAAGTTTAAGTAGCAATGAAAGTGTTAGGGATTCTGCAAGATTCGCATTTGCCAGATTCATTCCAATCTTGAAAGGCAACATCAACAACCATCTATCAAGATTAGTATCAATCCTATTGGCATCTAATTTGAAATTCAGTGAACTAACTGACTTTTTGAGTTTCATTGGTCAAATAATTCATAATTTCAATAAGGATGATCTGATCTATCAGCTATTGAATGATTTATTCACGCCTTTAACTAACAAAGTGTTGCAAATGCTTGAAGACAAAGGTGAGAATCAAGTTTATGAATTGATGCCTGATGTTCAAAGGGAAAAGAACTCCTTGAAGAAAGCTTACTTGTCACTATTAGCCGCTCTGAGCACCAACAATGTGTCAAGTTTGTTGATTACCCAAACGAACAAGTCCAACTTGCCAACTATCTTGAAATTCCTATTAATCGAATCTAACAACTTGAATGATTTATCCGTTACCAAGATAGCCCTAAGCGAATTATCATTGTTTACCACTGTGTTTGGTAATGATACTGTCAATGATCCAAATGATAAGTATGGTGCTGGCTTGACCATTGTGGGTATTTCATCTTTTCTGTTAGAGAATTTGGTCAAGTTAGCATTTGAGATCCCATTTCAAAATGAGAAATTCGACATCAAAGATGCACAATACAGATTCATTGCAGATGAGCTTGCCAACTTATTAAAGACCTTGTTCAGCATTAAGAAAGATGAACTATTGAATTACTTGAAGAACGTTTATTTCCCACAAATCCAACTTCCAACAAACGTAGGTGATGATTTGCTTGTTAATTTAGTGAACCTTGACGTCAAGCAATTTAAAAAGTACTTTGTCAACTTCATTCTTCAACTGAAATAGGACGCATTCGCACATAGATAAAAGTCATTGATGTCTTTAACAAGACCTGTAGCATAGCGTATAATAAAAATGATTGATCATCCATAGCTTTAGTAGCTTAGTATCTGGTTAGAGCAGGATCAAATTACATTTATATCCGACCGTCGTTTCCGACTTCGTTGAATTAAAATTTTAAATATTAAGGAGGAAAAGCCCAATGACGGCGTCAAGTTCCATTTCAGTCAAACAAATCTACCTTATTTTGAGCTCAATTCTTTGTAAAAAGAGCTGATAAACTAACACATTCTTCAAAAGTACTACGCATTCATTTTTTTTTATTCATTTGAATCGCTCTTAAAGTCATTTGCATTCACAGAGTCTGGGGCGTCTTGAAACACAGAGAAAGCAGATAGAAGATGGCACAATTCGATGATCCATCGATAATATCTCTGGTCACTGCAGACACATCTACTGTGGTCGCCAACGGGGAGACCCACACGGAGCCTCCTGCCCAGGATAATGCTATCACAAAGTTCTTAAGAGAAGCTGAAAATAAGAGAGAAAAAGAAGAATCAACGGAATCAGCAGAATTAACAACCGAACACGATGATCAGCCTGAATTTGATAACTCAAACTTGCACATTGAAGTGGAGGACCATAACCTTGAATACAAAGACACTAGCATTCTTAGATATCAACCTAGTGAACTGCTAAGAATTAGAAAGGAATGTGCCATCGTCGTTCCTGAAGGTCTACCTTCAAAACCATACTACAGATTTAAGAGCAAATTACAACAAGCACAAGCATATGCCCCAAATAGTAGCAGCAACAACACTAACTATAAAAGCTACAACTCAAGAAATTACATAGATGGCACTGGATCAATGGGCAACTTCAATTTGGGTAAAAAATATGAAAGAAATCCACATAATAGACATGCTAACAGCAGAAGAAACCGTAATAATAAAAAACAAGATGATGAAAGTTGGTTAGCTGGTTTTGATAAGGATGGTCCTGCTGGCACTGCTGAAGATTTCGAGAAATGGAAAGCCAGAATCAATAACGAGGAACGTAAAAAGAGAGCTGGAAATTCCAAAACCGAAGAAGAAGAGACACCGAAAAACACAATTGATAACTTCTTCAGTTTGGCTAAACCATCAAATAAAACTGCTTCGTCTCAAGCGACCCAAGATGTCAACAAGAATTCCAAGTTTTTCTCTTTTTTCAAGCCCGAAGGTGGTGCTGAACCTGTTAGGGAAGCTCAACCAGCAGGTCAAGGCAATGCTGATGGCGTCTCAAAAATCTTATCTTTCCTAGGTAATGGTGTAAACGAATCTGGTGAGCAAACTTCAGGGTCAGAGCAAGTTCCAGTTCAGCAAAGAGCACCACCACCATCCCAGCAGTCTTCGATAGAATCATCTTTACCAACTGGATCCCAATTTTCAGAGAAATTATCACCACAGTTCAACCTTAATCAAAATAAGTCACCAGGGGTCTCCCAAGAGAACCTATCTTTCCCACCTGGCCTTGTTCCAAATAAGGGCGACTCTGAAGGCCCACGAAAAGTTGGTGGTGATTCGTTCTTCCTGTCCTTAATGAATAAGTCGGAAGCAAAATCTGATGCTCCTTCGGAGCAAAGGTCACAAGAGAGAGAACAAGAGTCACAACGTCAACAACAAACTCCTCAATATCCAACTTCGCAGAAGCATACTCCTCAGCAGCCAGAACAGGCACTACAACAGCCAGAACAACAACAGCCGGTCAACCAATCTAATCAAGCCTCTCAAAATGGTCAGGTTCAACCGAGCGAACAACATATCCATCCACAGCATCAGCAACGTCCACAATTCCCCCCAGGCTTTCAAGGTCCATTACCAGGATTCCCTCAAAGAAGCCAATTTCCACCAGGCTTCAACCCAAATGGACCTGTTCCGCCTCCTCCTGGCTTCAATCCTGCTCAGCAGTTGCCTCCATGGTTAGCTAGCCAGCAATTTCCGTTACATCTACAGCAATTCCAAGGTGGTGTAGTTCCAGGTCAATTCCCACCGGGTGGTCCAGGGAACTTACCACCTCCTCACTTGAGAGTTCCACCGGGTCAGCAAGTTCAGGGCTTGCAACCACAGTTCTATCCTCAAGGGGTTCCAGATCAGCAAGGATTCGCACCAGGTTTCTTCAATAACCTACCACCAGGCTTCGCCCCACAGCCTCAGCATCAGCAGCCACAGCAACAACAGCAACAAAAATAAGAGAAGATAAAGGAAGAAGAAGGTTCACTTATTTTAGCTAATTTGTTCGAGGGATTTAATTATCACGCTCGTTTATATTTCTTTTAAGAGAACTTTAAATCGTTCATTCGTAGAGTGATGCCTATAGAATTTTAGCCAACTTGAATACTAGATTTAATAATTGAACATGTTCATCGGTACCATTTGCAAGTTTAGAATCGGTTTCGAACAAGAATTGTGATATATTGTTCTTTTGCTCTGAAGTGTATGAATCGTTCAAGATCAATAAATCGTGTAGTTGGTTGACAATCTCAACAACAGACCAACCTTCATGAACTGAATCCTCGACTGTCTTGAAAATCTCCGTGAATTGTTTGCTCTCAGCAGCTTTCAACAGTCCACTTAAGACTTCATCCGGGACAGAGCCTGAAATCTCTCTGATACTGCTGATTTTAATACCTTTATCCTCAAGGTCGACGTCACCATCTATATCAGTGCCTGTAGAGTGTAGTTTAGCTGCAGATTGTAAGATAGTTATTGCTCTTCTCAAATCACCACTTGCAACTTTTAGGACTTGATCCAAAACACCTTCTTCAGCTTTAACATTCTCTTGTTCAGCAATGCTTTCTAATCTAGCCATCGCATCCTGATTATCCAGCGGTCTGAATCTGAATTTGGAACATCTGGATGCTAGTGGATCAATGATTCTAGTAATATAGTTACAGATCAGACAAAACCTCGTAACACCTGAGTAAGTTTCCATCGTTCTTCTTAGAGCAGATTGAGCATCGGCTGTCATTGAATCAGCTTCATCAAGGATGATGATCTTATACGGTGGACAGGCATAATTCTCGAGATCTTCCGCTGTAGGGTTGGAAACACTCAACCTAGCAAAGTTTTTGACTTTCTCTCTAACTATCGAGATACCTCTTTCATCTGAAGCATTCAATTCCAGGACTCTGCTCTTACTCAATGATGGACCATAGAGTTCTCTCGTTAAAGCAAGAATAGTGGAGGTTTTACCTGTACCCGGAGGCCCATAGAAAAGCATATGCGGTAAATTTGCACTCTCCAGAGTCTTTTTGAGCACAGTCACAGCATGGTCTTGAGCAGCGACTTGGTCTAGTGTTTTTGGACGACTAGACTCACACTGTTAGTATGGATAATGCGCACCTGATGAAGCTGAGGATACATACTATTTCTCAACCCAAGGAAGTGTTTCAGCCATTGTCTTTGAGCTTTGGTAATAATGTAATAGTGGTTAATTGAAGAAAGAAGGATTTTGAAACTCTGTAACGGTGTAATAGTAATGAATTTGTTCACTCGAGACGCCAAAATTGTCTATCTAATTTTTTTTTCGCGTATCTGTTTAGATGTCGTAGACAGTAATGAGCCTTAATAAAACACTGATCATGGAAAAGTGCAAGGATAATACAAGTTCGGGTCTAATGTGATCTGTTTTGAAGTGTCAAGATCATAGCTACAGCTCAGAAAAATGTATTATGTTATTGCAATCGTCTTTTTTAAACTTTAAAGCCATCCAGTTTCAATGGACCCCCATCACAGCTAGCTCTAGTGTCCAAACACGTCGTATATGCAATCTGACAGAAAGTGGTTCAGGTCCACTAACTGGAACAACAAGTTCAGCATTGTCATTAGACCACCAGCATTTTCTTGCTGGCTTCCTCCAGAAAAGTAGTAGCTTTGAGGATGTTCTTTGGCGAGAGGCTGATCTGTTTCTAGAAACTGATCGGGATGCAGTTCTTGCAGCATTCTCTGCAAGTTCTCTAATTCTGGCTCTTCTTGATTGTGGCTTATTTGAAGTAACTGGTTCTAATGCTGGTGATTCGGGTTCTGGTTCATGGGGAGATTTTAGATCAACCAGAGCAAGTGATGTCAGAACAGTCTTACCTGGTTCTGAAGATCTATGGCCCCATTCCGATTCAACATTGAATCCGGAAGAGCATAACATTTCTAGTAAGTGTTCTTCGGCCGGACCTAGGTGCTTGTTTGGTCCATAACCTAAACCTTCAAAGACTTTAGTACGATTAACCAAATAACTGCCAGCAGCTTTCTTAATCGATCTAATGTCCTGTTCACTGATACTGCCAGTCGGAGGTATGATATAATAATCTAAATCCTCTCGTAGTACAATAATGGCTGGTTTTTCACTTAGAACGTCAGCATCTGGTGTTTGATAAGCATCATAAACTTGAGTCTGAGTATTCAGCGGCAATTTAGCAGCGGCCTGAGCAAAACTTTTTACAATGTATTGAAAGCAATCCGGGTCAAAATTCACATAAACGACATCATTCTCCGTCAGATTTGTAATAGCATCACCGTTAATGTCGACGAACACTCCATTTGGGAATAAACATAACAATATGCTTTCAGGCAAGTTCATCAATTCATCTCTGGTAATCTGAAAGACAACACCACGAATGTTAAGGTTAATTAAAGAGGTCATATCGATATCACCATCATCAAGAGGGACCTGTTGAGCCCTGTTTGAAGTCTCTGGCGACACTTGTGTTATGATGTTTGCGTGAGACATTATAGTGATTAGGGATCAAGAAAGGATGGAAAAAACCAAAGAAAAGCGGTGATTCAGCTTTTTTATTCAATGAATATGTCTTTTTGAGCGTCTAATAATAGAGGGCAACAACACGGCAGCGTTTGGAATGAAGAAAGCTCTGTATAAGGGATCTGATCGACCTTATCTGGAGCATCGATTTTCTATATGACCACAAAAAAAAAATCATCGGGCGCGACAGAAATAACTGAAAAAGGAAATATTCGCTCTCTTACCCGGAAAGCTGAATATTCTGTCTCTTTGCATTTTAAGCAAGTTATCCCCAGTGTTTGGGCCATACTACAAATATAAATTGCTGCTCAGAATCTGTGACGACCATGGCATCAGTGCATTCGTCTAAGAGCTCAAGTAAACGGCTAAAAAAAGAGTCACTTCCAGAGCTGAAAAATGTGGAAAACATTTCTGATGATGACATTTGGGGAAGTGATGATGAGTTTCGATCTGGTCCTATAGGTGATGATGAGTTCTATGGTGAGAGACCAATTGAGCCAGAGACTGCTGAGATTGCTTCCCTTAGAAGGATACATGCTAAGCTAGGATACCTTGATGGAATTGCAATTAAGAAAGAAGAAAGTCTACAAGAAGGTTTCGACAGTGGCTACCCAGCTGGTGCTGAGATTGGTAAGCGAGTTGGTAAAATACTTGAAACTTTACAATGCTTAGCTGCTTTGGGTTACTCGAACGCTGTTGATCTGATGGATGATGCTAAACAGGAACTACATTTGCGGAAAGTTCTGAGTAATCGATACTTTGATGAAAACTTAGAGTTGAAGCAATTGCACCCAGTAATCAAAGACTGGGAAGAGAAAATTGAGAAACTTCTACATGAATTTAAATCATAATCATACATTTATCGCTCATCACCAGAAGGAGCACCAGCCGATGTAATGCTGACATAAGTTTTCCACTGAGGTTGCCTGTTGAATTAGTTTATCAACCTGGTTAGGAACATTCAATTCACTATGACGGTTAAAGTCATTACCTGTCAATTTATCAGTGATTCTTTTCAAGACCAGACTTGCTCTAGCACTTCTGATTTCATTCTTTTGTTGCATATCTAGTCTATGTGCTTCCTGTTCATCAATTTGGCCATGGCGTAATAACTCTGCTGTGTTGACTTGTTGGATCTTGATACCGGTGGCATCAGCAATAGTTTGTGCTGATAGATCAAACCCCCAATTAATCAATGGATCATAAGCAAACGCTTCCAAAATAGCCATCAATGACTCTTTGTTGTCACGTAAAACTCTCATAACATGTTCACAAGTAATTCTGAAACTACCTTCAATACCACTAACTTCCATAGCATAAGTCAACATTCTGGTTAATCTGAATGGTACCTTCTCTGGATACTTCTCACGCAAGATCGCAGCTTCAAAACAATCACCGAAATCAATGTGGATAACCTTACCAGTGAATCTGTCCAACATCAGGTTAGAAGGATGACGATCGCCTAAACCAAGAATATAACCTGTCATGGACATAACCGCTAAAGATCTGGTATATGTTGTTCTTCTGTCTAACCAACTTTCAGATGATCTAGATTTCAGCCATAGAACCTTGTACAAGTCTTGGCCTCTTGTATTATCTAATGCATAAGTGAAAACTTCAACTTTCTGGAGTAAGGTCAAATTGTCATAATCTGGAGCCATTTGAAGCATGATTCGATGCTCAATGTTCAAAATGATATTTCTAGATTCACGATATTCTCTGATCAAGACATGGAAGGTATCACTGTTTGGGACCCAACCCAAGATACCAGATTTTGGTGATAGTGGAATAGCTGGGAACTGCTGGATATCCAAATGCCTCTTGAAACATTCAGGGTCATTTATTAACAAAGTGTTGACCAAGCCGAATAATTGCATAACCAAGCTATCTTGACGGATATCTTCATGGCCTTTCAACAAGTAAAAGTAATCCTTACCATCGCTGCCTTTTAATCCACAACGACGAGGCCTCTGTTTAGATGAGATAACAGTGAACGTAGGTTCAAAGGCCTGAATTCTAATGACTGGCTTAGATGGCTTGTAGGTACCGGGAACGGCTAATTCTAAATCTGTGGCAGCCAATAATTTTGGAGCAACATATTGCAGTTCTAATGTTTGCAATTGTGGGAGCTGTCTGTTGATACGACGGAACACATTGTAATAGATATCCCACGCTTGGTTCAATTTAGATATATCCTTGGTACGTCTGAAACTCAAGACCCAGTCATAAGCGTTAGCCAAGTCCCTCCCAAAGGTATTTTGGAAGGAAATTTCTCTCAAAGTTTCAGGACCTCTTTCCAGCATCTTGTGCAAAGGTTCCAAAACAGTGAACATCTTCTCTGTGTTATGTTCACCAAAGAATAACCTCGAAGCATCTTCTAAACCTTCATACCATAATTCATGCCATAATACAGCAACTCTAATCAATTCATTCCCAACCAATTCTGATTGACTCACCAATATGGGACTGTGGATTCTCATTTTATCCAGCATGGTAGATGCAGCTCTTTGTCTTGAAACACTATCAGACTTAACTGCAACTGTCAAAGGTTGAACTAAAGCCTGTGGGTGAGCTTTACCTAGGTCACTTAGTAAACCATGTAAAGATCTGCTAACAACCTGGTCCGGTTGATGAATTCTTGAGATCAACTGTGGAATTACTTCCAACCATGTATCAATCTTAACCATACTGAAGCCTTCAGACATTGCCTGAGCTGCCTCTGGAACACCACCATAACTGAACCACAAAGTCAACAATCTCAATGTGTCTTGTAATGGATTAGATTCCGATAAGGAAATAGAGTGGAAAAAACCTTTTATAGCAGGCACAACGTGCTGTTGAATCAACTCTGGTGGAAATACTTGGTCATCTCCAACTTTACCTTCATTAATCGTTGCATCTGATTGTAAATGTGAGATGACTTCAAAGTTAGCCAAGGCCCAATTATGCCATGCTTTGTACCATTTGCTATCAAAGTGTGTGGCTAACAAGTAAGAACCTAGAATTGTTTCAGAATTTTCTGTTCTCCAATTATTCTGTAGAGCAACTTGCCATTCACCTTGCTTCAAGAAACATCTAGCTAACAGTTTGGTGTAATCCTCAACATTCTTGATACTGCTTTGCTGTGGCAATGGTTGAGTAATCAGATCATCTGGGTTGAGGCCCAAATCATGGGACATTCTGGAGGTAAAATCAATCAAATGACTCAAAGCTTCTCTTCTAGAACCAGTGGACCACATGTACTTCAGCTGGGCATAAACAACTTGTGGCGGGGCCTTTGATGTGTTAGGATCATCACCCTCCTCTAATAATGAATTCAAAGATTTCTCAGCTAGACCTAATCTACCGGACTTTCTGCATAGATTAGCAAACTTTATCCACATATCCATATCTTGTTTTGGTTTGATCACCAAGGCACGAACTTTCAACAATCTTTGCCAGATATCAACATTTCTCTGACAGCCTAATAATCTAGCATACCATGTCTTCCTCATGACACCACGAGCGTCTGAATTCTGCGGCAGATTCTTGTACTGGATAATCTCTTCTAATTCGGCCAACATCTGAACTCTCACAACAACGTTATAAGCACGACTATAACTTTCACTAACCAAGGCAGTAATTTCTGTCACTAACAAGTCTCTGGCTTTGAAAATGTGTTTTGAAGCATCATCAAAGTTATTACGATGCAAGCTCAGAATAGCATTAAAAAATGATTTATCTGGAGATTCTGGCTTCATGACAGCAATATAGGTATCCATTCTCTCCCATTGACCAAGACCCCAGGCAGCAGCAGCGGCCAACGGCGCAACAGCTCTCTTGATATCAGTTGACGAGTTGGTCCATTTTTCTTGAGCAAGTTGAGATAACTGATCCCATTCACCTAGGGCATGTAAACAACGCATCTTACCCATGGTTGTTTCAATGGTATCAGTTTCCCGCTCATTATAAGCTTTCAATGCATCTTCCCATCTCTGTAACTTCTCATACCAAGTTTCCTTCAATTGCAAATCGTGATGTTGTTGAGCATGTTTCAAAATACCAATGGCAGCATCTGATTGTTGCAACTGGTTGTTGATACTGATTAAAGCCTCAATCGTTGGTGTAGATGGTTCTTGGCTGAACTCTAACTCCTTGTAATGAAGAGCCTTAGCATAAGCATGACATCTTTGAGCGTACTGGCCTAATGTTGAAATATGAATAGGCAATGGTTTGTCATCATGTTCCATAAATTCAGCTAAATTCAACAAGGTTTGATAGATCTCTGGTGGATTATTTGGTGAGGATAAAGCAGTACACAATGATTGCACCAATTCCTCTTGGTGCTGGGTATATAGTTCACTCCAACAACTAGCAAAACTGGCATTGAACAAATCTCTTGCCAAAGGGTAGTAGCTGCTAGCTAGATTTGAGCAGGCTCTCAAGGCATGAGATGGTGATTCTTTTAGTAGCTGAACTGCTAGTCTTCTGCTCCATTCCTGCCAATCCTCTTTTGTACGGCATTGAGAGCATTGCCATGTGTTTTTGAGAACTTGCTGATTGACAGGAAGCTTCTTTGATGGTTGCTCGATTGGATCGGTAGCATCATTTGTTTCAGTTTCCTTATCGATTGGCAAGATATGCGGTAGCGGTTCATCATTCAGTAACTTGTTCACCAATTGATCGTATAAGTTATGTTGGATCTTATTTTTGACCAAAACTTTATTGATGACTGGGATGAAAACTGTGAATTCAGAGGTCATTTGAGTTAGCAACTGACTCAATGTATTCATGGCAGCTCTGTTCAATTCTTGATTTTGAGATGATAACACTCTGATCAAAGTATGAACAATTCTGGACGACATGTCATTAAGATTAACATTTCTAGATAGGCTACCCACTGTAACAATTGCAGTTTTCTTCACTTGGATTGTACCATGTTCAAATAGTCTAACAATATTGGGCACGATCAAGTGTATAAACTCCTCAATGTTAGATCCAAATACGACAAAAGCTTTCAAAACCCTTAAAGAAACATTTGGAGCTTTCTCATTAGTCAATGACTCCAACAATAGTGGCAAAATAGATGGTAAATGCATTTTGAACTCACCACCCAGGGCTCTAGCGATTGACTCGACTAGGGAAATGATAGTAACTTGAAGGTTCTGAAAGTTGAAGAATTCCTTGATGACATCGAAGACCTCAGTTAAGTGTGGCCTAATGTGCTGCTTAACAATACTGATCAAGGCACTCAATTGTTGGAAATAAAACTCTAGCATTGATGGAGCACAAGTATGCATAACAGTGATGATAGAATTGATGATGTTACCTGTGAATTTCAAACAGGTCGCTGTGATAGTCTTGAAGATCAAAACAATGGTCTGAATGCAGTTGGAGTGATACGTTGCTAACGATTGGTCTTTCAGTATCTTCATCAAAGTGCTGATAACAACAGTGGGGTAATACTCTTCATTAGATGGACTCATACCTTGCATCAATAAGGCAACATCAGTAGAAGGACCTTCAGCTGCAATTGTCTTGGAGGTTCTTTCAACCTCCTTGTGTTTGTAAGGATCTAAAGCACCAAGAATACCCAACAATTTAACAGTCTCTCTTCTAATAGCTGGGGAACTTTCAGACTTTAAAATGTTGATAATGATACCTAACAAATCTGGGTAGTCCAACAGCGGTTGAATGACATAACCTGAAGAGCTGGCTAACTGGCCTAATGTCTTCAAAGCAGCATCCCTCTTAAAGGAAGAGCTCTGGTCTTGGAAGGTTTCAATTATTAGTGGCATCAATTCATCGATAAATGGCTTTATGTCCTCACTAGCAACGACTGAAAGTTCACCTAATGCTGTGATAGAACTCGAAGCAACAGATGCACTCTTATCTTTCGATTTAGGGAGTAAAACATCAATTATTGGCTTAACATAAGGCTTGGTAACGTTCTTGGAAGAATGTATCAGCAATGACAACAGTATTGCACTTTCTTCCTTCTTCCTGCTAGCGGTTGAGTATTCAAGTTTCGTTAAGAGTTGAATCAATGTCTTTCTCAAGAATGGAACAATGTAAGCAGGATTTATGGAAGCCAATCTACCAATGATTTGAATGGCAACCTTCTGAATAGCAAACACTTCATCATTTAATGCCATAAATAGAAGCCTAACATTATCTGCCTGTGATAACTGAGGATCAAAATTCTTCCCGAGGGAATTCAACACCTCTAGTCTGATTTCAGCAACAGGGTCAGTGATAGCAATTGTCAAAAGTTTATCCAAGACTTCGGATACTGCACTTAAGGCATAGCTTGATGTTTGGAAACATATCGAATCTTTCAAGAATAAATCACATGAAGTTAATGCGGCAACTTTTCTAACGTCTGGGTCTTCATGTTCAATGTAGGTGATAGTACAATATCTAACAAGCTCATATAATGATTCACCTCTAAAGTTGAAGAAACTCAGCATCTTAAGAGCCTGGGTGATGATTTTGTCATCGCAGTTAGAAAGGCCATTTCTTGAAGCCATGGAATCCCTAAACTGTCTGGCCAACTGAGCATTCATCTTGTTTGTAGAGTTAGGAGAGCCAGGTGGACTAAACTTGTAACCAGACAAGCATAAACTTAGCAGATTCAAGGTTTTCTGGTTGATAACAGGCTCCAAGGGTGGAATTCTCTGGGTTAAAACCATCAAGCACTCCCTCATGTGGTCACTCAATGAACAATTTAATAGCATATCTAAGATATCTCTCTGTAAGTGTTTTGTCAAAGCAGCGCCAACAGCCGATGCCAGTTTACCAATGCAATAGAAGATTGCTGGCTCGATGTCTCTCTTTACTTTGGTCTTGGAATTTAGACCCTCTCTAATGTTATCAAGAATTGCATCGAGGTATGTTGTGATTTGGCCTTCAACAGCGTAAGCGATATCACCTATAGATACCAAAACGGCAGCTCTTCCACTTTCTTCCTTCAACTGGGATAGGTAAAATAGCAGAGTCTTGTGCAAGTATTTATCAACAAACCTACGTGGGTTGTAAGTAGCTAGCAATGGTATTATATGGGTCACCTCTTGTCTTATAATGTTGTACTTGTGTTCCCTGTACTTGAATGCAGTTTCATAGATGGCTTCATACCTATCTTGAATAAACATACCCCCTTTCATGACCAATTCTTTGAAAACTAATAAGGATCCATGTATGGATTCACTAGTGTTTATCTTGAAACCGACAGAAGCACCTTCAAGCAGCTTGTTGAACCAGTTTTTCTTCAGGTTTAAGTCTCTTTCGTAAACGACATCAAGACATTTCTTTAGAGCATAAGCAGCATCAATTCTGATTATTAGCTTGGAATCTCTTAAAGCTGACCAAATATTTTCCAAGATGGTATTCACATAACCGTAAAACAATGTTGGAGAGTTCTCTGCAATTGATGCAATTATCAATACAGCAGCGTGTCTCTTTGATTCTTGTTTCTCAGCTTGCAACCACTCAATGGCGCTTTTGGTCTCATGATCAACCAAGTCTGATGTCAGACTACCTCCCGGTATGGCCAATTTACCAAGGGTCTTTGCTGCTAATCTCATAACTTCGATATCGGTAGAAGGGATTAAATATCTTAGGTAATTGGCTAATCTTGATGTTTGGTTTGGTAAATCTTCACCACCAAAGAACTCAATCAATGTATCAACGGCCAAAATACCACCAATCTTCTCGCTTTGGTCACTGCCGTGAATAAGTTCGAATATTTTACTATTTATTTCGTTGTTATGTCTCGTAAAGTTCTCATTAGATACTTCCCTAGCCGTCGTGATTAGATTCGTGCGTAATTCTTGTACAGCGGCGGCTCTTTCTTGGACATTTTTGGATTTCAGACCTGTGAAGATCTGCTGGAGAGCTGAGCCATCAGCTGACATTCTTTAATAGGTGCAATTTGTTTGAAATGTATGAACAATCAAATTGTTGTTGGCTTTGATGTTGATTTTTAAGAAACTCGGTGTGTTTTTTGGGTTTTTTATCTATGCTTACATGATTAACTGATCAAGTGGAGACTCGCACTTAGCTACGATGAAGGTTGTCGCCATTGATTGTACCTACGGTTCTATAAACATGTAGAAAATATGCTTATATGACTTAAAAAGATTTTACCTACGGATCATATTTTCCAATCATCAATAGCTTCACATTGTTCATTTCTGTGACGAAATCCGTTTGGCTAGAGATAACAAGCTCACAAACCATTACGAGAATGACTTCAAATTTGAATGTTTCCTGCGCAATGAAGCGTCCAAAACTTCCAAAGTTTTAAGTTAAAGAGTGGCTAGCCAAGCTTGCATGAGTTGACGCTTTCATCTCTCTGTCATCGCCATCATCATATGATAATTGTAGATAAATTAACTAGTGTATGTCCAATTTACCCGGAGATGGTATTTCTTCACTTTCAAACGCACTACAAAAAAAGGAGCCAATAGTACCCAGGAACTCCGAAATCAACGGCTACAAAAAGATAATAAACTGATCGATTCATTCCTTCGAAGATGTCTTTCACCACTACTCCAGCTGTTGTTATGGGTACGTTGCAATTGATATATAGTCATCACCTTAGAATATCTAGGAAAAGATTACTAACAATCACCTTTAGACAAGTATGTTGATAATGAATGAGATATGTCAAATTCAACCTCATGAACTTAATTACTAACAATGCCTTCTAGTGGTACTGGTTTGACCAAACTAGGGTTCTCCGGTAATGATTCTCCTTCTTATGTCTTCCCAACGGCGATTGCCACAAGATCAAGTCAAAGTGGTTCCAATAAGCCATCTGCTCCATCCAAGCCTTCATATTTAGGTTCGTCATCAAATACTTCATCAAGTGCAAACTTCCTATCTTCAAAGAGAGGAACTGAGGATCTAGACTTCTTCATTGGCGATGAAGCTATCGAAGCGTCCAACACACAAGCATACTCATTATCATATCCTATTAAACATGGCCAAATTGAAAATTGGGATCATATGGAAAGATTCTGGGAGAATTCCATCTTTAAATACTTGAGAACAGAACCTGAAGATCATTACTTCTTATTGACCGAACCACCTTTAAACCCGCCTGAAAATAGAGAGAATACTGCTGAAATTATGTTTGAAAGTTTCAACTGTGCAGGTTTATATATTGCTGTTCAAGCTGTTTTAGCTTTAGCCGCATCATGGACCTCTGCTAAAGTTACTGACCGTTCATTGACCGGTACTGTTATTGACTCGGGTGATGGTGTCACCCATGTTATTCCAGTCGCTGAGGGTTACGTTATTGGCTCTGCTATTAAGAATATTCCAATCGCTGGTCGTGATATTACCTTGTTCATCCAATCATTGTTAAGAGATCGTGGTGAAGCTGATACATCATTACGTACTGCCGAAAGAATCAAACAAGAATTTTGTTACGTTTGTCCAGATATTGTGAAAGAATTCAACAAATTTGATAGAGAACCGGAAAAATTTGCCCAATATATAGTTGAAACAACAAGAGGTCCTAAAAAAATTGTTGATGTTGGGTATGAAAGATTCTTAGCCCCAGAAATATTCTTCAATCCAGAAATTGCTAGCTCTGATTTTCTAACACCATTGCCAACGGTGGTTGACCAAGTCATCCAATCTACACCAATTGATGTTAGAAAAGGTCTATATCGCAACATTGTTCTAAGTGGTGGTTCTACCATGTTTAAGGATTTCGGTCGTCGTTTACAAAGGGATATTAAATCTATTGTTAATGAGAGAATCACAAAGAGTGAACAATTGAGTCATGGTACTAAATCATCAGGTGTTGATGTTGAGGTTATAAGTCACAGAAGACAACGACACGCTGTTTGGTTCGGTGGTTCATTACTTGCACAAACTTCCGAATTCAAATCATACTGTCATACTAAGCAAGATTATGATGAATATGGTCCAAACATTGTTCGTAACTTTTCTTTATTCAATATGCCATAATAAAATGATATCTAAGGATAGGGGAAAAATAATTATTGTAAAATAAATGATAAACACTACAGTTTAGATTTTGTAGAAAGGTTGTCTGTCTTCTATATTATTAGTATTCATCCTTGCCGCTAATAATCACATCATTAATTTTCAAGATCATTCTTGTTAGTTGAGTAGCCAATAAAAGTTGCTGCTTCTTACCAATCAATGGGTCAACAACGAACAATTCCTTCATATCATTAGTACCTTTACCCAAACAATCAACACCCAAGTTAGCATTATGTTCCTTTAACTGTCTAGATTTGACGTTTGATAAAGTTTCAATTGGGTCCAAACCTGAATTTTCAGCCAAAGTCATTGGAATTTGATCTAAAGCATCAGCAAAGGCTCTGAATGCATATTGGTCAATACCCTTTTGTTTATCGGCAGCTGCTGAAACTGCTAAAGAAGCAGTAATTTCAGCAGCACCACCACCATAGACGACTCTGCTATCACGGATCAAGTTACGAACAACACATAATGAGTCATGGAGGGCACGCTTTGCTTCGTCAACAATCATTTTGTTGGAACCTCTTAGGAAACAAGTCACGGCTCTTGAATTTGAGCATTCTTCAATGACTAGCATCCGATCTTTAGTTGTACCAAATTCTAATTCATAAACTTTGCCAGCTTTACCTAACTTGTCTTCTGATAAATCGCCAAATCTTGGAACAATTCTACCATTGGTAGCAATGGCAATCAATTCTAATTCTGGACCACCAACCCAACGAACAGCAGGTAGGTTATTTTGCAGTAATAAATGATTGGCCTCATCATCGAACCCCCATTGACAAATGACTAAGTTAGCACCCGATTTCTTGACATCATCAACCATCTCTTTAAATTTTCTCTGTTCATAATCTTGCAAGTTTTTAAATTCCTCAACAGATGAGATATCTAGTTTATGCTTGGTCTTGGGCTTTGGAGGTTCAAACGGACATGTTAATATTGCTAATTTGACATCTTCGATCTTTTTTGGCATCTGAGGATGTGAAAAATCTTTATCCAAGATAACACCTTGAATTAATTTGGAATCTTCTAATGAACCACCAACTTTGCCTTCAACTTTGATTAGCTCGAAATCAACATCTTTTCTTTCCTTATCTGCGACAGTTGTGACGGCATTCACAGCCATTCTAGCAAATTGATCATGAGCTTTAGAGACAATCTTCGAACCTAACGAAGTCTTTGCAGCTTTGAAAAGTATTTCTTCCTTATTGGTTTCAATATCATCGGCAATTTTATCTAGTTGTCCGATGGCAACTTTACAAGCTTCATCAAAACCATTAGCAATTTTGATAGGATGGATTCCCTTTTCAATTAGTTCTAAAGCTTGATCTAATAAGGCACCAGCTAAGACAACAACACCAGTGGTACCATCACCAATTTCGTCATCTTGTGATTTAGATAATTCTACCAATAGTTTGGCAATCTCATTATCTAACTCCATCTGTGACAGGATAGTAGCACCATCATTGGTGATCGTGATTTCGCCATCCGGACTAATTAAGATCTTATCCAGACCTCTTGGACCTAATGATGTCTTTATAATTGATGCCACTGATCTAGCAGCTAGAATATGATTTCTCTTAGCATCGATACCATGTTGTCTCTGTTTTGTACCTTGATCTCTCACAATGATAAATGGTCTACCCATTTCATCCTGAGCCACAATGGCATTGGACATGTCTGGCATTTGCATCATCTGTTGAGCCATTTTTTCCCGATGATTGAATTTACAACTTGTTCTTCAACCAAATCAGCCTCAACGACTTCTTTCCTAATTAAATTTTCCATCATCGTCGTTTTTATTCTGAATTATTTTCGCGTTTTAGACAGAAAGAGGGTAATCTTGTTTCCACAGATTTGGTTAACTGCCCTTTTGAGGATTTTTCCGAGATTTTTTATTAGAAAGAAAAAAAAATTATTCACAAAGTGCGTTTTTGACGCTTAAGAACAGAAGTTGTTAATCAAATATTTCATACTTAACAATGAGTGTTGTTGGTTCCTTGATCTTTTGTCTTGATTGTGGTAATTTGCTAGATAATGCCACTGGCGCCGCTACAATTGATTGTGCTGTCTGTTCCAGATCTTACAACTCAAAAGGTTAGTACCCGTTAGCTCATCGCATGATCTTGAATCAATATACTAACTTGCCTTCATAGATTTCGCTAATCTTAAGGTTATCACTAAATCCTCAGATGATGCATTCCCATCTTCTTTGAGACTAAAGCAATCTGTCGTTAAGACTTCTTTAAAAGCTAATGAGTTGGAAGAAGGTGCTACGATTAAAGAAAAATGTCCTAAATGTGGTAACGAAGAAATGCAATATCACACTTTACAACTTCGTTCTGCTGATGAAGGTGCTACTGTTTTCTATACCTGTACAGATTGTGGTTACAGGTTTAGAACAAATAACTAGTTGTCATCCCAAGCTCTGGGAGAGAAGTTTTCATCATAATATTTTGGGTTTTCTGTTTTCATGTATAGCATTTTTTTTGTTGGGAGAGGTTCTGTATTAATAAAGATTCATCGATAGATTTCATATCAGTTGATTGACTAACTACAGTAGACATCACATATGGAAACAAACCTCTTCCAAAACACGTTACTTACATTAAAGGGAAACTAAAATATCTAAGCAGCAGTGGCATATTCTAATTCGTTGGAATTTTCGTACTCATACATATCGAGAGCAACAATAGCAGAATCTCTGACAACTTCATCGGAGTCTTTAGCGAAATCTTGTAAGATTGGTAAGACTTCATCAGTGGCAATCGAGCCTAAAGCTTCAGCAGCTTCATGTCTAACCATTGGAGCTTCATCGGTTCTTTTCAAGACTTCGATCAAAGAAGGCACAGTAACTGGATTACTTAGTTGACCGAAGACATATGCAATTTCATGTTTAAATAATGCTGAATCATCGTTAAAACCAGTAGCCAAGGCCAAACAAGCTTCATCAGTACCAATATCTCTCAATCTAAACATGGCTCTGTATCTTTCGAAAAGGGCAACCGAAGGATCATTCAAGATCTTTGTTAGCTTCTCAATTTTGTATTCTTGATCTAAAGCTAATGGCGGAGCTGGGTCGATTGAACTGTATGCACTCTGCTGTAGTTTTTCAGTCTTTGCCTTTTCAGAGTTTTCCCAGTTGATTCTTTCAATGGCTAGCTCACAGGTTTGTCTAATTTCTAACTGTGGATCGTCTTTAAAGTATTTCTCCAGTAGGGGTAATGATTCTTTATCACCTAAGGCACCTAGAGCTTCAGCAGCTTCATGTCTAACCATACATTGTTGAGTCTTTTCATCAGTTAAGACCTCTCTCAATATTGGAGCTGATGACAAATTTTTAGTCTGACCTAAAACGTAAGCAACTTCATGCTTCAACAGTTCTGAAGCATCTTTGAAACATTCACCAATGTATTTTACCGCTAGATCGGCTTGCTCCTTGTCAGCTTCTTGTTCAGAACCGATAGACTTTAAGTTGAATAGAGCTCTAAATCTGGTAGCCAATTTAACATCACCGGTCTTGTTAATGAGAAGATCTCTTAGTTGCTCTAAAGAGCAGTTGTCGACGTCTTGTTCGATGGACATTGTAAAGATGTGGAATAGAATAATAAGAACAAAAAATGAGCTACTGAAAGAAAAGTAAATCAGGTGTTATAACCAACTTTTTTTTTTATGTCAAAGTCGAATTTTTTCTTAAACGATAAAAAAAGAAAAGAAAAGGTGATGCGATGAGCATTGCGTAGATTATATCACTCTCATGCGTAAACCTCAGAACGGTGCTCCAAGTCAATGAATATCCACAATATTCATGAGCTTAGCTTGTTCTATGGAAATGTTTAGGATAACTAGTACTATTGAAGGGTTGGATGCACATGAGTACTTGACACAAATGTAATTTCTTTTCAATGACACTTTCGGGATGTTATTCGATGGGGGTAACTAGATGTTGAAATTTTTTTGTGTCACAATTATGGGGAAATGAATTGTTACCAACTGAGACGTACAGCAACAATCTCACTAAACTTTGAAATACTTGAATTGAACCATGGCAAGATCTCTAGGCTATCCCTCTTTTCTGTAATACTATTTCTTGCAATTTGCTTGTCTTCCATAAAGAAGTTGATACTACTTTTCCCATATTCGTCAGTCTCTCCTGTTTTAGGCAATTTGTAAACAAAAATAGAAAAAGTTGTATCACAAAAAAAGAACAATTTCTGATATTGATCCTGGTACAAGACCCTTATCGAAGAATTGTCCTTAAAAACAGAAACTGGACGCCCTCTCTCTTGATCAGCTCCTTTGCTTCGCTTCCAGTTGCTCTACTATTCGTGAACCCTTCCTTTCCAGCTGTTGTACCTACTTTTCACTTGTTTACTTATCATTTCCTTACTAGACTTTTAAAGCAATGGTGGCTAACTTCTTCAATAATAGGATTAATAGAACTCCTCAGGTGGATGATCTGACTAGGGATATAGAGTCGCTGCAGTTCCAAAATGGAAACAGACCAGACAAATTTAGCTTTGAACCCAACTCCCCTTTGAACAAAGAAAACCGACCTCTAGATCAAATCCCTGCTTCCAGGTTAAACAAACCCACAAGTCCTTTCACAACCCCGGCTAAAACACGTCGTGATACAAAGATTAGTCAAAAGCACAGACGTGCTGTTAATGTTTGTCAAATGTATTTCCTTGACTATTACTGTGACTACTTTGATTACGTTATTACTAGAAGAGAAAGAACAAAGACCGTGTTGAGTAATATCCACCGTTCCCAAAACCCAGAAATGGAATGGAAAGCCTACATCAATAATGAAACAAATTCTTTGAGAAAAAGGAGGCTAAAACCAAAGAACAAAGATTTTGAAGTCATCACTCAAATCGGTCAAGGTGGTTATGGCCAAGTCTACCTATCAAGAAAAAAAGACACAAAGGAAATATGTGCATTGAAGGTCATTTCAAAATCTATGATTGTCAAAATGAATGAAACCGAACACTTATTAACAGAACGTGAAATCTTAGCTGCTTCAAGAAGCGACTGGTTAGTTAAACTATTATATTCTTTCCAAGACTCCACTAGTGTCTATCTAGGTATGGAGTACGTCCCAGGTGGTGACTTTAGAACTCTATTGAGCAACTGCAGAACATTGGCCCCAGTTCATACCCGTTTTTACATGGCTGAAATGTTTGCTGCCCTAAATGATTTACACAGAACAGGTTTTATTCACAGAGACTTAAAGCCAGAGAATTTCTTGATCGATGCTAAAGGTCACTTGAAGCTAACGGACTTCGGATTGGCTTGTGGCTCCATTGCTGAAGAACGAATTCAATCAATGAAGATTAAGCTTGAAAAGATTGGTGATGTCTTCTCATCAAAGCCTACAATGAATAGATCAGTCAATGAAAGAAGACAAATATATCAACAATTGAGAGAAACGGACATGAACTATTCAAAATCCGTTGTCGGTAGTCCTGACTATATGGCTATTGATATCATCAAAGGCTACGCTTATGATAAAACGGTTGATTATTGGTCATTGGGTTGTATGTTATTTGAGTGTTTGTGTGGGTTCTCGCCATTTAGTGGTGAATCTTCAGATGAGACCTATGCTAATTTGAAGAGGTGGAAGACCTATTTTGTGAGACCAAAGAATTCTGATGGAACATATGTTTTCAGTGACAGAACGTGGGAATTGCTATCACGCTTGATCACTGATAGTCAAAACCGTCTGAAATCGTTTGAACAAATTAAGAGAACTAACTACTTTGCTGGTGTTGACTTTGACAGCCTGAGAAATAAATCACCTCCATTCATCCCTTCCTTAGATTCTGATGTCGATGCTGGTTATTTTGATGATTTTGAAGACGAAGGTGACATGGCAAAATATGCTGAAGTTTTTAACAAACAACAACAGATTGAACAAATCGCCGCTAAAGGCCATGTGAAGCCCCCAAACTTTGTTGGTTTTACATTCAAGCATAAGGGCCAATTGAGTGAAATCAGATCAATGTTTGAGCCTAGTCATAGAGATCCATTTTCCACTTTGTACTAGAGTCCAATTAAAAAAATTTTATCTAACACGTATTATATCTTGGACGTTTTCTATAGGTATTTTAGAAGTTATTATGTTTCGATATTATGTGAGTGTCGTTCTAGGTGAATCAACTGATGCTGTAGGATATGTGCACACTCATAACGATATGGTAAAGTCAAACGGTTGATAATTATCCTTAAATGTCTCAGTTTCCAAGGTTTCTCTTTCCTCGGACTGCTGGCAAGCATCCCATTTAATTCTCTTGGGTGTTTGTAAAAGAAAAGCCAAAACGCGACGACCAAACTGCAGATCAAGCAGTTTACTTTCCTCTAAGAAACTGATGTAAATGGTCTGGGAATGGAGAGTCTTATTGAAAACTTGGAATGAGATATAATCCTTCTTGGAGTTCAACATCTCTATATAGGCTTCATCATTTGAATCAGTGAATTTCTGGAAATTAAACTTTGTATTTTTTTTGAATTTTGTGTTATTCAATTCAACATTCTTGTCAAGTGTCTTTTCAAAATCCACAAGAAAGTCAACGGGAACTGGAAATGACTGAATATGGAAATGAACTGCTTCTGCTTTATTAATCTGGAAGAAAACAGTGCCTAAATCAAACGAGGCATATAGTTTCACCAGCGATACCTGATAACGCAAGATCTCATTGTATAGTGGTGTCTTTACTATAGAATCTTTTCCTTCTGTCGGTGCCAAGTTAGGGATGTGGTCAATAGGTATTATTAGACAATGACCAGAGAACTTCATCTTGTCAGTTGGTCTTGTTAGTGGTCCCTTTGCAATCGTCAAATATGCATGTTCCCCAATTGCTATGATCATATGGGACTTGACTTGGGGGTTTGAAAGACAGAAAAAGCAGTTCTCTGGTGCAACAACTCTACGTTGTGACTTTCTAACAATGACTTGAGTGTTTTCTCCGTCAGATAGCCTTCTTTTCTGACTTTCTTTGGTAATTACTTGCTCTTTTATTCTCTTCTCTTTTGCTAATCTGTATGGATTTTCGGTTAGATTCTTTGGAAGATCGCCAATCTCTGTGTTCAAGTTCAAATTAAAAGCGTAAATCCATTTTTCAGAACCACCAAACTTTGCCAGACTGACAAATCTAGTCAAGCGACCATCATCCCATTGGAATGGGGCCCTCTCAAAGAACTTACCAGTGGCAGAACCAACACAAAAATGATATTTAGGCTCAAGGATTTCAACAATTTCATCAATCGTTGAATTTCCTAAAAATAATGATTTTTCATCAGCAATCGCCTTGCTCCACTGAAATGTCAACAATATATCTGCATGCTTTTCTTTGAAGGATGAAAGAATATCCGCTCTTTTCTGAGATAGTTCTTGTTCATTACCATTCACAAACCCAATTCTGATACCATCACTAGACGTAAAGACACCATAATCGCCGAGATGTGTCAAGTTTTTCTTTATCAAATCGTTCAAATTCTTTCTATCTGGGTTTGTTTGGGATCCATTCGTGTAATATGTCGGTATGTCAAAATGCTTTTCAGGACTTAACCCATTATTTGAGTTAGAAATGTTTCCAATAAGTAAAAGGATATCAAATGGGCCCGATTTTTCATTCAGTATGTTTACCTTCGTTATAATTTGGTCCAATTTACATGAATCAGGGTTCACCACCAGGCTAAGAGGTTATTAGCACTATTCTTTTAGGGAGAAGTTCAGCAATGATATACACATACACTTTAGGCATTCTTGTAGTGTTTAAGTCTTGATTAGACAAAGCGTGGTCTATATGGTAGCTTCTGCCGATGGAGTTGATAATTTTTTTTTGCTGATTTTCGCGGGTCAATTGTTTTAAAGCGGCTGATGATAGAAATAATAAGAGCGCTAAAGTTTTCACACTCTCCTCATTGGACTTTTGATTACTGGGAACCCGTCTGACATGGCTTAAGATGCCAACAGCCTCACCTGTATTTTACACCTGTTTATAAAATCTGTATGTGATTTTTCATCCAATTTAAGCACTGACTTATAGGTTGAGACCTAAATGTTTTTCACTTCTTTGGTACGAAATGGGCGTTTCTTCTCTTGACTTAGTATTAATGGTGGCCGTATGAACATTTAGGAAATGCATTTCTGATCGAAATACTGAGGATTATCAGTTGAATAAAGGTGGCCCTCTGTATATTCTTAGCATCTACAAGCTGCTGTGTTCGGATATCGCGGTGGCGCTACTTTTTACCACTAATGTGTCATATGCTAATTATAAGAAGGCTTCATTTCGACATCACTATCCATTTTGTTCCATAATAGCAGAGTATAATCAGAGCTCAGATCAATAAAGCGAAACCTCTAATGTAGATATTAGAAAGTAAACTTGGTTAAAATAAATACGTTCAAACATAGCACTGGTAGAAGCAGCACCATAGCTAAATTTCAATTTTTGTTGCTGTATATTTTCCTAGCTGGTACTTGTATCAACGTTTCGTATTTTCATGAACGGCTAGTTCGGTCCTCAGATGCGCACAGTATGATTATTCATGACCAAACTCTTATTAATTTCCTATAATTCCTATATTGTGTTCCTCAGAAATCCCAGTTAGGACTCTAAATATTAAACACTAGTGAGGTTCAAAAAGGCTCTATTTGGAAAGCTCACGAAAAATTTGTAGGCAAAACCCGCCAAGGGAAACTATTGTTTAATCTTTGATTACCCCTTTGAGACTTTTGTTCTATCTTTTTTAATGCTTTCCGCTCCTCTATACCTGCTAATGTCGTTCTGCGTAGCCGGCTGCAATTAACTACTTGTCAGGAGAACTCCACACCAGCCAGCCTTCGATCCTGAGGTTTGAAAGTCACGTGAAACTGCGAGTTGGGCTTTGATTATGCTTTTTGCAGCATTAGTCAGTAACTGGCAACATCTATGTCCGCCCACGACAACCAACTACCCAAAGAGGAGCTGAAGTTCTATAATGGACCGCTATAAAACATCGAGATACCATCAAAATGATGGCCCAGGCCCAAGAAAGTCGGATATAATTTAGGGTTGCTGGTTTTGCCAATTTTTTCTGGTGCAGGCAAAATTGCTCTGGTCCAATAATGCAGGGATCACATCATATTCAATAAGCAGATGAGCGATGAGCATGTAAATTGATGTCGACTGCGCGAACCAGAATTACGGGTTGGTTGAATGGGCCTCTTGAGGATTTGTATAGTGAGTGTATTCTGCTATTCGATTACGTTGTACTTTATATATTTTTACTAATTAGAGCAGGTAACTCATGACCCACTGGTTCATCTGAAAGATATTCCTTCATTCAAAAGGTATTGCCAGTAGTGCACTTTTGGGTGATATCAACGGCAACTCACAAAGTTTTCACTGAAAATAAATTTCGTCTGCGATAATTTTAACATCCTACAGCTTAATTATAGAAAGAAATTCTCTATTTACAGTATAACCTTCGAAATAAAAGATCACACTAAACAGCATCTGTAAAACCACAGACTCATTTGTTCACATCAAAAGAAATAGCATGAAAACCATAGCTTTTATCAAGAACCCCAAAAAACAAGAATAATAAACCAAGTAATCGAATTGAAACTTGATTTCACACATAAGGTAAACCGTTGATATACCAGAAACAATTATCAAAATTATAAAAACTCCAAATTATAAAGCCAATCAAAAGATAGCTCTTTGAATAAAATGCAAATACAATGAACATATGTGAAGTTCAATAGGAAAAGAATGAGATCTTTTCAATGAATTATAGTAAAAAGTATAAGAATGAACCTAAAGCAACGGTTAAACCAGCATTGACTTTAGCAGCAGCACCTTGGAAAGCAGAGACTGAAGCAACTGATGATCCATGAGCACCAGTAGCAACGGTAGTGCCTGAAGCACCGGTGACAACGGTAGTACCAACAGCACCGGTAGCAGCAGTAGTACCAGCAGCACCAGTGGTAGCAGTAGTACCAGCAGCGGCAGCAGTAGTTGTAACTTTAACAACAGTGGTGTAAGTAGCAGAGGCACCAGTAACAACAGATGAAGATTGAATGACATAAGTTGAAGCACCGCTGGCTGGGGCAGTTCCTTGAGATGCTGGGACTGGACCAGTGGTAGTGTAGTAGACAACAGTGGTGTAGGTGGATTGAGCACCTGTAACAACTGATGAAGAGGCAACAACGTAAGTGGTTGAACCGGTGGCCTTACCAGCTGGAGCTGAAGTTGAAGTTGAACCTTGGACTGGAGCAGTAGTGGTGTAGTAGACAACAGTGGTGTAAGTAGATTGAGCACCTGTAACAACAGATGGGGAGGCAACAACATAAGTGGTTGAGCCAGTGGCAGTACCAGCTGGGGCTGTGGCTGAACCTTGGGCTGGGGCAGTAGTGGTAACATTGACAACGGTGGTGTAAGTGGTTGATGGTTTAGTAACAACTGATTTGGTCTTGTAGGTTGAGACAACTGATGTAGCAGCAGAAGTAGCAGCAGAAGTTTCAGCAGTTAATGGACAGTAAGTAGTGTAAACAGTGACAACACCTTCACTGGTGGTGGTAACAACGGTGACACCAGTGGTAACAGCAGTTTCTGAACAAGCGTTGTTAGAACATGAGGTGATAGTAACAAGGGTAGTGGATTGGTGGTTAACGGTGGCAGTTGAAGTTGACAAAGCAGTGGTCTTAGCACCTGAAGAAGCACCAGTAGTGGTAGCACCTGAAGAAGTACCTGAAGAAGCAACTGAAGAAGAAGCAACTGATGATGATGAAGCACCTGAAGCACCTGAAGAAATGGCTGATGAGGAGACTGATGAAGCAGCACCTGAAGAAGCGGCTGATGATGAAGATGAAAGACCTGAAGCATCTTGTGTAATGCTGAAGGAGAATGAGAAAGTTTGAACAGCACGCTTAACCAATTTCTGAGCATCTGGTGTGATGATAGTTAAGACAGCGTTTTGAGAGTATGGAGCAGGACCAGTAGCTTGAGCGTAAATACCAATAACTAAGATTTCAGATGGGTTGTGAGTAGAGGTGATGTCGTAACTAGAACCAGATAGAGTGCTAGTAGCGACAACAGTTGAGCCGTCCAAGATTTCAGAGGAAACAAATTGGTATGGAGAACCTGGATTAGAACCAGTTAATTCAACAGAAGTCCATGGACCGTATGAAGCTGGAATACCAAGTTCAAAGTATGGTTGGCCATTCTTTATGTAACCAGTGAAGTATGGAGTAGCAGCTGATGAAGCGGATGAGGATGATGATGATAGAGAAGCAGATGAAGATGGTGAATAGATGAAACTTTCAGATGATGATGATCCGGAAGATGAAGATGAAGAAATTGAGTAGGTTGATGGAGCTGATGAGGAAGAAGAGTTTGAGTATGGAGCTGACTGAGCTGAAACTGCAGCTAACAATGAAGCAGCGAATGCTGATTTAGCGAATGAAACCATTGTAGGGAATATTAGCTCTCGTAAGTGATAAAGGTATTAGTCTACAAAGGGGAACGTTTGTAGGGGGAATTGAATCTATTTATATTCAAAGACTCCTGGGCTTTCTCTAATCGAGCTGGAATTGGTCCTTCCCTGTACAGATCTAGACATCAGTATGCACCAGCATGTGCCATGCATGTTGATATGCATAACTTCAACGCGTATCTTACGTGGGCTTGAAAATCCAAGGAGGTTTTTTGTAGCTTTTTGCTGTGAGTGTTAAGGGGGATGACTCAGCAAGTAAACAAAGAAATTTCCATTTTGGGCGATTTTGGGGAGGTTTGTCCTGCTGTGGACTGACCACGTTAATTTAAGAGAAGGCAGGGGGACCAGCGTTTTTAATTACCTAATTTCGAAGGAGAAACAGCGAGCATAGCATGATCAATTACAGGACAGTCACGATTGAAGAAAAAAAAAATGAATTGTGAATCGTTCTATTACTGCGATCAGAACTTGTAATTGTGTTGAAGCGTAGGAGCCAGGTTTTGCGTGGCGTTTGTGTTGTATGGATCTCATTCTTATTTGAAATTCTAATTTTTTAAATCTCCCGTTTCGGAAGCCCTACGTATTCTTGCGGCCGATCCTAGGTTCCGCAAAGATCAAAAAAATCCGTAGTTCAACACTGTGAAATTGCAGACTGTGTTCCTTTCAGAAATAATTTCATCTTGGCTTAAAGGTTTTGCTCTCGTTCCGTTTTATTTTTTGAGTCAATCACACATGGGTTTGAGGAAAAATTTATATGTTGTTTGCAGGAGAAAAGAATTGACAAATATCACTACTACAACACCACTGCTAAGTTCTATCCTTTGACTCGTAAGGTTCAAGAGCCTATGTAGAACGCCTTTTAGTCTTTTTTCTTTGCATAAACTATTGAAGCGCAAGGAGAAAGGAGATCGACTATAACTGCACCAAGACCGCGTCAAAATTATGAGAACATGCACGATGCTGGGAGAGATCGCCCCCCTGTTTTTGTCAACTGTAGTCTGTGTAGTCTGTAGCGTGCAAAGATCAAACTTGGTTTATTTGAAGCTCAGAAGTTTAAGCGATGAGGATTCACAGCTTTTTGTCTGGTTCGTTTGCCATAATTTTTAGAAATGAGGGTATACAAGTACTCAAACCCCTAAGCGAGTACCTTCTAATATTCATCGATTGCTGTAATATTAACAGTTACTACGGTGATAAGTCAAATGAATTTTAATATCGTATCTAAAAATAGTCCCAGAGATCTCCAAATGCATTCATGGTTTGTAGTTGATACCAATTGTTTATGATACTCTCTAGAGAGAACTAATTGTATATACTCAAGTTCTACTAATTTGGCTACTTACAAATTAGCTTTGCGTTTATTTAGGTAGAGGAGTAAGCCACACCACGTCTTTAATCAGTCATCGCAACAACGCGTTTACAATTTCAATAATATCGACAAGAATGGAAATTTGATATCTTGATTTAGATCCAGCTTGGATTGTCACTGCTGGATTGTGCAATCACCGAAAGCTTAAAGCCTACTGAGATCTTTATTCGTCCAAAGGAAAATTTCTTGGTAACATACCAAGATTCAGACACACCAATTTTGATTTAAAGTTTAGAATCGATGACTTAGGTTTGTGATTATTGCTAAAGTGGAAGTTGGGACCAGAAAAACTAGAATTATAGTTCGAATTGACAGGAAGTGTTTTGTTGTGAATTCATTGTATGAATGCTTTATGATTCAAGTACTAACTAGGGAACATGTTTATAATAGGGCAATGAAAGCCGCATGTCCATTTTTTGCCTCTCAGCTTATGAAATTAAAACCCAAATTATTTTATTTTTGATCATCGCTGTTTCTTTTTTGATCTTTGACAAAAAATAATAAGATTATTAATTATACACCATGGAGGAGCAGAGCTATCCAGATGGGGTTGGCACAATGGGATAACCCTTGTACCCAAGAAAGTTGAGAGCAACAGTGTCTTATTTTGTATTTATCTTACTTTGCTGTTTTCAAATATAACAGCACTCCTGGAAATCAATGTGTTCAGTTTCACTGAATTCAAGGTGTAATAGTTCGTTAACACTTTCTATCCATTGGAACCAATTGGTAATCAATCTAATTTTTTCTCATTATATAAATGTAAGCTCCTACATCTTGCGATCAGGCTGTTATTTGGAATTCGGTAGGCAATGGTACCATACTGTCTGATCGATGTATGTAGCTGTTACTATAACAGCCCTGCACAAAACAAAGTAACCAACCGATTCGGAAAAATCTCAGATCTTAAACCTCGTGTTGGCTTTTTTTGCCCTTAAATTATTCAAAACCTGAAAATGGTAGTTTTAATTATTACGTATTATTCTTTTTTCTATCAATTGATCTCCATTGGTTACTGGTATGTTATGATATGTTATCATTTTCTCTAGTAAATTCGATTACGTGTCTAGTATAACCATCAGGCAAGCATCTCTAAAACTGGTAAATATGTTTGGTGTCACAAAAGGTTATAAAATCGCGAAAGATGCGTTAAGAAGCCACAAAGTTTTTAGCCCTGCTGATCGTCGCCAAGTTCCAGTTCACAGTTCACAGTTCACAGATGCAAATGGAAAGTCAAGATTCCAAAGCCTCACACCCTTTCTGCTGTCAAGAATTCGGGTTTGCATGTGATCTTGCGCCTAAACCTACCTGCAATGCTCAATACTAAAGATAAAGCCAATGAGAAACTTCAAATAAGAGTCTGAGATCTATAGGTCATTAATTACCAATAGAGAACAGTTAATAATAAGAATTCTTACTAAATAATTTTGCATATTCATCGTGTTAGTGTAATATTCTTGCACTGAAGATCCTTAGCAATCCTGAAAATTTTGTTGAAGTTAAATTTGAACAGATTTGCAACATGGGCCATTTTGCCCAGACTTCATATGAAAATGCTCTTCCAATTATTTGCTCCAGCGAAAGTTGCTGATACGTATATCAATGTAATATATGTATTCTCCTTTTAATCAACTAGTCCACAGTAAAATTGATCAAATCTTTTTAACTTCCAAAGAGCATCTACTCTAAAAATTATTCAATAAAATTGATGTAGAAATCACTGCCAACATGCTACTGGGCACGGCCACCTAACTTTTGGCGACTTACGCTCCTTCAAGCACATCAGTAAGCTTCCGAAAATCTATAGAAGCAAACACTCTACCAAGATCTCACAGAAGAACCTCTAACTTTTAAGAGTTTCTTCTTTTATATTTATACTTTCATACTAATACATACCAGAGTTCATCATTCATCAAGTTATGATGAACAGTTTAAAATTGCCAAAAATATTTTGGCCGATAATCATTAGATATAAGCAATCAATTGAAGCAATGTTTGATCAATTATCAAAAGTCTCACAATTGTAACTTGTCAAAAGTCAAGACCACAACTCAGAACTCTCTTTCTGTGTGATTTGATTTTACAGTGAACAGCTTTTGGCTAAGGACTGGAATACTTTGTATTTGAAGTAAAAGCAGGTGAGCCATCGTAACAACGTGGCACATGGGACCTTTATCCAGAGGTTAAAGCCCAATCACCGATGGCTATATATGCTCATATGTAATTCTGTTTGAGCTAATGAGAGAAGCTGGAGTCACAGCTAGGTAACAATGCTGAATCAGTGTGTTGGAATGACACGTATTTCTTGTCAACATTTCAGTATTAATGCTCTTCTACTTTGGACAAGTTACCAATACGTATAAAGACTAATGGGTGGTTGTTTACAATTTAGGCGAATGGACATAACTGCATTGTACAAATCTTCACTCAACTCAAGATGCAAACGCCCTTTTTAGCTTGGTACCTAAACTAACGGGATATTCATAATACACGTGCGCTTATCAAGCAATTATCTGATTGATAATAGACTCGTGAACTTACCATAACCTATGCTTTCACAGATGGCTGTATACAAAGGAGAGTCGCTTGCACCGTTTAGATAGTTATAGTGATCTATCAGCAGGCCTTTTTTTATGATCTTGTTGGTATCTGTATCTGTAATGTGTGTTCAAAGTTGCCGACACTCATTAGACCAGCCTGAATTCGTTAGTTTTTAAGTAGAAGGAATATATAAAGAAGTGATGGTTTACTTTTGTATGAAAAATTGTTCACGAGAAAATGCTGAGCTTGAGTTCAAGTCCATTACATGTCTGAAAATATGATTTTTTATGTTGGTCAATATGATCAATCTTAGTATATTCTGTCTTTCTTTTGATCCATTCAATGGGTCCTAACAGACATTAAATCAAGGCAGTGCAATCCCTTGCCGACGACATCTTTGGCATTCAACTAAGTAATCAATTTGGCCTATCGCTGTGCTGAGTTGTCATTTATATTTTTTTTATGAACAATTCCCTTGTTCAAGTTATATCATGAGGTTGGTTCCTGTGGACCCCATGGTCTATGATGAAAGTTGTTGATCATAGGCGAACTAAACATTTCCAAAAGGACCAAATGATGTCGGTCCTCTGATTGTGTGCATGAATCTTTTGTACGAAGCTCCTGCAATCGAACAGCTTCCTGAGCGTGCTTCAATGGATATAAACCCGCTAGCTTTGCTCGTTTCATGGAGCGATGGTTCTATAGACCACCGTAATCATCATTCAAAGGGCTAGATCAATAGTGCTCTATAATCTATAATCGAGAGGCACCATGCAGCTAAAACGAAACATGTATGTAAACCGGCTAATTAAGCACAGGGGTCGTTGTAAAGATTCTCATAGACTTTGTTAGATGTCCTTTTGTTTGTGTTAGCGGATCAACTTCCGGGCATCTCAAAGAACTTGAACTACGAGCTAGCTTATTTGTTTATATTCATAGAAAAATGGTTGGTGTATCATTATATTGGAGCTGGATGATCAATCATTAGGAGTTTTGATTGCTTGCATTAGTGCTCATAAAATGATTTCACCTGGTTTTGTCGGATCTGGAGAAGCTTTTTATTGATTAAGTTTCATATCTGTGTGCCAAATCGATAAATGTCACGAATATCGAATCACCATGGCACAACTTTTGCGGTTCTGTTAATTCCAATAGTTCCTAATGCTTGCACTGAAGATTCCTTCACTTTTATTCTTGAACCAAATTTGCCGTATTGATGAACATCAAAATTACACCTTTGAATTTTATCGATCATGAAGCGAGTGGAAACTTTTTAGGAAAATATCTCTAAAGGTTCATCCTGCTTTGAATTCTGGTGCAAATAAAAAGGGCTTGTTTCAAAGTAAGTTGGTATGTCGCACAAAGTAGCTCTTGATGTCAGCATCTGTGTGGTGATTGTAAAGCATTAAACGCTACCAAAGTTTTAGTGAAAGAGGTACACCCGCAAAACGTGTTTTTCGTATTTCCTTCAACTGAATATCCATAACGCATAGTGTGTAGGCCATAATGTTATACTCTATTCCTCTCATTCTCTAATACGGTTATTAATATTGGTTATCATATGCTTTCTGAGCTACTTCTAAGCTCTGAATGCTTTAAAACTTAACCAAACTCTTACTCTCATACAAACAGTACAAACTTTGAACGAGAATGAGAACGAGAATGAGAACGAGAATTCTACAATCTTTAAACCAATTAGATCTTCCATGCATAGCACTGCTCCTTACATAAAAGGGACTTCTTTCCACTTTTGCTGAGATTTTCGGTTCAAAGATTCCATCATAGACCAAAGGGGTAAAAGAGACCGCTATAAATAAGATGAAATTTTGATACGCGTTCAAAAAAAGAAAACACGCGTGTGTGTGTTATGTAGGACGTCATACCTCTGACCTCATCTGGGATTCCGGTGTAACTCTTGGAAAAATATGTCCTATGTGCATATTAGATGCTGAACGAGCAGAGCAGTGGCGGAACATCCAAACTGAGAATCCTTTCAACTTTAGATCGACCAATTCGTTTAGATTCAAGCTCTGATTAGGTTTTTATTATTTACTCTTCCTAGATAACTTGGTGAGCACTGAATGTAGTGATGAGATTTATATTAACTCGCAATCATCTCCGAGGATTGGGGAGAAAAGTGAACGCTTGTTACAGCAGCACTTTATAACTATGAAGGGTCAGCGATTCATACATAATAGGATTACAACAATTTTAAAAAAGTTTAATCTTAAATAGGTCGTATATACAAGTCCCAAACTAATCTTTTGGCAGCTTATTCTTCTTATTACCAACGATATTCACAATCTTTTTCAAATCATTTTTGACGAGCTCTTTTCCCAATTTATGTTGCCAAAAAGGGCCATGTTCTTTTCTTTGTTTCTCTCTTTCCTCCTTTAAGGCATCACTAGCCTCTTTTAATTTTTCATTGTAGGATTGTCCCTTTTGAGCCTCCTCTAAAGATTCCTTACCGAATAAGATATCAAACACTCTACCATCCCCCCAAAACCAAGCGTTTCTATCAACGATCCAATAACCAAATCTTTTGTTCTTCTCTTTCAATAAGAAGAAAAATGTCGATTTGTCATGGGTACCGTACATACCATTTTTAGTGAAAACTTTACTCTTCTGACTTCTCACAAGGTCTTCCAATGGGATGGTATAAACTGGGGTAGCTCTTCCAGGTAATAAGGGATGTGAGGTGAATCTAATATGATCCTTTGGGCCTGGCAAATACCACATTCTTCTAACCAATCTAGTTGGAAGCTTGACGGAAAGGGTGACAATACCTATAGCAATACCACTAATGGCAGCACACATTCCTAGTCTTGCAACTAACATCAATGGTTCGCCGTCTTCTTTGTATAATTGCCAAACGGTGTTGAACCCCCAATCAACAAAAGTGAACCCATAAACTGAAAATATGAAGGCTAAAATACCACATACCAAGAAGTACAGTCGGTGTGGTTCAGCTTCGTAGATCAATTCAGGCTTCTTCTTTTGAGCCAAAATCTCCATCATCGAACGTAATGGGGTATCAGCAGCTGTAGGGACACCAGGCTTTGGGATCAATGTGGATGTGTTACGAAGCGGGAATCTAGGAATACGAGAAATCAACGTATTTGGCTGTTCAGTGAATCCAGGAATGGTTTTACGGATATGGTCAGGTATCACATCGACGGTTGATTGGGATTCTTTCGGGATTGGCGATGGGGATCCATTCTTTCTGTATGGTACGGTTGACTTGAATCTTAGGAAAAAGGTAATTGATGACCTTTGAGGTATTAAGGATGATGGATGGGACAAGAGCACTGACCTGCAGATCATATTACAGGGTAAATTAGTGAGGATTCTCATTTCCTAATTTCTCTGTAGCCTCTGATGTTGATCGATATCGCAATGGTTTAACTTTTTTTTCATATTGGCCCTATCTACAGTCTCGAAAATTTTAGTGAAAACAACTACAGAGTACAGCAGTGTAACGAGTCCCTCAAGAGATGTATGTTCGTTATTCGTAATAATCAAAGTAATGCTGTCGTTAATCTTAAGGATACAATCAACATTCATTCTCTGTGTTCATTTTTTATCTTTTTTACCCAAGTCATTAGCCTTCTTTAGAACACAAGGGTTATGACCAATATATTTTCCATTCAATTCTTTAAAAGCTTTCAAATAATCATTTGGATCACTGAATGCGACAAACCCATACCCTTTGTTCTCCCCTTTATGATCAGTTGGAACTTTGACCTTTGACAAGGAGGGATAAGAACTAAAAGCACGTAGTAATATTGAATCATTAGCATCGGAACCTAAGTTACCAACAAACAGTCTAAAATGTTTAGGATCCCATTCATCCAATGTTAGATCATTTCCCTTACCATTTCTGCGGTCACTTTTGCTGTTATATGACTGATGTGGATTTGGAGATGGTGAAACTGAAGGGTTAACGTTCACTGTCTTATTCTGTTGACTTAGCAAGAATGATTCAGGTCGTATCCCACTTGCCAGTCTTCTATCAGAAGATTTTGAATTCGTTGATGCCTTACGCCCAGGTTTATTCACTCTGTTAGACGAGACTCTTCCTTTACTGTTGTTCATTAGCTTTGTTTTGTAGTGTCGATGAGGTTATACGAATATGTCAAAATTGGTAAACAGTTGAGTAAAATAATTTTTATACAGCTGAGCATGTGTACCGCGAAGAAATACTAGTGTTTATTATAGGAAGCCAAAGGCCATTAACAAGTAATCAAATGCTAAACCATAGGTCAAGACTAATCCTGATGATATATTATCTTCGAATTTCTTCCAACAGTCCTTTGGATCGTCTAAATTAACGTCTTTGATCATTTTAAATAGCCTGTAGGCGAAGATACCAGTCCCAACTAGGAAGCCTGGGGAAGTCAAAAGACCAGCATTGGCACCAGCCAATCCTAGTAATGAGACCTGAGCAAAAGTCAAGCCTGTGAAGATCTTCTTGGAATGATCACCCCAGGCTAGTGCGGTGGATTTGATACCTGCTTTAGCATCAAACTTCTTATCTTGATGGGCATAAATGGTATCATAAGTCATAGTCCAGCAGAAACTTGACAAGTATAAGGGAATCATAGTTTGGATATCCCAGATACCCATGGCTGGAAATCCCAACAATGCACCCCAATTGAAAGCAGTAGATAGGACTGCCTGTGGATAATGTGTAAATCTTTTGAATAATGGATATGTACAAACTGGCAATAAAGATATGGCACCAAGGGCTAAGCATTCAAACGGTAGACATAACAATAGAACCAAACCAACAGCCAATTGGCCACCCATGAATTTAATTGCTTGCGGGACGGTGACTCTACCACTAGCCACTGGTCTTTCTATGGTTCTAAGCACTTTGTTATCCAAGTTTCTATCAAGGACATCATTGATAGTACAACCAAACCCTCTCATGATTAAGGAACCAGCACCAAACAATGTAAGTATACCAGCAGTAGCAGGGATTGTTGCACCTGTCATAGTGGCAGCGATCAGAATAGACCAAGTACAAGGAATGTATAGTAGCCAGGTACCGACCGGTTTCTCCAATCTCATCAACTCGGCATATGGGATCCATTTCGTTGGTAATCTTGAGACAAATGGACCAAGACCATCAAGTCTCTTTTGGGCAGCAATCGCTCTTTGCTCGGGTGTGAAAAGATCTTTAGTATCTATGGCTGATTCCACTGACTGAGCAGTAGTACTAGCTTTGGCAGCAGTATTGTTAGAAATAAGTCTAAATTGGTGATGTGGTTGAAACAGAGAGGCAACCCTTGATAAATGGGTGATAGGTTTTGAGCCCCTCAAAAGTAATCGAGGACGAAGCATCAGCATCTTCAATCCGTGGTGATTTTTTTTTTGATTATTTTTATGACTTGTTCTAATGATCGAAGATAAGAGGTAATTCAGGGAAAGGATTTTTCCAGGTTTTCTTTCCAGTTTTGATGCAGTTGAAGATCCACACTAAAAAGATACGTAAATTAAGGTTCAGAACGAGTATATTGACCTGTCCTGTCATTTACAAAGGAGGCAAAATAACGTTGAATTCTATTCACAAGGAAGTGATAATGATCTCCTCTAGTAGTTATAGTGGGAACCTCACGTAGAAGACCCTGTTGTAGGCAGAGAAAGAGCTTCTTGAGTTCCAAATGTCCTTTTTTCGGCATTCGGAAAGATGCAACCGTTGACCTCCTTCATGGCTTTGTGCTGGGAAATTCCCATCGCCCCACCCAGATCGCCTCGATAACCGCTTACTCCTCGCTAGCTTTAGGCGGATCCCCAGAGGGAACTCCCATAGCCAAGCGAGGAGAAAACTAGTAGTCATCATTCAAGGGACCCACAATCTTTGAATTGTGCCTATATTAATTAGAAGCAACAGTAGATCATCTCATACACATAGAAAGTATAAACTAATCTCATTTTTAACCCAAATCGAAAGGCTAGGCTGTAATATTGAAGCAGTAGACACGTCGAATTTTGACTTTTATGTGTCAATTGTTTGACTTGATGAAGGGAAATTCCATTTGCGATTAGTTTACAAGATCACACACCGAATTATCTTGTGATCATCTCTATTGCTGACCTATGCGCATCCACTCAACGTAGCCGAGTATTTTTATATGTGTCTCGGTTGCGGCCATATCTAGCAGAAAGCACCGTTTCCCGTTCGATCAACTGTAGTTAAGCTGCTAAGAGCCTGATCCGAGTAGTGTAGTGGGAGACCATATGCGAAACTCAGGTGCTGCAATCTTTTTTTTTTATTCTACGTGGGTATTTTGAACGTAAAATAATGAACAATATAACAGCGAACCAATTACCGAAGATCATACGCTCCAAGGACAAGGATTGCCTTCTGAGACTTTATAGTTACTCTTACTCTCACATATAAAAGAAGGTTCTTGAAAGCGCGGCAATCCTAGGCAAAAGAACCGACAACAAAACCTTCTTAATTTCAATACTCGATGAATTCTATCGCTCTCAAGAGCCACTAGATTTCTTTTCCGGCTTCGTTGATTTGACCAATTTCTTTTCTTCTCTTTACGGTCTATGATCGGTCAAAAAGATGAGACAAAGGGCTTCATGATTTTTATCTAAAATAAGTATGACTACCATATTTCTCGATATGATATTGCATCATTGGAGTAAGGGTGGCATTAATGAATCCACTCATTAATTAATCACATATAGTTATGATTGCAATTATATATAATTAAATTAAATTACATATTAATATGTCTATCAACTTGTTCAATATAATGTTTTTTTTCATTCGAATATCATGTCAATTTGCAATAAATAAAAGATTTGAACTGAAAGTTACCGCGTTAAACATAATATCCGCGGTAGTTTGTACATCAGAATGGGTCTCTTTACATTTGGGCCACACAGTTCAAACTTCATATTGTATTGACTTTATATATTAGTAAACTCATTATATGGGATGCAATGATTAGTCAAAGATATGTGGTAGTTTTGAGGGTCTTTTAATATACACAGACCGTTTAAAACCCAATCTCTTGCCAGTTTCGCGGAGGTTTCCTTGGGCCTCGTTTATGTAAACTGATTTTTTTTTCCATCAAATGTTTACTTATAACATGGCCTACATTGTTGGGATACAATGACCGTTTACACCGCTAGTACCACTGCGCCAGTCAACATTGCTGTATGTTATAAGCCAAGCCAATCATATTAACCTACTAACAACACTTCAAGACCCTCAAATATTGGGGGAAAAGAGATAAAGATCTAAACCTTCCTACTAATTCATCAATCTCTGTAACATTATCTCAAGATGATTTACGTACTTTAACTTCTGTGGCTACATCTGAAGATTTCTCTGAGGATAAATTATGGTTGAATGGGAAGGAAGAATCACTAAAAAGTGAAAGAACTCAAAATTGTTTGAAAGATTTAAGATCATTACGTCAACAACTTGAAAATTCTGACACCACTTTACCAAAGATTTCAACATGGAAATTACATATCGTTTCAGAAAATAACTTCCCTACAGCAGCAGGGTTAGCTTCTTCGGCAGCAGGGTTCTCAGCTTTAGTGGTTGCCATTGCCAAATTATACAAATTACCACAATCATATTCAGAAATCTCAAAGATTGCTAGAAAAGGCTCAGGTTCAGCTTGTAGATCATTATTCGGTGGTTATGTTGCTTGGGAAATGGGTTCAGAAATTGATGGTTCAGATTCTCGTGCTGTTGAAGTTGCACCAGTAGAACACTGGCCTAATTTAAAAGCTGCTATCTTAGTCGTTAGTGCGGATAAGAAAGATACACCTTCTACTTCAGGAATGCAAACCACCGTTAAGACATCAGATTTATTCCAGTGGAGAATTAAAGAAGTGGTCCCAAAGAGATTTGAAGAGATGAAGAAATCCATCATAGCAAAAGATTTCCCAACATTCGCTGATTTAACAATGAAGGATTCAAATTCATTTCATGCAACTTGCTTAGATTCATTCCCTCCAATCTTTTACTTAAATGACACTTCTAAGAAAATCATCAAGTTGGTCCATGCAATTAATGATTATTATAAAGAAACGATTGCTGCTTATACTTTTGATGCTGGTCCAAATGCTGTTATCTATTATGAAGAAGCAAATGAATCAAAAATTTTCACATTCTTGTATAAATTATTCTCAAAAGTTGAAGGTTGGTCATCGAAATATACCACTGAAGAATTATCCAAATTTGAGTCTGGATTCTCAGCTTTACAAAACATTGATTTCTTCTTAGATGATGAATTATACAAAGGTGTTTCAAGAGTTATCTTGACCAGAGTCGGTGGTGGTCCAAAGGACACCAACGAATCATTAATAGATGTTCAAGGTAACCCAAAATTTACCACTTAAGTTTCGGGCCCCGTCGATATTGATCAGAATCAAAAAGTAAAATGGCTCACTTGTTTTCCTGTTTGTTTATTCTTTTTTTGCTATCTTATAGAAAAAGCTATAATTTTAATCTATAAAGTTTTCCAATATTGTAGCCCTACAATTCATTCACTTAGGTTTCTTAATCGATTATATAATAATGAGCACAAGAAAACTAATTATATATTATAGCACATAACTAATCTTTTCCCAAGCACCGATCAATAAACATTCACTAGAAATACAAAGACAAAACAACAACAGAAAGAAGTTGATAAAAACTCATAGATAATAAACAATAGAACATTTGACTTGGTGGTGCATTTGATTAATTTTTATTTTTTTTTTTTTATTTTGGTTTTGTAAGATATTCATAATCTTGATCATTCAATTTTTTTGATGGTCATAGGGCCACATGGATCACTTTAAAAACGGCCAGCCAGCCGGCCATACCTAGAGAGATATTTAGACCTTATTCCATCTCCAAACTCTAGCTTTACAATCGCCAGAACCAGTAGCAAACATACCAGCACCAGAGATCGCATTGTTGGCAACAGAAACACTGATGACAGAGTTTCTGTGACCTTGTAACATTAATAGCGGATCACCAGTCTTCTTTTCCCAGAAGATGACACCACGATCTTTAGAACCTGATAGAATGTATTGAGTATCCGGGGATGAACAGACACTTAAAACAAAGTCTTTATGACCGACATAGGTGACTTCACAAGCGGTGACATTCTTCGATGGTGCAGAAGCTCTTGAATCATTACCAATTTGTTTTAGTGACCACAATTTAACAGTTCTATCTAATGAACCTGAAGTAACTTCGGAACCATCAGCAGTGAAAGCAACGGAGTAGACGGAGTCTTTGTGACCGGTACCAGCTTCATTTTCGGAATCTAGTCTTTCAACTAAGAAACCTGTGGATGAATCCCAAACACGAACAGTCTTATCTAATGATCCAGCAGCAATTAATTTCCCATCTGGGGAAACAGCAACAGTGGTAACACCATCTTCAATCGACAAAGTTAAAGTAGAAGCACCAGTGTTTAAATCCCAAATACGGACAGTTCTATCACCAGACCCTGAGACTAATCTTGAACCATCAGGGAAGAAATCTAAAGAGTAGATGTCTTGTTCATGACCTTTCAAGTATTTGGTGATTCTTCTGGTAGATAAGTCCCAAATTCTGATAACTTTATCTTCAGCACCAGTTGCTAAATATTTACCATCTGGTGAGAAACAGACAGATCTAATGTATAAGTCGGCACCGACATTGTTACCATCACCATTAACAATGTTGTCATCATGTAATCTCGCAACCAATTCACCGGTTTCGACACCGAAAACCTGAGTAGTCTTGTTACAGCCAGTAGCTAAGAACTTACCATCATTTGAAAACCGAACACAACAAACAACTGATGAATGGTCTAATGAATGAACTAATTCGACATCAACGGACTTTGGTAAGGCAGGATTGTACAGAATGTAGTATTCAGAATGCATCTTCTTCAAATTTTCTGGAACTGAGCTTGCATCTAAATCTTGTAAGAATGGTGGAATTGGTTTAGTGTGGGAAGCTCTTTGATCAGCTGGAACCAAGTAAGTATCTTTTGAAATGGTAGCAACAGCGGTTGAGGTAGCAGGAGTGGCAGCTGGTTGAGCTTGCAGAGCCTGTGGAGTCTGTTGTTGTGATTGAGTGGCTTGAACTGGGGATTGTTGTGACTGAACAGGCGGTAATGGAGTTGCGGTAGAGTTGACAGCCTCTGTTTTTGGTTGATTTGGGGAAGTTTGGATGGCACCAACTGGCGGTAACTGCTGACCAGCTTGGGCGCCCTGTGGAGCTGGTAGTTGTTGAGATTGAACCGGTGGTAATTGTGATTGAGGTTGTTGTGGAGTACCAACGTTAGAACCTGGTTGACCAAACTGGAAAGAAGCTGGCTTTGGTAAACTGTTTGATCCATTGGACAAAGATGAATTGTTAGAATGTTGAGGGTGTTGATGTTGTGGCTGAACAGGATGTTGAGCTTGTTGAACCTGTTGAACTTGTTGATGTTGCGTTTGTTGCTGTTGTTGGAATGAAGCCAATTGTCTATCTTTTAGTTCCAATTCATTCTTCAATCTATTAATTTGATCCTCATAAGCTTCTTTGATCTTTCTATGAGCCATTTCAAGTTCATAAACGGTTTGTCTAATTTGTTGCATTTCACTTGTTTGCTGGGTGAACTTCAAATCATATTCGTTTTTATGCAGTCTGAAATTGGAAGCTTCATTGTTGACATTTTCGAATTCTTCTTTGATGGCATCCAAAAGTTCATTGAGCCTTTGATAGTTTTGTGGTCTTTGTTGATACGACATAATTGTTTTAAATTGATCTCCTTCTCCGTTTTTTAACTCCTTAATTTCTCAAAATTTTCAATAAAATCTGAACTATAAAAACACACACACAAACACACAAAATATCACAGTTAAAATAGTAACCTTAAAAAGACAACAGATGAACTTTGTAAGCGGAAAGTCTTGAAATTATGAAAAATTCGCCGATAATTCACCAACAATTTTGAATTTTTATTGTTAACTAAGGGGAAAAAAAGGGAAAATTTTACAATTTTTAATTAATTGTTTTTTTTTTTTTTTTCTTGAAAGTTGTCGGCTTTTTTTTTTGCATCAAATGTTAACTGTAAAAAAATGGTTCTGAGAAAAAGAAACGACAACAGGATTTAACTGTAGAAATAAAAAATTAGCATTCCAGATCACGTGACAACAAACGAAATTGGTTCGCGGAAATGCTTCTCTTCTCTAAAAGGGAAGAATGCCTGATTGGGTAGTTTCTAATGTTTTTTTAGCGTTTTTTTGTTTTGTGAAAGAAGTAAACAAACAAACAGTAAAAGACAAAAGAATCGAATTGAGCTGAGCAAAGAGATTTTTTTGGGTTGGTCTAGGCAGGTTTCATGCAGAATGCCCCCAAAGAGAAGAGGAACCAGAGCTGGTAGTAAAAAGGCAAAAGAAAAGAATGAGGAACTTGAAAAGCAATCCGAGGAGCCTGAACATGAAGAAGATCAGCAGGAACTAAATGATGATGAGGAACAAGAGAGTGAGTAATTCAAATTTTTCGAATTCTGTCACTTGTCCACTCAGCTACTAACAATTTACTAGTAAAACCGAAGAGAACCAGGACAAGATCGAAGAGAAAGCAGGAAGCTGATGAATCCGTGATACAAGAGGAGGAATCCAAAAGTTTTAAGAAGGATTCAACATCAAAAGCTTCATTGAGTTCTACTTTATTAAAAAAAAAAGAATTAGCCTCAGGTACGCCAATTTCTAAAAAGAGACCAAACACTGACCCAACGCCCGATAGCTCTGACAAATATCAAAGAATTGGTAGAAAACTCGAGGGGCCAAAACAGTCTCCATCAAGATTACTATCTCCAGTTAGAAAAATTTCTGCAGTATCAAAGATCCCATCACCTGTGAAGAGAAACTCATTAGTATCCAAGGTTGATGAATTAAAAAAGACTGAAATTGCAGTCAATCAAGCATTTCTAAATAAAAACCTCGCAAAATTGGACAATATAATAGATGAGCTCAGAGCTTCAAAAGCTGAACAGATCTTGGTTGATTACAAGAACTCAGTTGAAACAAGATTGAAAACTTCAGATGATCTAATTGCATCATTAACTGCTCAAAACCATCAACTGCTGCAAGAAATTGAACAACTCAAAGTTGGCCAAATTGTATCACCAACCAAGGCAAGACAAGAGGATGATCTCTTTGAAAATGAGCTAATACTAGACATGATGGAGCAGATTGTCGGCTTGAGAATACATAAGGCTGAAGATCAAGATTATGCGATATTCTTCGACTGCTCCCAATCAGGCAAAAACGGCATCTTAGACTACAGATTGACTATATCAAAGGAAGACTCATCAGAGATCTTATATACCCCAATCGATACTAACAATGACCAAGAAGCACTAAAACCATTTTTACCAGATTATTTCTTTGACAACCTGACGTTCCCACTAGAAACATTGCAGCAATTTTATCACAAGATATACAGAGGTTTGAATAAATGAAATGCTTCTATTATAATCTAGGACAAATAAATGACATCTAATTAGATGAATCACCTATTTTAATTCTAATTTTCCTTCTTTTGAAATGACGATTCTCTTCAATAGATCCTTCTTTTCGTCTTTGTTTAAGTTCTTTAAAACTTTATATAGGCCCTTACCCTTGTGTTCTTTCAAGTCTATCTTGGAAACCTTGGATTTGACAGTCTTTGGTTTCTTATCGTCCTTTTCATCTTTCTTTTCTTCCACCTTTGCTGATTCGGACTCTGGGTGCCTTTCTTTTGATGGTTGCTGCTGTTGCTTCTGCTGCTGTTGCTGTTGCTGCTGTGTCTGTTGCGGTTTCTTTTTGCCCCTATACAGAGCCTTCTGATATTTCTCATCCTCTGTTATACATTGTGTGTGTTGCCTGTATTCCCCACCGCTAAAAGTGGTCGAACAATCAATACAAGTGAAATAGGCACCGTAGCATCTTTGTGTATGTTGATCGGCCTTCTTTTTTAGCATAGATTCATTGCAGACTTCACAACTGAAGGTAACCATATTGACTTTATGGAGGGCGTTGGTTTTGATGTACATAGTCGATTAACAAAAATTCATAAAATTTTCCTATGCTTATGCATCTCGCATCCCGATGGGTCGTGCCCGCTTTCAATTGTTTTCTATAATGCTACCAGTTACGACTCGCTCTCCAAGATTGTACTTTAAAACGGTGTTTATTCTGAAACAATGCACTATAAAGTCTCCTCCAGTGGTCTGCTTTTCTTGCTTTTTTTAATTATAGATCAGAAATCTATTGTTCTAAAGTGACATAGTTAGCAGGGAACAAACCTTTATCACCTGATGGTAATTCTCCTAACCACCAATCTTCATCAATGAATTCAATCTTGATAATTCTATCACCTTCTTTAAAAGTTAACTCGTTATCTTCGGAGGCATCGTAATCGTATTCAGCGATTGCTGAGACACCAACTTCTCTCTGTTCTTCTTCTTCTTCTTCAGGTTCTTCAAGTTCTTCCTCAGTTTCAGGTTCAGGTCTGGCTGGTGGTGGTGGAACTTGGCTTCTGGTTGGTAGAGCTGGGGCATGTTCTTCCTTCTCTTCTTCTTGTGGTTCTTCTTCTTCTTCTTCTTCTTCTTCTTCTTCTTCTTCTTCTTCTTTAACTGCTGGTTGTTGCTCTTGTTCTCTTAATCTCTCTTCATTCTTCAATTTTGGCGGGAAGGCATTAGAAGCTCCTGGTGAGTGTGCGCTTGTCAATTTTGGAGCTGGTTTATCCTCAAAATCATATATGTTCTTCAATGGAGCATTTCCAGGATAAGCACTACGGAAGCCTGGGGATGGTAATGTTCTTTGGGCTTCTTCTTCAGCTTCGGCTTCAGTAGTCAATTTATCAAATTTACTCTTTAAGTCAGCAACGTCCTCTTGCTCTTCTTCAGCAACATCTTCTTCATCCTTTGCAGTTGGTTTTTCTTCAGCTTGAAAAGCTTGGGAAACGCCAGCAGCCTTTTGTTTCTTCTCAGCCCATAATTGAGCTGGAGTTTTACCATTTTCGACACCAAAACTCTTAGAAATACCACCAACCAGTTTCTCGGACTTATCACCAAAAGAAGGAGCTGGTGATGGGGCTTTGGCTTCAAATGAGGCTGGTTTAGCCTTTAAATATTCTTCAATTTCTTGTTCTTTTTTCAATTTATCCTTCTGTTTTAACTGTTCAATTTCTAATCTTGGATCAGGTCTAGATTTTTCTTCTCTAATGACATCCTGCAAATTAACACGACCAATTGGCTTCCAAGACGATGTGTTTGGTTTCAAAGGGTTTTTTTCAAAGTCTCTTTCTTCAACTTCTGGTTCATTCCATTCATCTTCATCTTCCTTTTTGGTTGAAGCAACTGATGGCTTAATGATTTTTGGTTCAGGTTTGACAACTGGGACAGGTCTTGGAACAGGAGAAGGGGTTGGCTGGGGGACAATCGGCTTGGATGCAGCTGGTTTTGGGGCATTTGGTCTAGAAACTGGAGATGGGGTAGCACTTGACACTGATGGTGAAGCATTTGATCTAGATGATTGAATTGAGTAACGAGCACCAGCAGCAGCACTCAATCTTGACAGCAATTCATCTTTGTCCAAATCATCTGCATCTCTAGCTGTGATTTGAACATGGTAACCTTTCAATAATCTTGACACCTCCGCAAAGTTTTGAGCAAACGAAGATCTTGGTTTCAAAGGAGCTGAATCTGGACACCAACCAACTAATAAATTCTTTTGAACATCAGACCCTGGTGGATTGACTCTAGCTAAACCAAATTGGATTTGTGACTCGTCAAAACTCTCAAGAAATTCTTCAAAGTCAGTCCCGGTTGATGAAACTTTATATGCTTTGGATGAATCCGGTCCATAAATAACCCATGTGGCAGAACCTTCACCACGAACAATTTGCTCATATGCTTTTTGGATCTCTTTTCCGTGTGTAGATAGATTGATTTGTTCCATTGTATCAGAGAAGGAGAAACTGTACTAGTTGTTTCGTGTACTGAGGGTTTCCTTACCTCGCCCCTAAGGGAGTTCAAGTGTTTCGATTTGTCGAAACACTCATGGTTAATTTCGCGAAATATCTTATAACCAGGGCCTCATAACCCACTTTGGCGAAGTACCTATAAAGGACGTTTTGGTTCTGCGAATTGGGAGTGCTGACTTCTGGGAGCTAAAATTTTATTCTTATCATAGAGTCCTTGAATGCAGTGGATGAGTCAATGGATGAACCGATGGACGAAACGTCGACGAATTTCAGATAATCAGGCCATCAGCTACAGAATTCTGGACCACATAATTTTAAATGTTTATATGATGACGTTTTTTGCTTGTCCTTGACTTGGAGACAGAAGTCGGCCACAGGATGTTGGAGCACTTAGTTTTGATCTGACAGCTACTAGGAAGCTTAGAGTCTTATTCTAAGACTAGCTGCACTTTGTAGTTCAGTTGCTAGAAAAAAGATGTCATATCAGGTGGCCACTTCCCAGGGTTACCCAGTGTTATGCATATTTACAACATATAAGATGAGGCCATAAACCACAAGCGAATTTTTTTGGAGTATTTCAGAAAACAGCTGGCGAAGACACAAGATGCCAGAGATGATAGACTTCATGATTTGGTGGAACAATTATTTAATTAACCTTTAATGATCGTGGCATACTAGAACTGATCTTTTGTTCAAATGCAGTGTGCTCCCTTTTTCTCATCAAGATAATCTCTGACCTGTAAACTAGTTGATGTTGAATTTTAGTGTTATGCAACAGGCGGTATTACATTTTATATTTGGATTAGTTTTCTACATATATTTACATTGACACGAATTTGTGATAGGTCTCACAGAACCGGTTATTTCATCCTCCGATTGCTGTTGCATCAGATAAAACAATCCCAGTAAAGAGAGCAACCAAAACGTGTAAATACGAAGATGATAGTTCGCTTCTCGTCGGAACAATGTTAGATCGATCTGGTCAATTAACTGCATCATTTTAATAATGTGACATCTTCAAGAAACCTAATGGGAAGCATGAAGCTAATCTCTTTCAAGGAGAGAAACGCGGTTTTGTTAGGTGGCTGGCCTGAGGTATTCGGAGGTACCTTCTGAATGCGGCGGCGGAGGGTTTTCGGCGGGGAGAAAGTAGAAAAAATTTCATTGTCCCTAATTAATTGAAGTGACGGAATCATACCATAAGACGAGTGATCTGTTCATTGCTTTCAGCAACTTCCAAGCAGACCTTTGTTGAGCATGGTTAATCTTTTGAGACAGCTTTTAAAGAGCATCACCAAATTTACCTAGGTTAAAATTTGGCCTCGTAAAAAGACCGCTTTTCTTCCATGTGTGATTCAGTTGATCACAGCAGCATAATGCGGGGCTCGGATGTAAAGCAATGTAATGCAAGATTTGAACGAACTTTCAGGCCCAACCTCTGCACCTGTTTTCACTTTTCAATCCCGAAAGTGGCATGCACGACCTCCCATTAGGGAAATCACGATCATAAGCACCTCAACTGGACCTGATAATTTGATATAGATCTGGTCCAGCTGGCCCTCCTGTGCTTGCTTCTTATAAAATCAAATTACATCCCATCAAAACTTTTTTACTTTAGTCTTTTACCTTTATTTCATTTCACTCAACTCAAAAACATAGAATCAAATGGTTCAACTTAAGAACAAACTCATAACAGCTACTGCTCTATTGGCGGCTGCTGCGAACGCGCAAACATTTCTTACACCAATAACATACACTTCAACCATAGACTTATATTATTACATCAGAGTTGGTTCTGCCACTGTGAGTGCTGGCCCTGAAGGTATTTCAATCCAGGGCAACTTTGCCTCCACTGCTGCTGCTTGTGATGCCATCGCTAGCAGTCAAATTGTTTATGCTAAAGATGGCGGCCAGAATGTTTTGCTTACTGCCAACTGTTACGACGTCTTCCATCTAGTGGATAGTAATGGTGCTGATATTACTTGGACTTCATGTGAGGAATACCCATTCTATGAACAATTATGCCTGGCTGGTCAGACATCAGTGAGCTCTTCTCAACAAGCTGTTATCACTGAGAGCTCAACAGCTTCTGCTATTGCTACCAGTGCCATCCAATCAGAATCCTTCTATACCAGTGAATACATAGTCACCTCAAATGGCCAAGTTACCACTATCCAGACATTGATCCCATACGTTCCATCATCCACAGTTAGTCCATCATCTACTGGTGTCCCATCATCCCCTGGATCTCCATTATCATCCGGGGTCGCATCAACCCCAAGCGTTCCTTCATCTACAGGCGTTCCATCATCCACAGGCGCTTCATCAACGGCAAGCACAGGTTACTACACTAGTACATACGTTTCCACTTCAAACGGTGCAGTTGCTACTTACACTAGTTTGATTCCATACAACTCCCAACCCGTTACATATGTTACAAGCGTTGTTCAGACCACAATCAACGGTGTTGTTACCTCTTACACTACTGTTTGTCCATTGACGGCGGCTACCACTACTTTACCAACTATCACAGCTAAACCAATTGGTTACTCTACTGAGTACTTCACAATTACAAGTGGTGCTCTTGTCACCACTGCTACTTCTTTGATTCCTATCCAAGGGTATTGTGATACCCCAGCGGCTCCTCTAACTGTGACTAACACTGCATACTACCAGTCCTTGGCCTCTGCAGCAGCTGAGTCCTCAAAGGCTTCTAGAGAAGCCAAAGCTACCTCATCTACTGCTGCTACCATTGCCTCTCCGGGTAAAACTACAAGTACTGTTGTTTCCACCATTATCACTAGCGGAGGCTCTGTTGCATCAGTTATTGCCAACGTGCCTGCTCAGACACAGTCAACTGTCTTTGTAGCAGGTGGTCAACAAGTCCCAACAACTCAATCCACTGAGACACAACTTACGACACACACAGTTCTTTCTCAATCCTCAGGTAATCCAGCATCCAACGTTAGCTCAGTTGCTGTTGTTTCTGCTTTTGAAGGTAATGCTGGGAAAACAATGGGTTCACTCTCTGCCATTGTTATTGCCGCCTTGATTGGGTTCTTAGCTTAGATTAATGATTTCTGTGATTTTGTTTGATAGTTTGCTCTATAATTTATTAATTAATTTTTCTTGTTAATACATCTCATACGACCATTATGTATGTACCACTACTACGAAGCTTTTGAGCAAACGGTAGGGTCCTGCTCAGTGCTACTACAAAATATCGCTTAAACATGTCATATTATTAATTCTGTTTTAACCACTGTTGCCGTTCATACATGATTTATCCCACATGACACGATTACGTATTTTCATTATTGGCTGCGTGAGTCGTAAGTTATCAGTGAACAGAAGGACATAGAATTTCGTCTCTATTTGTGGAATGGTCAATTTGATGGTTCAAATGTGAGGTGTAACTAATTTATTGGTATATATTATATCTGCAAGACCATCAAGCTGTCAGACTCTGAGTACGTCTTTAATCAAACTAAAAAAATAAAAGCAGAGGTATAATATTCTGAACATAATTAATATAGCCCTTGAGCAGTCGATACTGCTATGTTATTGAGCATAGTACAAGAATACTGTATAGCTTAAAAGTATGACCCCCCGGTCTAGGGTAGTTGTATCTTAAAGCCGAATTTGAAAAAATATTACGATCGCGGACACATATTAATACACACAAGCGTTGATGAGATTCGACGAAAGAACAGCCACTCCTCATGGTTACCAAGGAGCTGGTGATTGGGATTATCATCATCTGTGTGAGAACCAGCTAATAACCAAATCGAATCACAAGCGCAAAGCAGTTAATTTATCGGGATGTTGGTTGATCGTCGATGGACTATGCTTGTGTAGGAAAACGATCCGCGATTGAAGTAGATCGCCAACCACCTTTGTAAATTATGCGTATCTGTGAAATTTGGTACTCAAGATGTACTCCATTTGTCAAACATTTCTCTTGAAATACAATTCTCTGGAGTGGAGTGAGGTCACCTAAAAGTGTACCATTTACGCTTCAATTACAATTAACTATTCCATAAGGTTGAACTCCAACGAAAATATTTTATAGATCTAAATGTAAAATATCTCATTACTCAACTAGTAGATTGAAACCAGCGTCTTGAGCACTCTTTCGACATGCTTCTTTGAGGTCTTTTTTCCCTAGAAATATTACTTGCAGCTGCATTAATTCCGAAATTTGCATCTGATGGCGCACAGAGAGAAATACCCTCCCCACTTGTGGAAAAAAACACACCAGAGATGGACAATTAGAAGTAATACAATCCGGTGTGCAACCTCTATGTTAGATATAATCGAATCACCTCTATATGTTTTGGGTAACATGACAAAATAGCTGGTGAGATTGAAACCCAGCAAATCGTGCAGCGATTGTCACGAGTTTTTTTTTTCTCTGTGAGATAGCAGGGATCGAGATCCAATCGTTGGTCAATTGGAATAACAAACAAACACGCTAAAAAATTCAGCGTGGCTTTAGGCAGCGAGAGCATAAAGACACGAGTTTTTATCAAATGAAGGACTACTCTCTAAAACAAACGGGTAAAGAGAACGTGTTTTTCTGATCCGAAGGGGCTACAGAAGACCCCCCTTCCAAATCATGGCCGCCCAAAATTGAGATTTTCCTTCGTTTGTTGGCGAAGACCTGCATGCAAGCAGCTGCATGCACTTTTGTTCACCTAAATAAACCTGCGCGCCAGCCTCGAGTTCCAACTTTCACGTTGTGGATTTGTGATGGAAAGGAATTAGATCGTTTATCGACGAGCAAGGCCGGCTCCCTCTATAATTCCCCAGAGGTAGGCAGACTGGAAAAATAGATGGCGACCTTCATATATATCTGCACTTCTGGCACTTTTTCTTCGACTAATTCTTTTAATATTCTAACCTCTTGTTCACAATTTTAAAAAAAGATCTTGAGATACGATGAAGTTATCCCTAACGCTACTCACTCTAATTGCCAATACACTGGCTGCTACTACAACTACAGAGGACTTCACTGGTACTGCTACGTTCCTTGCTTTCACAAAACCAGCTAGTACTGTTTACTCAATTACTGACTCCAGTGAGTTACCTGGCGGTGCTTTCCCAAGCACCGTTTCTGCTCCATCTTCTGTCGCTACGGCTACTACTTCGCAGTCTACTCAAACAAGACCTGTGTCATCCGTGACCGCTACTTCTACTACCACTGCTGCTGAGTCTAGTCAAATAAAACCTCCGACATCTGTCACTACTACTGCTGATTCTACAGAGTTGAGCTCTCCTACAACTGCTGCTACAACTTCTGATCTAACATCTGAAGTATCAAGTGCGTTTATCTCAAGCGCTTTCCCAACTATCACCCCATCAGGTGGCATTACCTCTAGTTATGTTTACTCATCTTCATCCATAAGTATTATTTCATACTCAAACTCCAGCGCGAGTGTGACTGAATCATTCATACAATCATCAACTCAACTACCAGGGGTCTCATCAACCCTTGTTACACCATCTTCAATTCAGCTACCGGGAGTCTCATCTTCCATTATCTCACCACCCCCACAAGAATTGAGTGTTGGCGGGACTCAGACATCGTCTTTGGTCCCAACTGATTCCACTTCAAGCCCAACTGTTGAAACACCTACCTTATCTCAAGTCCAGAGCTTATCAACTTCCACTACCTCAACTGCCTCTACCTCAAGCTTAAGTATTTCGCCAAGCTCAGACAGCTCAACCAGCTTAACCAGCTCAACCTCTTCTACTTCTACTTCACCAGACTCAGTCCCTTCTAATTCAACCTCATCAAGCTCACTGGGTTCCTCCATCTTATCCAGCTCAACCACCTCAGCTTATACTTCAAGCCCTGCAAGCTCTTCAAGCTCAGCAAGCCTATCGAACTCAAACTCTTCTTCCTCTACATCAAGCTCAACTGTCTTCTCCACAACTAGTTCCACTTCATCAACCTCAACCTCAAGTTCAAGTTCAAGTTCAAGTTCAACGTCTACTTCAACCTCAAGTACAACATCAAGCTCAACTTCAACTTCAACTTCAACTTCAACTTCAAGCTCAAGCCCAAGCTCAAGCTCAAGCTCATCCACGTCATCCACCTCATCATCCACAACCTCAAGCGGAACCACAACCCCAGCTCCAGCTCAAACCTCCACTAGTTCTTCTTCAACATCATCCAGCTCTACCACTTCTCAAAGTGCAACATCAACCTTGAGTCCAGTTGAACAAGCCGTCTTGGATAGACATAACTACTACCGTAACTTACATGGTGTGCAAGAGTTTACTTGGAACAGCGACTTGGCCAACTATGCCAGTAATTACATCCAACAAATCTCCACTACTGCCACCAATGCTTGTTCCGGTACTCTAGTTCACTCTGCAAGAACCGGTTTGAATTATGGTGAAAACTTAGCCTACGGTAACATTGATGGTGTCACTGCTGTTGATTTATGGTACAATGAAATCTCATACTATGACTTCTCAGACCCAGCTGCATCCCCAGGTACTTTTGAACAATACGGTCATTTCACTCAATTGGTTTGGGCATCATCTAATCAACTAGGTTGTGTTGTATATGATTGTGGTTCCGGTAGAGACTACATCATTTGTGAATATTCACCTGAAGGTAATATTTTCCTAGCTGGTGGTGATCCATATTATTTCTTCAAGCAAAACGTTTTCCCTCCATTATCTTCTTAATTTGTTGTTGTTTTTTGAAATCTTCCATTTATTTAGTACTGTTCTTAATGATTTTCTTAATTTGACCTTTCATGATATTCCTTGAGAGATTACCCCTCCATCCTGTATTTATAGACAATTCTATGATTAGATCAAGAGATATTTTTAAAAAGCTGTAGTTTTGATCATCATTGAATATTTTTGCTGGTTTGTGCCATTTCCGTTACCGTAGTTACACAAAGTTATTTGCTTCTTTTTTGAGTGCACGTGACTTGAGTGGCCCGCCAATTTTTCTCCCTTTTTTTCTGTTAAAATTTGACAGGAGCGGGAATTCCCTAATTAGGCAATTTTTCATCGCGATCTGCCAATTTTTTTTTTTTAATTTTTGCCACCGACGAAATTCGAATGGGAAAAACAACCACTAACAAGGAATAACAACTTTTAAATACATCACCAATCTCCAAAAGGAAAGGAGAAAAAAACTCACTTTTTAAAGAGGAAATCAACTTTTTATTCAACTCTGTTTTTTCACTGGTTTTGAACTTGCTATTCACCCTTTTTTTTTCTTCTGAGTTGTTTGATACTTTTCGATTGGTTTTCTTTCACCCCTTTTGTCTTTTATTAGCAGGTTTAAATCGTTGTTTGCTGTTTGAAATTGTTTTTGGACAAAGAACAGTTTACAGATAAAAGACCAGTTATTCTTGAAGGATTGATGATGCAAAAGTTTGTGTTGTTGAATTAGATAAGTGTTATGGCTAATCCACAATCGACAGAAAGTTCCCAGGATGTTAGTGCTAATAAAGGATTGACGATCAAGAGAAAACTTGACACTTTAGATAATGATAACGAAATTCAATTGAAAAAATTCAGATCAGAACCTCTAGATGAAAATATAGATTACATTTCACTAAAGAGTTCATTATCATTACTCAAGTCAAGAATCCAAACCATCAAAAGAGATGTTAGTGATTTGAGCAATTTCAAGAAACGAATCAAATATACTGATGATATTAAAGAACTTGTCAGATTGATAAAGAAAGATTCAAACTATCTCAATGAGATCAACTATAAAGGTTGTTGTGTTAAAGCACCGTATATCAATTGGGAAAACTCTGTTGGGATCGATCTTGAAAAGTTGAATGATGAATCTGAATACCAAAAAATTAACGAAAATTACGAAATTATTAAAAGGGATAAGCTGTTCAATTGATTATTGTTTACACTTACGTTATGTTAACTTCAGGCTGGGACTCATAAAAAGAAAAGGACACTCTCATTTTAGCATGCTTTAGTTACATATTGGCTAAATATATATGAAATGCTATTTTTTTTTGTTTGAATAATGGTTCACATCTGTACTTGTATAAAGATAAAAGAAATTAGTTAGACCATGAAACAAAGACTCGTAGGTTAGTTGAATCTTTATTTGTATTGATCAATGGCTTGCTTTAAACCAGCTGGGTTGGCACCAACAATTTTACCAATAGTTTCACCGTCTTTGAATAGGACAAAAGTTGGCATAGCTGTAATGCCGTATTCTTGAGCAATATCTGAGGCATTATCAACATCAACTTTCAAAAATTGGACATCCTCAGCGTATTCATCACTGAATTTTTCAACAAGAGGTGAAATGGCTTTACATGGACCGCACCAAGTAGCATAGAAATCAGTGATTGTTAGCTTTTTAGACTTGATAAGATCTCTGAACTCTGTCAAACTTGAAGATTCGGTGACTAAGAAACGTTGGGATGATTTTATCTGTTGAACAGGAAGTGATCTTAGTCTCAAGATTGGTCTGATGGAATTTCTTACAAATGACATTGTTTTAAGTGTTTTAGGTATGACTTTTACTTTGTGTGTGAGTTTGCACTGATTTGTAAGAATTTGGTGGGGACAATCGAAGCCCAAAACTACCCTTTTTCATTATGGTTGACGCCGCCTTGTCTAACTCTTTTGTTTTACCGGGGTTTGGGAGATATCGCTACAGGACACATCGGAAAATCTTGTTGGACTTGTGCGGTATTTGCTCTTTCAGAGGTAGAGTTATTTCATGGGTAGATGTTGTGCTGGCTCATTTAGCTAGTACCTTGATTGTAACAATTGGGTCTCCTGAACATGATAGAGCATATGATTCTCTGAAGAAGTGTTTTCCCTGCCAGCGGATCAAGCTTCATCAGTTGACTGTTCTTTCTCTAACTCATTGTTCGTAAATGATTCCTGATCTTGGGTTCATCCACTAGTATTAGGTGCAGCACCGGCCTCTTTATCAGAAGACGAACCATCTAGACTTTCATCCCATTCATCAGCATTAGAATCATCCTCATCACCAGCAGCTCTTCTTCTTATATCTGCCAACTCTTTTCAAGCGTCTCAATTCTTTAACCCTATCGTCTTTATTTTTTCTTCTGTGGCATGTATAGTTGCAGATTCTCATCTGTGAATGAAAGGTAGCGCTTGCCTAGCTCAATATGTTAGCATTGGTCTATGCCTGGAAATGGTTTCAACCAACCTTCTTCATTATCGTCATCTGGGTATCTATCAATTTGTAAAACAATTAGATCTCTGGTTGTCGTTTTATCAGGAGTCTTTTATGGTGCCAGCATCCTCCAAAATAGGCTCCAAACCCACTTTCTCTACTGCTTGATCCTTGTGCTTGGACATTGTGTGTAATTGGGCAGATCATAAGTCATTTGCTCATCTCCATGACTTCTTCCTTCTGAACTCTGTATCTTCTTCTGACATTCAGCTCATTCAATTGTCGAAGTATATCACTTCTTGAAAGACCAAAAGCCGTTCCTTCTTAACGGAAACCTCACCTGAATCCATGGCTTATTCTTCCACAGTTTTTTCCCACTTTATTCAGTATTACAACGTCTTTTCATTCTAGTCTTTCAATTTTAATACTTATAGTCTACTTTCGTTCACATAAAAAAAACTACGATGCTTAGACACTTAATGGATCTAGCTCTAACTATAAAAACACTATTCTAGACAGCTAATGAATCTGGTAATAAACTTGAGTAATAATCAATTAGTTGGAATTCTGTTTGCAAAGTTTCCTCTCTATAAGCGACTCTAATATCAGGAACATTAGTCTTTTCAACATCATTCCCTTCGACTCCTTTCAGATTAAATTCAGATCCTAACCAATGCTTCTTGATGGTATTCTCCCAACCTGATTGAATCACAGAATTCTTTGCAAGTTCACACATATCAACATTGGATAGTTTGTAAATCTGAGCAGCGACTGAGTATTCCTCAATCAATGGTTCCCTGGTATAAGAGAATTGTAATGGATCATCGGTGGATAAAGAAACGTTTAAACCTCTCTTGAAATAGTAAGGGAAAGGATTCTTATCATATGTTAAGAATAATGCATTGTTCGATAATGGAGACATAGCAACACCAATTTGGTCAAGGTAGTATAGATACTGAACAAATGGGATTTTTCTCAATAGGATACCATGTGAAATACCTTCTGACGTTAAATAAGCACTGATCAAATGTTCTGGATCACCAGCCTCACCAGAGTGTGGTCTTAGAACAAATGTGTTGAAACCTCTTTTTGCTCTATAATTATTCAATTGAGCCAAATTGGCATATAGATAATAAAGATAGTAGGAATAAGGTGGATTTTGTGAAACGTCCCATAGATTTGGAACTGGGAATTTTTTATGAAATCTTCTATCAACTTTAGATTCATCATCAACAGAATCAAATCCAATGACTCTTTGTAAAAATACATGAAGTTTTGGATATTTTGATGGCGATTTAGAAGCTTTAAATAATGGTTCGAAGAGATTCCTAATGACATCTTTGAAACTTGAAATCTGCCCAGTTTTTTTATAGATATCGTATAACCTTGGAACTTGGATCAACCATCTAACATTATGACTTAATAATTTGTTATCAATGACCCAAGCTGCTAATTTTTCCCATTCATCTATCGAGCGGCCATAGATTGAAATTCTATATTCGCACATTTGATATTTGGAGTTTTCTAAATCACTAAAGACTTCCTTGGTAATATCAGCGAGATATTTACCTTGAATATAGTTATCTGTCTTTAAGAAAATTTCTCTTAAACGGGATTCACCAATTGGATTATACTTCAAGTTGAACTTATCAAATCTATGAAATGTATCTTTATGAGCATGCATATCTAAAGTATCAATGGATAGATCATAAGCAGTCAAATTCAAAGATTGGAAAACTTCTTCCAAAGTTAACAATTTTCCGTCCCTATAAATCACTTTTTCGTCTGGATTGTTTTTAATCTTATGCTTGATGAAACGTAAGAGATGCTTTTGATTCATAGAAGCAGAATGATGAACGTGAGTATCAACTTTTCTAACGTTATAGAAATCTCTATGTGGGTTCTTTTTAGAAACAGAGGTTTCTTCATATTCATTCAATAGATAGTACAGGTTCCATCTTGCTTCTAAATATTGTAATCTTCTAAAGGCAAATGATTTGGCTGGACCATTTGATGAAATAGAAGTGATCTTGTCTAGATCGATGTAGTATTCTTTTAAAGAGGGAATATTCTCAGTGATTGGAGAACCTTTTAAATCAACAAATTCTAATACATCATCAGAGTTCCATTGAATGTTAACATTTTTATCATCATGGTCTGCAGTTGGAATTCCAGCTTTGCTTAGATCGAATGTCTTGGAATCAGGTTGAACCGAATCAGGCAGAATTTGCTTATTGTTATAGGTTGGTCTAGGTGGAGGCGGATAGATCTCCCAATCATCATTATTCTTTGGGTTTTGATCTGGGTATTGTTTTGATAATGATTGATACTTCTTCCTTAATTCTCGACATTGCTTGATTTGTGCATACAATTCGATCAATTCAGGTGATGGGACGTCATTGGCACCATGGTCATGTTCATTAACAGCACCCAACTTGTAAGTAGTCGAGGTTCTTTGCTTTGGTGGAGCTGGAGCTGATGCTAATTTTGCACTGATCACTGGTGAAACAGGAACAGGTTTTAAAGTTGGTGGTGGTGGAGGAACGATGAAATTAGTAGAAGAGCTTCTTCTATTCTTCTTTGGAGTGTCTTGTTTAGGAATCTCTTCAAAAGCTCTCAGTTTTGCATCTTGATCATAGATGTTCTTTTCTTCACTATAAGTGAAGTTGGTTGATAAAGTCTGGTTAACTGAATCAAAGTCATCATCATCATCATCATCAACTAAGACTGCAGATCTTGAAGGTAATTCACCAACGCTTGATTCTAGTGAATTTGAGCCTGAATTTGGTACTGTGTCACCATCTTGAGTGGAAAGCTCAGACAACTTCTTGTTTAAGCTCATTAGTTTGCCCTAATAAGTTGAGTTTGCTGCTCAAAGTTTGACACATGGTGAAAGTTATCGAAATCTCAAATTCTTCTCTTTGAACGGGAGGGTGACACCTGCTTTCCGGTCCATTGTTGGTAGCGGCGATGATACAGCATATTTATCTTGACACAAAACTGAGAAATAGGTTGAAACATATATATAAATAAGAATCTGATATTATGAAATGCAAATGAGCTGGAGAAGAGTTGGGTCTTTTCACAAGAATTTGTTTTGATGAACTTTCAGTTGTCATCAGCAATCAAGTACCTCAAATTGGACTTGTCATCGGAGGAGATTTTGAAAGATCTTCTGAAGAGAGAACCAGCGGTCATCAGGAAGAATGCCACGATTAGAGGCTGTCGAGAAAGAATAACATCATTTGATCCAGTTGGACGTGTTATCGTTATCAGACATGTTTCAAATTGCTCAACAAAAACCCTTTCAGATGGAAAGTAAAGTTGAAAGGTTCTGACAAAAGAAGAGGAAGAGGTTAGGGAATTATTAAGACAACATCCCCATTAGCACGGTAAAGAGGAAGATTACAAAGATGCAGTCGCTGACTTTATTATAAAGATTCTCAGCGCTCAGGGTTTCGTAAGTCGTCTTGGGGTACAAGAAGAAATTCAGGAGACGAGCTGTCAACTAAGTCAGACCCAAGTTGCGAACTTGATCTCCAGATACTTCGAAGGAAAAAAATGATCATCGTGATATTGGACCATGCTTGATACTTGATGATTCCCAGCTGTGATATCGTCGCAGTTGGTATTGACTTGTCTAAATGTCCTTTGGTCACTCTACTGGAGACGGCGCTAGGTTAAAGATCAAAGATAGTGAAAAGTATTCCATAACTTGAATGAGGAGGTCAAATTAATTTGGTAGCAGCATTCTCTTAGTTTTCTCACTTGGACGTATGGAATGAGACTCAATGATCCCCATGAAAAGAAATGGATAGTATGAGGAATGAACCTACCATGAAGATGGGGGTTAGACTAGTATTCAAAGGAGACGTGCTAAATGACTATGATCCTTTTGATACCGTATAAGAGCCTCTAGCAGAGCTTATAGAGGAATTTGTAGAAACTTGTGTTTTTTTTTAACAAAACCTATAGCCGGTTGATTGGTATTATCCATGACAGATACCACGACTCATTTATTCATTCATACTTAGTAACTTAATCTGACGGGTAAAATTCAACAGTATTGCCTTGTCTAATTCATTTACAATATCTCAAAACCACTAATGTCTCCACATGTCTGGTCTGTGGGAAGAAGTCATAACCTTTCACCATCTCAACTTCGTACTGAGCACCATTAGAGGTATTGTTCAGAAAAAACTCGATATCTCTTGCTTGGCTGAAGACATTGCAAGACACATACACTATAAGATCAGGTCTTAGATTGGATAATTGAATTAAGTAACTCTCTGTCGACCCCTTCCTTGGTGGATCAAGAATCACAATAGTTTGTTCTGGTTTGATCTCGGAAAGGCCAGCGAAAATCTCTTCTGACGAACCAAGAATATACTTGGAGTTCTTAACTTGATTTAATTCAGCATTAGAGTGTGCCATATTCAAATTACCCTTTGATATCTCTATCCCAACAAGCGTATCAATGTTGTGGCTTAATGAAATACCGAAGAATCCAGAACCACAATATGTATCGATCAAAGTCTTATGATTTGATTTGATGCAACTTTTTATGTCTTTTAATATCAGGGGAAGAATGCTATTATTATTTTGAAAGAATTCACCAGCAGGAAATCTAAAAGTGAAACCTCCAATCTTTTGGGTAATAATTTCTCTATGATTTGTAGTATACCCAAAAGTATCTCCCATTGATTTATCTCTTAGCAGAATGGTACCACTCTTTTTATAGCTCTTCACAATATCCTCCAGAGCATCACGATCATCGCTTAATGCACTATTAAGCACTGGGGTTGCAATCTCACATGAATCGATATTAATCATTCCTTTACCCAAGGCTTTCTCAAACCCGATCATAATGCTCTTTCTATTTGAATTGAAATGTGGCGTCAATTTAGATCTATAATGGTACTGTGATGGTGAACCGACAGTATCAATGATGGGTATCATTTCAAGACCATACCGTTTATATGCTCGCTTGACTATTTTTGTCTTGAAGTCAAGTTGATCTTGGTACTCTAACATTTGAAGTTGACAACCTGAACATTTCTTAAAGTTTTTACATTTCACTAAATCGTCATTTCTCTTCTTTGAAGCCTTGATAACTTGCAATGGATGACCTTCAATATAGTGTCTCGTATGGAATCCTAACTTGGTCCGTATCACATCACCTTTTGTAGTGAATGGAACTACCACAATACTATACGCATGGCTATTGATCTCTGATGGAACTAAAGCAAGTCCATTTCCACTACTACTCACTTCCAAGATTTCTAATTCTTCAATGATTCGATGATTTTCCAATGATGAATAATGTTGGATGTGACTCTCAGGTATCTCCTGCAATGTAATAGAATACTTTCCTGCAAACTGCGCTAATTCGTATAAAAGAACGCCTTCATTAGATGTGGGGTCTAATGGAGCCTCCTTGCGGTTTCTGTATTTCTTTATACGAGCTCTTGATAGTCTTTGTATATGATTCTGCGATGCTGTTGAGATTTGATTGAGGTTGGTACTTGAGCCTGGTCTGGAAGACTCGGGTGTGTTATTCTGTAATTGCGAAGGGGTCGTCAATAATCTCAGCATCCGCTTTGATATGGAACGAACCATTATCGTTCGTTTGAGGATAGTCATGATGGGTTCGTGTTTTTTTATCGAGAGATGAGATATAGATGAGATCAAAGTAAAAAGAAAAATTGTACTGTACTAGCAAAAAAAGTTGGGAAGGTAAGAGTATGAGATCGGGATAAAGTTGAAAACCCGGGCTACCTATACCCAGTGACATAGTGCTTAATTAGGTAAACAATCATTTGTATCTGAGAAATTATAGACTATGGTGGATTAAGATAGACTGGGGTTTAAAGCTTCTGAAGTTTCCCCTTTCGGCCCATTTCCATTTCCATCTCCATTTTCGATTTTCTTTTGAAATCAAAACGCCAAAACGCAGAAGCAAATCAACACTTAATTATAAGAAAACATTGATTAAATAGACAAGAGAATGAGTAAAAAAGAGTTGTCATACTTTGAAAAACAAAGAGACGTGCTAATAGCAGAGATTACGGTCTCAATGGAATCAGTTTTGAATAACATCAATGCGTTAAATCGTTCAATGGAGGGTGCTATTCAAGTTGGGAAAGAGTTTGATAGTGTTGCCAGTCTATGGGCAAATTTCTATGATGGATTAGATCAAGCTGAACAATTAAGAGATCAGAATAAATCGCAGGAGAAGAAGGATGGTGATGAACAAGAGGAACAAGAGGAACAAGAGGAACAAGAGGAACAAGAGGAACAAGAGGAACAGCAACAAGCACAACCTACAGAGCAGCAACAACAGTCTAATGAAGACAAGAATGCTACTGAACAAGCAAAACCTGCTAAATCCGTTCAAGATCTAAACTAAAGAAAAGACTCAGCTTATTATACAATTATACTTCTTCCTATGGTAAGATGATACTCTTTTTGTCTTTCCACTGGCACATAGTCGAGATGGTTCTTCCAAACACGAAAGACCAATACCTAAGGGCTTGTTTCTTTCCTTATTGACCAATTCGGAATAATCTTTGTTCGCCCTGATCAAATCAGCAGCCAATTTTTCAAAGATGATGTTAATAGATCTCGATTGGATCAATGAGCATTCAAAATATTCACAGTCCAATTCATTGGAAAACTTTAGACAATATGGATAACTAAGAACATTTCCTCTTTTGGTCTTATCAACTCTTGCTTCAGACCCTATACCTACCATTATTCTTTTAGCAGTTGGGCAATGCTTAAACACCTCTGGAATCCAACGGTCACGAACACTTGTCAATGATTCGATATGATCAATCTGGAAACATATTATAACCGCTTTGGAATCAGCATATCCCAAGGGTCTGAATCTATCAAACAGTTCAGTACCTGGAAAATCCCAAATTTGCAATTTAATACCTAAATTATCACTAAAAATCGTAGTCTTGTCATAAAGTTCAAAGCAGTCTGAGTTTTGAGGGACAGTGAATCGTTTCTTTAGATATGATAATATTAAACTAGATTTACCAACTTTTGGGTCGCCAATAACGGTTAATGTTGCACTTTCCACAATTCGAGCTTCTCTCTGATGTCTTCTTGGTGACGAAGAAGAAAATGCCCTGGTAGATCTGAACCCCATTGAGTTGTATCTGGTTTGTGAGCTTGATAAAACTTCATAGGAAGATCTCAATTTCCGGTTTTTCAATGATGATAATGTATCCTTTAATGGTAATGTTGAAGGAGACATTGAAGGTGATCTAGTGATATACCCACCAAATGAAGCTGATGCGGATTTTGGAGCTTGAGTCGACCTATCGAATACAGGAAATGATGTTAACGATGGAAATGTAGTCACCCTTGTGGGAGAGTTTACATTTCTGATCTTCAAACTGGGTTCTTTTCTCAATTTGTGTTTTGTTGGTGAAATTGGAGGCGTGATAACTTCATAGAAGATATTTTCATCGTTCATTTTAACTTAGTCTAAGAGCCTGGAAGTTCCAGAATTACTGGTTATGAATGCAATAAATTTTCATTAAAAGCTAGTAGCTATCAAAAACAGCGTAGCGATGCAAAAAAGAAGTGACACAAAAACAAAAACTATTGAACTGAACAGATTGAAAAAAAAGAAGCATAGTATGGTAATTAAGGGACATAAAAGATCATCTTGATAGGTAGTCATGAAGGCGACTGATATTAGCACGTTTGGAAAGACCAACACGATAAGGAACTGGATTTGTTTTGGCGCAAAGCTCTATTAATGTTGATTTTCTCTTTGCTGGCCTTCCCTTTGCCGATGGTTGTTGTTTGTAACTTCGTATCTCAGTCTCATCCTGTGCATTTTGGAGGACTGAGGGACTTGATAGTGAGTGTTTCGGCGTAGGCCCAAAGACATCATTATTGACAGCAGAATCTCTTGTTTTTAGGCTTGGATCGTTATCGTTCACATTCATGTCATCATTACTTTCTTCAGAGAACTCCTGATGATGTATCGCTACTTGATTCACCGGAGAACTATTATCCTTATTACGCTCCTCCTTTACCAGTATCTCTATGGCATCATCGGAATATTCATCACTATCAACATCTTGTAAAATCCCAACTTCAGTATGGTCTTTCACATCATTTAATTCAACAAGTGTATCATCCTTCTCAGATATAACGACATTAACCGCGGACTTCAAATCATCTGAACCACCACCAACAATAGTGGAAACACTAGGTGGCGTGCCATGGTCCATAGTGCCTATAAAACCTTTGAAATATCGCTTCTCGACCTCTTGTGCTTCAGGTACAGTTCTTGGGCGTTTGGCAATTATGGCCACTGCCGAACCCATTCCCAAATTCTCCGTTTTGGCTCTTTTCCTTTGGAACACTTGTACAAGATCCATTTCTTCTTCCTCTTCACTGCCCAAGACTTCAATCTCCTGTAATTCCACCGAATCATCATCATCTTTATCTTGATTATAATTCATTCGCTCCAATCCGTCATTATTATCGTTAAACAAATCGAGTGAACCACCATTATTGTGCACATCGCTAGCGCCCATGTTAGTGCCATATATTCACAGGATCTTTCCTTGGTCCTAGCGATACAAAGTCTGCTATGTATCAAAACAGATATTAGCGTATTCATTACCGCGACGCATTTGTTGACAGTAAACGAAAAAATCACGTGACTGACACGAAATCGTGTCAATTCGTGGATTAAATTCAATTCGAAAACATTCCCGTTCTATTCTCGTTGTTTAAAAAATTTCAACTGTTCGTTTTGCATTCATTGGTGCTTGATGCTTCCTCCTTTTGATTAGGAATGATTGCATTTTTTCTAGTTTCTTATTGATGGAGAATACTACATTGAAAGTATCAAGAGTCAACAGTATTGCCGAATAAAGAGACCTCCCCCAAAGTGATATAACATACTCAGTTCTCCAACATTGATATTCAGACACCCAGACATACACCCAGATTAATGCCTTGTATACGTGCAATTGTTAGATGTTAACACATTACGGTATATGGTAGAGAAGATGATGCCTGAGGATACTGCTAGAGGATTGTGATCTTGGTGATTTTTTGTTGAGAGAATCATACTGTGGGATCACGATTGAAATCATTGTGATGACATAGGATGTATTTCAATCGTACAAAAGGATGTTCTTTCCACAACTTGTGTGCATTTGACATCGGGTTTCATTCTAAGGAATCCAAGATTGAAATTCAACATCCCGGCTCTGTTTCATAATTGATAGCGATCTAAGCAGGACCTTTTACAAGGCTGGTTTAAATTTCCAATTACGGCTCATGATACGACCCATATGATTGATGTTCATCTTTCTAGATACTTCTTTTTTTCAGTGATTATTTTTCAGATCTTGAATAAAAATCATTCCTATGTTATTCTGAACTGATTACAAAAGGATCATTATCGGTGTGGTTCTTTTTAATGGACTTTGTGTTCTCTTGATCCGGATATTACGAAACAAAATTGCAATTATTCAGCTGTTGATCCAGATTCAAAATTATCATCGGCCTTCAAAGTCTGAATACCTCATGAAGGGAACAATCAAGTTACGATGATCATCAGTTGAATTTTGAGTGATGTTGCAAAATACATCCATATTCTTCACCTTTTGATCAGAATCAGGAGTTGTTATCAGTATACATTCGATTGAATTATACGTCGAATTGAGGACTTTCTATTCTTTGGACCGTCATAATTTGTTTCTTTGAGGATATCAGTAAAAAAATCAATCAAAGGAAATAGGAGTATCTCAACCAAAAACGAACAGTTTTCTAATCCCTGTGAGTATTGTACAGGATATGTATGACAAAAAAAGAAGTAGCATCTATATTAACACTGTTGCAATTCCAACTTATTTAAGAGCACAAGGGGTCAACTAAACCTTTAGTCCAATTATATGAACCTAATATCACCAACATCAGGCTAAAACATACTGATAAACTAGCAAAACCATATCTATAACTCCACCTGGATCTCAAAATATACATCTCATTAACCCACGTGCTCACCGTGGATAAAGTACCAGAAAACCCATCTTCTAAACCTTGCAGAAAATGGCACGACAAGACAGTATTCACGATTCTACCATCAGTGGTTTTGCCCCTGTTTAATAAGTTTATAACTGCTAGTGTGATACAAGCAATGACGTTAACGGTAAAAGTACCAATTGGGAATCTCTTATTTATAGGATTCAAATATTTTGAAATGTAGTATCTTAACCAACAAGCAATTGGAGAGACAATAGAAGCAAATATCCATGATCTCCAATTCTTTATGCTTATCAACGCTATAACAGTGATCCAGGAGATCAAACCAAGGAATGATATGACATTTCCAACTCTTTTAAAATGTGGAATCTTTGGATCATAAATTTGAATAAGATGTTTACCAAAATGGAACCCAGCAATTGAGATACAAGTCTGAGTGATCATAACAGACAAACATTCCATAATACCGTAAGCACTATTTCTGTAATCATAGTGATAACCAATTTCAATATTTGCTGACTTGGTGAAACATTCGAGTATTAATGATGAGAATGATGAAAAGGAACCACAAAACCCAGTGGTGATACCTATGAATAAATGCTGTTTAGCACGGTCATAGCCTTCCCATGTTCTTTGGGTTTGAGTAGCAGCACCCATAATAACGCAAGAACTAAAGTTGGCCCATATCACACCACCAAGGAAAGAGCCCGGATAACTTGTGAGAACTGTTATACCTTTTCTCGCAAGGACACCAATAATAGCGAAAAAGGTCAATATTCCCAGCAGATGAGCCTCGCTAAGTATGCGAGATAAGGTGGAAGGTTTCTGTATGAAGACAGGTTTCTCTATCTCCATATTGATCATTTGTTTAATAGTGTTTTTGGCTGAGCTCAGTGATGAGTCTTCATAATGAATTTCTTCTTTTCATAATATCATATGTTTATCATGACAATATAGTGGTAATGCTGGGAACAGCAGTGCTTGCTAGGAGACACATTAGCGCTATTCTCGCACTATAAACTGGATTGATCTTTGACTTGGCCAACGGGGACAATTTTTTGATTTTTCACTCACCGAGAGAGAACGATGGCTATAGTTTTATAAGAGAGCCCCAAGAGAGTTCCATCTCTCTATCTCTTCTCTGTGTGTCTGTTGCTATGTGTTAAGTACAACTGCCATTGAATCGCGGGTCATTAACAACCTCTTTTCTTTTTCTAAGAAAAAGATTTCCAAAGCGATGAGCTTCACCACAACAAGCGATGAGCAGTTAAAAGAACACCATAGTATTAATAGAAGAGATGGATGATGAATTCCTTTTAAATATCAGCACTGATAATACACCGATATCGGTATCACAGAAGCCAAGCTCGAAAATTGTTGGTGGTAAATGGAAAGATCGTCGTAAAGCACAACTTAAAGCTAAAGGTTTCTCCAAGAAGGATAAGACTACAACTGTGAATTCTACTCCACTAAATCCTAGAAAGGACAAGAAAATACAAGATGACCCGGACAGCAGATTCAATGACCAAAGGAAAAGATCTGCTGCTATTACTGAAGAAGATGCATCCAGGGGACCTTCCAAATATGCAAGATTCGCTGAAGGTAAAGGTGTCCCAGGTAAGAACAACACATTCGTTTCATCATTATTCACGGGTAATGCTCAAGTTGTGAAACATGATGATGAAAGAGAATATAAGGAACAGGCACCATCTAATGCCCCCTTGGCTGACTCCACTACCTTTGATGGGTTGGGGTTGAATGAAAGTTTAACACGACAACTGGTTGAGTTCATGAAATTGAAAGCTCCAACAAAGATTCAAAGATCAGTTATTCCAAGACTGTTGTCGAGAGAAAGAGATTTACTAGCGCAGGCACAGACAGGGTCAGGTAAGACACTTGCATTTGTGTTGCCTATTTTCCAAAAACTGATGGATGTGAAACAATTAACCCGTTCAAGCGGTATATTTGCATTGATCTTAACACCAACTAGAGAACTAGCTACACAAATATACACAGTTCTTGAAACTTTGAGTCATTGCTGTCATAGAATCGTCCCTGGTATTGTAATTGGTGGTGAGAAGAAAAAAGCTGAAAAAGCAAGGTTAAGAAAAGGTGTGAATATCCTAGTTGCTACTCCTGGTAGATTAGCTGATCATATTGAAAACACTGAAAGATTAGATTTATCAAACATACGATATGTCGTCTTGGATGAAGGTGATAAATTGATGGAATTGGGGTTTGAAGAAACTATTACTAAAATCATCAAAGATATTGAAGCTTCATCTAATATCAGCACGACTATAAAACTATATCCAACTCTACCGCATAGAAGAATTAACGTCATTTGCTCAGCGACCGTAAAATCTACAGTAAAGAAATTGGGGGAAATTGCATTGAATGATCCTGAGATGGTTAGTGCTAATTCTGTTCCAGATTCAGAAGACGTTGAACTGATGGAGAACGTTGCCGCTCCAGATCAATTATTACAACAAATCACCGTTGTACCACCTAAACTAAGATTAGTGACATTATCTGCCATTTTAAAGGACATAGCTTCAAAAGAAGCTGGTTCGCGTACGATTATTTTCTTGAGTTGTTCTGACTCTGTGGATTTCCATTTCAGTGTCTTTGGCAAAGATGGTAAAAAGTTTAATAAAGAAGGGCAGGAAGAGAGCATTGAAGAGGATGACAAGAAGGAGACAATTTTAACATCACCATTACTAGGCGATAACAGTATCATTTATAAACTACATGGTTCATTATCCCAACCAATTCGTTCCTCTACATTATCTGCATTTTCAAAGGCATCTGATTCAAAGCATACAATCATGTTTTGTACAGATGTTGCAGCTAGAGGTCTAGATTTACCATACATTTCCACTGTTATTGAGTATGACCCCCCATTTGCCACAGAAGATCATTTGCATAGAATTGGCCGTACAGCTCGTGCTGGTAAATCAGGTCGCTCAATCTTATTCTTGTTTCCTACTGAGGAGAAATACGAGTCTTTGATTGATCACTATCATCCAAATGGCATCCAGCATACATCTTTTGAAGATTTCTTACAAGTTGGATTTGGCCGGAAATGGGATATGGATGCTACAACTTGGCATTTAGATGTTGAAAGATGGTTATTAGAAGATCGAGGTGCCCATGATTTAGCTGTTAGAAGTTTTACATCCCATATCAGAGCATATGCTACACATTTATCAAGTGAAAGAGACGTTTTCAATGTTAAGACTCTACATCTTGGTCATTTAGCTAAATCATTTGGATTGAGGGAGACACCAAAGAAATTGGGTGGTCAATCAGGTTCTTTAAGTGTTTCCAAAAAGAGAGAAAATCCAAAGGATGTCATGTTTAGAAAAGCCAGAATGGCAGCAAAGGCTCAAAGTGATGAGTTTAACTTCATGTGATGCATTTATTTTTAACCTTATTCATTCTTCTATATTCTTTGTAGATAACCCTGTTGGATCAATCTTTCTACATCAGCTTTCCTCACAAAGAACTGTGAATCTTTTGATAAGTTGAAAACACCATATTCCGTTTGGATCTCACCAGCATCTTTCAATACTCTCACATCGATAAACACCTCACTTGGTGGTTCTAAAGACCCCGTGAGGTCAATTTCCGGGAACCCGCTCTTATAATTGATCAATGCTTCAGAATAATTCTTAAAGTATTCCAATTCATTATGATTCTTGATCTCAGGCTCCAAATTCTCCCAGGCCATTTGATCCAATTTTTCAGACCTCAACCTCTCATATGCCAAAAGACATCTTTTATTCCTTCTCATACACAAATGTGCCACAAAAAGTTGTCCCTGTTCTCTTCTATCGGTATCCATATTCTCTGAAAGGGCATCCGCTACTCTTTCCAATTCTTTAGTCTCTCTCACTATACTCCGCACCAGTTCGTCCTGGTAAAGTGGAGGGTATTCCAGATTTTGGGCCCTTTTGGCCTCAGTGATCAGCTTGTTAGCAGCATCACCATACATTTGACCCGCTTGACTCTCTTGTGACCGTGTTTATGATGGGTTTGCTCGTGGTTTTAGTGCCAGATTTGTTTTAGATTTTCATTTTTTGAAGCGCGATTTTGTTTAAAGAAGACCAATCTTTTGCTGATGAAGGCCATTTACCGCTGAAGATGTCCAGAACTTACGGGAAAAAGGCCAGAAGATCACTCACGGCTGGTAATGATAGAACTCCCAGTAGCCTGAAGACACCAATACAGTTTTCTCCGGAAAAATTTGAGTCCCTGAAGGGAAATGACATCACAAGTACGTTGAAAGTTGATGATCTTGGTGATGATGAAGATAGAAAATTGATATCACCATTTACTAGTCCCAGAAGAAGCTCTAGAATCAAGTTATTGTCTTCCGAAAATAGCCCAACAATGAATAAAGTGAATCATGACGATTTCGAATTGGAGGAATCAAATATAAAACCATCCTATACCTCCAGAAAGAGAACATTGAAACCAGAGGACCCATCATCATTGAAGAAGAAGGTCAAAGAACATGAAGAAAGGACCCCGCAGTCCAAGAGTTACTTTGTTGAGGCTGAAGAGAAACCTTGTTGGTCGCCGCACTTTTCACCTTCTAATGCACAGAAGGGTTTATTTGAACAGGAGCCCTTGCCTCTGTCAAGAAAGAAATTGAGTTTCGTTGATGAAGCTATAACGTCAGGAAGTAAGAGTGAAACCCTCAATGATGAAGTAGATCTCAAGGATCACGTTAAGGATCAGAACAATAGCAAATCTGGGGATGCAGGGGAACGTCCTGAACATGACTCACAGACTCGTAATGATCGTTCGATTAAACGAACTGCTCACAAACCGAAAGACTCACAGGAGTGGGACTTGTTTAAAGACATTATCCAATCAACTCCCAAATCGAAACCTAAGTTATTGACAAAAGAACACCTACAATCACCATCAAGAAGAAAACAGAATTCTAGTGAAGAGCATGACTTGATAAAGTTCTTTAATAGTCAATTTGTGGAGTCACAAGACCTTGACGACACCCCAGAGCCAGAACAACCATCGACAAAGGACACTTTAAATTCTCCAGTCAAGAGATCAAGAAAGATTTATGGAGAGCGAAGAAGCTATTTAGTAGAGTCAACGGAGAATGGTGCAAAGGAGACACAAGAACAGGAACCATTGGATACAACACAAGTTGAATCAGAACAGGAATCAGAAGTCGCAACTACACAGGATTTACAAACTGTCACGCAGTTGAGAGCGCAAGGTGAAAATGCCCAGTTTCTTGATGAATTGAATTTTCTCATGGAAGGTATCGAATCAGGTAATACAATAGCAGGTCTGTTAGAATTGGCATTAAGGTTGTTTGAGGAAGATTTCTTACGTTTTGTGAAATCTCAGAGCTTAGCAATGCTGAATAAACTGATAGATTCCAACGATCCTGTTCAACGGTATCTCTGGGCTTTTATCATTGTGAAAACAATGGATGGAACTTCTAACACATTATCATTTGATACGCATTCCCTAGAGATCATTGATACTCTTATAGGAGACCCTGAGGTGAATGAGATTAAGAGAGGCTCAAAGGCTACCAAATCATTATTCAAAGAATTTCAGTCTAAGTTTGAAAAATCGTATCCACCTTTATTTTTTGCATTGACGTTACTATTACAGAACCCCAAAATTGTCGACAAGAACATCTCAAAGAGCCTCATTTCAGCACTAACATTTATTGAAAATACTTCTGACTTGGACCATAAGAACTTTCAAATGATTTTGATCTTGCTCGAGGAATATTTATCAAAGCAGGAACAAGTTGGTCCAGAGTTCAAACAAGTGCTACCAATTGCTATGAATCATAAATACAAAGATGAGAACACAATTATTTTAGCCCTGAAAGTCCTTATCTTATTAACAGTGAGAGAATTCCAAGAATTGAATCGTCAAAAATTGTTACAGAAGGCCATTAATGAATCAAAAATGACGAATAACGATGATGTGCTACTATTATACATGGGACTCATAATAAATCTGATCGAAGATCCATCTTGTATGGATAAAATCACACAACGAGGGAATTTATCTGCAATTTACTCACTCTATTCGAAAGCTGGAAGCGCATCAATAGGTTATTTGGCATTATTAGTTGGGACCTTGTACAAAAATAAAGCAAACACCATTGAAAGAATGTTTCACATCAATGAATTGAGGACCTTAAAATTGGAGCTTCAAAAATTTGATTCAAAGGGTAATGAAAACATGAGATTACAAGTTGAAGATATCTTGACACATTTCATTTAATTTTCAAGAGCATATATATAACAATTATCTAAGTATAATCATGGTGCAATTCTAACAATTTCCCATTCATCGTCTTCGGACTCACGTCTGAAAACTATACGATCATGTAGACGACTTTGACGACCTTGCCAGAATTCAATTTCTAGAGGAATGACTCTTAACCCACCCCAGAATTCAGGACATGGGATATGGTCATTATCTCCAAATTTCTCTTCAGTTTCTGCATATACTTTATCAAATTCTTCACGACCACTTATGATAGTAGATTGAGGACTTGACCAGGCACCGATTCTGGAGCCTCTTGGTCTTGTATTGAAATAACGCTGTGAAACTTCACGTGGAACGAATTCTGTCTTTCCTTCGACTCTGACTTGACGTTGTAATGTTGGCCAGAACCAAGTTAGAGCAGCGTGCGGATTTGATTTGATATCTTGAGCTTTCTTAGAAGTACCCCAGTTCGAATAAATAATGAAACCTTTATGGTCTAATTCCTTAAATAGAACAACACGGGATGAAACACGACCTGATGGTAGAGTAGCAGTGGCAAAGTTAACAGATTCAGGTAGTTTCTCAACTTTTGATGCTTCATCAAACCAGTTTTTGAATTGAATGATTGGATCATTTTCAACTTGGTCTATGTCTAATGACCCTTTATCATATTGATAGGTCTTTGGAGCAACTAATAAACGTTAGTAATAGCGCCTTACTTATGACGAACTGTACGAATAATGCACTTACAAACTAATGGTTCTTCTTCTTTTTGAGAGGACATTTTTGGTTGATAGAATTGAAGCGAAGTATTTGAATCTTTTCTTTTTCTATTAAATAACCACTTTATCGGGATCATCTCGAGACTTGTTCAAAAAAAAGAGTCATTCTGCGGAACAAACTGTGTGATTAACAAAATGATTTCAGAAGAGTTTGATCATTGCAATTGAGAATCGAGATGCCATAAGTTGATTATGTGTTTTTCAATCCTCATTGAACCTTGGGTGTATTTTCTTTTGTTACATCGGTGTGTTAACGAAGAGCTGTGGATCAGGTGTGGTTTGTATACGGAAGAGGTTTTCCTTCACCTGAGTGCGACATAATATCGCATTAATTAGGGTATATGAACATCAACACATTCTGATTGAGAGACATGAAGCGGGATCCTCGTATACTCTTACATTTAGTCTTAAATGAACACAGCTGCTCATCATAACCACTACTGCTGCACATATAAACGTTGATCTGCTGGTTATTGGCAATCGAATCGGTTTTCACACCATTCTCGGAGTTAATTCTTGATGTCCGGGTTTTAGCCTTAAACTTCAGCCTCGTTACACCAAAAGCTGATAATAACTACTAACATTAACAAACGGAGGCAATCGTTTCCAGAATCATGTCGGATATTCGTCTTGAAATATATCAAATTGCCCTATTGAGTAATAAACCTACTTTTCAGTCCGCATATTCTTTTCCCATCCGTATCCGAAGTTCATGGAGTTTGCGGAGTTGTCGGGTGTCTTTGCTCGCGAAAATCACCTTTCCGAGAATATTTTGAAGGAAGTTCAAAAAAAGGGAAAAAATCGCAACGCCGGCGGCAGAGATTTCAACATGCTCATTAGTTCATTGGTCTTTTCAAAGCTCAGTTTGTTGCCGCAGGTGATCTGATATATATATAATCGGATTTATAGAGGCAGCGCTCGATTTGACGCTCTGATCAACCAAGAATCAAGTTGTGATACTTTTTGTGTACTCATCTTTTGCAGTTTACAAATCATCTCTTGGGTCATATTTTGCCTCTAAGTTATCTACAAGAACCCCAGTTCAACATGTACACTCCTAATAGTGCTGCGGGACACAGTGTGGGTGAGTACTCTAACAATGTCTCCTCCAAGCCAACCACAGAGAATGATTCTGGTGAAAAGCAACAAAGAAAACGTATGAGAGTTCCAACCTCATGCTCCGTATGCAGAAGGAGAAAGATCAAATGTGACAAGGCAAAGCCAGTTTGCAGTGAGTGTAACAAAAGTAATGTTCAGCATCTTTGTCACTACGAAGAACCATCATGGGTTAGCAATGATGATACAAAACGTACTAAACCTGCAGCGGCAACTCCAGCAGCCGTAACATCACCTTTGGCTCAAGCTGGTATAACCAACATGCCATTTGACATTAAATCATTACCTCCACAAGCCAAGCAGGTTTTTGATGAGTTACTAGCCAGAGTGAAACATTTAGAAGCTTCGATTGCCGTCCATGACTTATCTAAATCATCGCCATCTACAACTACCCCTCCACAGGCACAACAAGATTTCAATCCTGTGTTACCTCCATTGTCAAAGTTTATTCAACCAAAGAGGAATGACAGCTCTAAAAAAGATTCTCGCCAGGCTGATACTCCAGCTTACAGTATAGAGTTAGCTGAAACGATCAATTTTTTTGACTACTTCCCATTGATCTTGAAGAAGAACAGAGTTGAGAACTATGGACCATTTTCTGTTGTTGCCGCCATGAGAAAGGATATATACTTGAAGATTCTTTGGGTTCAATTGTGGCAAATCATAGAGCTCACATCAAATCGTCTGGATTCAGCTAAAAACGTTGATCTTGACGGTTCTCGTAAGACTAATTGCATTGCTGAAGTCTTGAAGAGTGATACTAAAGGTGGCCATGAACTCTCAAGGTTCTTGGAGTTGAAAAGAATGAAAACAGAGGAAAAAAACCACATTGCTCTATTATTTGCTGATAAAAACATAAAACTTGATGATTTAATTTTAAGTGTACTTCCTAACAAAAAGGTCATTATGTTACTATGTTTTAGATTCTTCAAGCACGTCTACCCATTTTTCCCCTTCATCGAAGAGAACTCATTCTTTTCAGAAATTGATACAATTATTGGACCTCTCGGTTTCAATGAGGCAAATATTACAAAACTAAACATAACAGCCAAAAATGATTATGCTACAGTGGGTCTGTTGTTAGTTGTGCTGAGATTTGCTTTCATTACCATTACTCCTAAAGAATTTGTCGAAAATGATGATTTGAGATCGCTTTTAGAGACTCCAGTTGGTGCAAGGGTTATATTTGTTGCAAGGAAGTGTATTGAGGAATATCAGATTTTGAAGAAATCATACTCTTTGAGACTTTTCCAAACGATGCTATACTATATGATCTATTTTCGTCATTGTTTTGAGGATGATGAGACTTCAGTTGGAGCTGATTCACAGATTGGTTTAGGAACCTTATTTTCAATAGGCTACAGTATGGGTCTTAACAGGAATCCAGACATTGTACCTGCTGTTACAGCTTCAGCTAAGACCAAAGCGCATGCTCAACTCTGGAGGAAGGTGTGGAATACATTGCTTGATTTGGATGCTACTAAAGCTACGACGAGTAGTGCTAGGCTAAATTGTCCGGATGATCATAATAGTGATTGTCCATTACCATTTGTTGACCCATTGGATGATGATGTTGATACATTTGTCAATAATGACTTCATATTCCTCCGAAAAAAAACTGAACTATTAAGAGAAGTTTCATTGTTATGCTCCAATCTCCAAGATAAGCCTAGAGTTGTTGAAGTTGAAAGGTTAGTAAGGAAAATTGAGACATTTGTAGCCACTAATCTGGGGACCATTGAGGATATCTTTAGTGATCCCAGCCTTGCTGATTATGCAGTTGTTAAAAAAATTTCTTACTACATTGAGTTGCAATCTTTAATCATCAGTATCAATAATCACTTGTTGCAACATTTCACTATGACTAAGAACTCAAGGCAAAGTTACCAATACACTGAGAAATGCCTAGACGGCGTGGTTAAATTATCGAACACTCTGATGAATATTGCCTATAACGAAGAATTGTACTTTAAACCAGGCTATGCATTTTATTTGAGACCACTTACTAAGCTTGCTGCATCCAGAGCTTCATTATTCTATCTATCAATGTTATCCAAAACTTTACAGGCTCAACAGAAGATTTCTGGATTGAATGATCATCAACGTACCAAGGCACTACATGACTTTGGTGAATTGTTATTTCAAAGAATGGAGAACGTTCTACAACTTCTCTCTAAGATAAGTGCCAATTACTATAATTTCTCTAGAATCTTCATGGCACTCAGAATGTTTTACTTGATCTTAAGAGCACCAACTTTTAGTTTCACTAAGACGACTGAAGATTTATTCACCCATTTAGAAAGTTCACAGTTTAAGCTACAGTTGCATTGTTTAAACGATATCAAAAGAGAAGATATACCAAAGTCAAACCTATTGATGGAACTCTTGGACCCCGAAATTGTTTATTTGTCATCAAGAGCACAAGCAGATCTCTTTCAGGTCCTACAATCATACTCGAGAAATAAGAACTACAAACCTTCAGCTAGAGCTTCAGGTGCTCCAGAAAGATCACAATCTAGCAGCATTTCTGTTCCAGCAGACTCAACAGCAAGATCAACTTCATCTAGTTACTATGACCCAATAAGTGGTAGAACTGTTGTCAACCCTTTGTCCACAAGCGAAGGAACTGCCCTGAGTGGATTGTCACCCCAAACTGCTTCTGATATCAACATCGATAATATCTTTGGCACTCAGGATGAGTTTCAGAAGTTTAGTAATGATAATTTTGGCATTAGAACTGCTATTACTAATGATTCTTTGACGAGTGAAGAATATGCTAGTTTCTTTGGTATTTTTGACGATTATAATGGATTCTTTGGTAATGAAAATTTCGGATTATAACTTGGAGCTTTTCAACTCTGGAAAGGTGGTTCATATATTTCTCTAATAATCCTTGTGTTCTCCGGTATTTATCATAGTAGGATAGTACTGAATTCATTTACTAATTTCAAGGTAGACCTCCATATCATAACTACAGTGTAACTTATACTATTATAATAGTCATAACCAAATCTATATAGTACGGAAACATCCAGTCTCGAAATAAAGTGGTCAACTAAACCAACTTCCTGTTAACATTGTGTTATAATCATTGATACTGTTGTCCAAACTCTCTACATTAGTCCCCACTATGAACTCAGGAACGTCTAGAAACACAGAATTACCAGCAGTCGACAATGAACCGTTTTGACCCATACCGAATAGATCACCAAATGATTTTTCATCAAAATTGGCAAAGCTCTCAGTAGCTTGAATCAATTCTGGGAATTGATCTTGACCATTGACATCAATGGTATTAATAGGATTTGGGTCAGAACCATTGAATGATATACTGAATTGACCGATACCGTTATCTTGCGTCATGACATTAGCTCCATATTGAACACCGTTGTACATAAGACTAGTGAAGTTTTCACTTTGCTTAGTGAATTGTGATCCTTGGCTGATTGATGATTGTTGTTGAGCAGAGCTAATGGACTTGATTGATTTTGAGTCAGCACTCATATCAAATTTAGAATGTGCTAAAGAATTCTCCTCAGCTGATGATAACGCTAGTGGCACGGAATTCAGTACAGACGAGATGCCAGTATTCTCTTCGATGTGTTTCACATTCTCTGTCTTGACAATGTTCTTAACGGTATTGATTGGTTTTCTTAACAGAGTGATAAAGAAAGCGACAGCTTTGCTCATTCTCCAGCTATACTGATACTTCTCACCTAAGGCTTCCGATAAGATATGAAACTTGTCCATGTGGGCTAATAGGATCGTTGCTAATAATTCACCAGAGTTGACGTCAACATTAAACATAGAGGAGTATCCCGACTTTGTATCTTTGATTTCAACATTAAGATCATGATTGGAGTTCTCAATGTTTTGGAATCCATTTTCAATGTTGACAGAGCCCACGAATTTGTCTATTGTATTCGCTTGCCCATCTGAATTGACATAGTTTGGTTTCATATATGGGCCACATCTTGATCTCAAGATCAAAGAAACCATAAACTGGACAGAACGATGACCAACAAGCAATAACAATGGAGTCAAAATTAAATCGACACCTGGACCGAAATAGTCTAAACCACAATCAAAGAACAATGTACAGTTTCTATAGCCTTCCAGGGCACAATCGAGTGCCCTTTGGGCATACTTTTTGGCAAGAAGAGCAGACTGTGGATCTTGTGAGCTTTTTGGTTCAAAATGAACAAACATGATATAGTTCAGCAAGTAAATAAGCATATTGACAAGAACATGAAGTCTAAACTCCAGGGCTCTAGTAGCAGAAGATGCCAATGTTTCAGCCTTATATCTATTAACGAGTATTTTACCAAGTTGCGGTAAAGCATACCGATCCTTTGTGACACCAAACCCATCCATACTTCTTTGTAAGTCGTCTATCAATTGGTCTATATCATGCTTTTTGGCAGGCTGATTTACATTCAACAGTACCTTCATTGCTCTAGCTAATAGTTTGTCGCTATTGTATCTCATATGAATGTTCTTTATCACTGTCAACTCTATAATATCATCTTTGAACTGTTGTATATCTAAATCGTCTTCAACTTGACCAGGTAATCTTGTATCCGAGAATTCTTCAAAGTTTTGTAAGCATCTTGGACAACCCAAGTTCATACTTAGCTCAATATCTAATGACACTAATTCATACCAGATTTTTCTCCATAAGTGCCTCTGTCTTTCATTCGAGAAGTTCTCAAAGTTCTTTGGATCACGATGTAGACCAATACTAATTGCCATTTGAATAATCATACCTAAAAAGACCTGTGATTCGCCACCATCAGCACCATCACCATCTTCTGGTGAATAAATGAAGTATAGCCTCATGTATAGAGCACATTGAACAATGATTAAACTAGATCGTCTCATTAGCTTCATATTAGAAAAGCAGTGCTTGACACAATCGACCAATTCAAGAGAGATCTCATTTTCTGGTTTTTGTAAGATATCGAGAGCTTCTAACTTCTCCTGGTAAGTCTTTGTGGTTGTTGGCTTTTTTAATAGCTTGTTCAAATTGTTCTTTGGCAAGGTACACCATGTCAATCTTAAAATGATACAAACTGTCCCCACCAAAGCGAAATCAACGCCTGATCTAATTCTTAGCTTCACACCTTGGTCTTTATCATTTCTATCACCAAATATGAATCGAACTTCCTCTTTGAAGGAATTCTTATCAACGAAGGGCATATAAACATATAATACCTCAAAGAATCTATCAATGAGCATCCATAGTACTTTCTTCTCAGGTAAGAACTTATGCATCATACCTATTGGATCTTGTTTGAAATCTTCAGGCTTGACATTCTTACCATCATTTTTCTGTTTTGTGCTTCCATTTGAATTGGATCGCTTTTTTTTCTTACTATCAGCCTCTGCAGAGTTGGGCTTAAACCTCTTCAAGAAGGAGTTGTCACCAATCATCAACGGACACACTTTTTCCTCATCAGGAGCAGGTGCGTCTTGAGTAACCATAGCTTCTTCTGTGGTACTCAAACTGTTCTCCCTCGATCTCTTCTTTGGATGATCCAATAAGTGTGAAACTGGACATCTACCCCCACTAGCTTGTGACCTTCCACTAACAGGGCAAGTAGACGGAATTGAATTTGATGATTCCTCACTCACTGGAATTGAACCAGAAGATGGGTGGTGTACTACTGGGCATTTCCCTCTGGAATGAATGACAGGACATTTACCTTGTGACAAATCTTTACCACTAACAGGGCACTTTGCTCCTAGAGGAAGTTCATTTGCGGATGATGAATTAGGAGAAGCTGAGCTTTCGGTATTCAACAGGGATGGAGCCGGCATGTCTGATGGCTCATGTTGGTTCTCTGCTGACTGTTTCCTGAACTTCAGTTCCTCAGCTTGCTTCCTCAGTTTGAAGATATGGGCCCATAAAACTCTTAGGTAAGGGTCACCCTTCATAATAGCAAGCCATGAAGTTGCACCAAGGTGGACAGTAGTGGTGGTCTTAATATGTAACATATCAAACTTCTTACCCAAGTTCAACGGTTCATTGGGGTCTTCTGAGTCATTAGTTTCTTGTTCGTTAAAGTCATCATCGTATACGGAGGTGGTTGGTGAGCTTAAGGGGCCATCTTTCATTAACTTGGTCTCTTTCATTAACTTGGTCTCTAGAATTTTGATCTTTTCTTTAAGTTTTTCTATTAGTTCAGCTTGGTCACCAGTCTCAACTGGAAGAGCAGTGTTTGGGTTGATTTCATCGTTTGATAAAGGTTGAGCCCATGGAGGATCGATGTAATGACATAGATGTGCAACTCCAGTTTTCTCACAACCAGCACAAACAGGCCTTCTTTTATCACATTTGACTTTTCTTCTTCTGCAAATAGTACAACTTATTGGTACTCTGTTTCTTCTCTTTGAGTTGGCTGCCTCCGTCTCTTTCGAGCCTTGTTTGTTCTTCTTTGTTGGTGGCATCTTTACTGATCCGTGTATAAATGAAGAAAAAGAACCTTCAAAAGGGAGTTCAGTTTAAGCTTTAAAGTATGCGGCTGATGTTTAGCAGTGGGTAAGACCGTGTAGAGTCCAGAATATGGTAATTGTGATCAGGTTTCTTGTGTGTTTCAAAGTGGATCAATAGTGTCAGAAGAAAGAAAAGAGTTTCTTTTTTTTTTTTTGAGATGAATACGAGGTAATAGTCAATGGCATAATATGACGTTAGTTTCGGGTGTTGTTCTATAAAATATGGCAACAACGCTTCCACTCAGGTATAAGTCTTGGAAGTTCTGCACTGGACACTTTTGTGGATGTTAGTGCATTAGAAAGGGTCCTGGAATATATTTGCGGGTGTTTAATGGTTAGTGAAGCTTATCGTAATCACCGAAATCTCCAGAGAGCACAATAGCACAAAAAAAGAAACAATAAACCAGAAATTCAGATCTACAATAATACGAGATATCGCACTGGTATATTTCATTCCGTCACACATAAAGTGTTCAGGCAAAATTAGCTGGACCTGGACTGTCGGTTCCACCAAAGATGTGGTCAAAATCCATAGTATCAACACCGCTATTGATAAGTTCATTCAAATAGTTCCAGTCGTTGAAGGTATTCAGATTTGGATTTGGATTAGGATCAGAGGTAAGATTTTGGTTAGGAGCTGAAGAGTTGAAGTCCTTGGTCGGAATTTCACCATAAAGTGGTTCTGTGGTTTTCATTGAAGGATAATCTCTGGTATTTACTGGTGCATCCTGAAACTGCGGTGGGTACTGCATATGATTCCCAACAGAATCTGCTTCAGAATCATTCATTAATTGTTCAAACCATCTCTTGTCGTTATCATTGACCATCTTTAGACTCCATGGTGGAGAAACTTCCCCTTTTTTAATCGATGATTTGGCCTTTGCTTCAACTTTAGCAAATTCTTTAAACTCTTCTAAGATACCTATCAAATCCGAATCGGTGTACAACTCGAACATCTTGTCAAAGTTTCTTGATTTATTCAGCAATTTGTAGAATTCTAAAGATGATTGGTCATCGACGCTCGATTCTCCTCGACCTTTAGGAATCTGCAACATATTGGCCATGATATATGCATGAAATTTACTCATCATCCATGGATGATAATAAGTGTCTGAGACCTTGACAAATTTTGTGGTAATAAATGTAACACAACCTGTAGCAATACCAGCAATGTCATCAACGATATTGATAGTCTCTGTAGTAACATTCTCTTTGAATGCTTTCAAAGCTTTTAGTCTGGCTAAAGCGGTGAACATCAGCTGGACAATTCTGTGCAACGCCAGCTCAATTTTTGGAAAAGTTAAAACGGCACAACCGAAATACTCTTGCAGATCATATTTTGCACTCTTTACATCCAAAAATAAAACTGTCTCATACAAAGTAGATGAGATTCTTAAAAGTTGTTTGAAATAGTGAACGGATTCATCTTTTTCGTCCTTTTCATTATAATATAGGAAAAAGTGATAGTAAACCATGTAAATCAATGAATAACAATCAGCCCAATAGGTAAACAGCTTCAAGTTCTCAGATCTCTGGATCAATGTATCATGAGGCTTTTCCATGATATCTGTTAATGTAGGTAACCCTTCGGTGTATTCAATTAATGGTTTCAACAATTCCTGTACACGTGAAATTTTTGGCTTCTCTCTAACATCCAGTATCAACATAAGAAGTGGATAGCAAATTTCATAAAGTTTTGCCCGGTGATAAAACCATTCATTGACGACCATTTCAAAATCATCAGCACTTTCCTCTAAAACTGGGAATTTTGTGTCATAGAATTTGGGATCAATCACAGGAGGACAACCGATCAGCATTAATTGATGTGAGTCTAAATAGACAATCTTGTACCATAATCTTCTCAACAAATTCGGATTTTTATTGTTTGTTATCACATTTGGATCCGAAGCAGGATCTCTGTTCAACCCACATTGAATAGCATAGTGCAGTAGTTTACCAATACTACCAGAGTCAGCAAACATAGCACAATCACTCTCTTCTGGTGAAAAAAATTCATAATAAACTTTCAATGAATGGAATTGGAACACATCAAGATCCGGTTCTTTGAATAATAACACTTGTTTATGACATTTGTTTATCAAAGATAAAATGTCTTTCTCTGGAATTGGATGATCAATAATATATTGATCACTAGCATTTTCAATTCTGAAGGGCTTCTTACCGAAATTGTAAGGTATCAGTGAAGAAATTCTCATTATCAGTAGCAACATACCAAGGATTGCCAAATCAAGTTTTTTACCCAAACGTAAGTTGATCTGTTTCTCTGATCTAGGACCAATTAGCTCGACCAACCTCGTGGTAAAGTCAGTCTCGTCAAGAATGGGTAGAAGCAAGAAGAACTCAGATTTGAAAAATTTGTCCACGAGTATCCAGATAAGTCTAACGTCAGTTAGTGTTTCTTTAACTGTCTCAACCAAATTGTCCTTTGGATCTCCAAAAGGACATGTAACTTTTCCATTTTCAAAACCACCATCCATACTCTCTAACATATACTTTTCTAAAAATCGCCCAGCTCCGGATTTTGCGATAATACGGGACTGCTTTCTGCGAAGAATTATTGAATTCAAGTATGCATCCTTCCTTAATAATGAGACCCATGATAGAGCGCCTTGTGTTGTCTTGATAGGACTTAGGAAGTTGCATTTGTAGAAATCAATGCGATCATCGTTATGTCTGATTCTTGAAGGGGGCACAGTTGAGTTAAATGGAGTGAAATGATTGCCTGGAAATCTTAGAAACTGGTCCTTCTTTTGAACAAGGTTCTCAAGTTGTTTTATTCTTTCATTCATAGCAATGAGCTCTTGTTCTTTGCTGGTTCTGTTCTTAAAGCTTTTTTCAGATGGCATTGTTGGAAGTGAAAGGGAGGAGACGGATGATGATGTAGAAACGTCGCTTGAGAATGAGAAGGGAGATATACCGGATGTAACATCAGCGCCTGAAGCGCGGTTCACATTGTCAACAACGCTATGACCATTGATGATTTTTACATTCCACAGGGGCTCTTCATAGTGACACAGATGGGGCTTGTCTCTTTTCTTGCAAGTACCACATACTGGTTTAGTCTGATCACACTTTGTTTTCTTTTGACGGCAAATAAGACATGACTTTGCAGTTCTGATCCTTTTTGGAGCTGGCTGTTGCCGTTGCTGCTGTTGTAGATGTTCTTGTGGGTGATGATGATATTCCTGTGGTGAGTTTGATAGCATCATCTCCTCCATCTCAAGTGATTTAATGGAAAGTGGGAACTAGGATTGTTTAAAGTGGGTATCAGCTGAGTATTATTAATGACAATAAATTTGCACCTTCTTCTATTCAAGAAAATATGTGAAATTATGCGGATTAAACTTTTAGAAGTCACTGTAGTGAAAAAAAACACATAAAGTACATCGCGAACGTGTTTGATACTCAGCGAACCCCAAACTTTTGTTCTAGAGTAGCATCTGGTGGGGTTCCAATAGCAAAGAGCATCTTCCATCTCTATTTTCTCGGTACAGGACACCCTTTTGGAACCCAAGGGAATAAACCCTGTTTAACTAGTTATACCGATTGATTTATTAATTTGTCTTATATAAGCATTCAGAGAGAAGACGACGTCATAGAATTCCCAATAGGGGTTATTATATTCACTCTCAAATATGAGTAAAGAGATCAAATTATATATATCAACGTCTATGTATATTCGTTTTCTTTAGAAAATTATATTATATATATACCACAAATTACTGATCCGAGTACTTATGATTATATATTAGATTCACTCATGAAACGGATCATTAGAGATTATTTATGACGAGATACCAAATCATCGAGAAACTCAAATAGAAGTCCAGGTTCGACCAGGTGCACAGCATTAACTTGCTAAAAATTATAGCAGAGTACTTGTGCTTTCAGGACTTCCTGTTTCACCTCTTAACTATGCAGTACACTTTTTCGTTAGTTAGTTCCATGCTTGTTGGGGATATAGATAACAATTCAAATTAAATATGCGTAATTTAGTCACCGGCCAACACCACAGTTCAATTATCAAACGCTCATCGTCTTGGCAAACTTTGGAGTCGTTCTCAGCCTTACAACGATGTCTTATCGTGCTTGAGAGAAAAGAATCGGAGATAATTAGTCAACCTAACTTAAGTACACAGGTGAGAGTGGATAAGGATGATCTTAGGTGCAACTCTAGGTGCACATCTTAAAAATTACAGTGCTAATTATAATATATATAATTCTCTATAACGTCATCGTTGGACTTCATATATAGAAATATGCTACAGCTAGTGCGTGGAAGGTTGAACGTTGTGGATTCGCTATTATGATACGATTCTCCATCTTTTCTTGTTCAAAAGTTTATGCTAAACAGTGCAGTGACACTTTATAACCTTAAGTATAGTAATAAAAAATTGGGGTTACAGCTTGTGGTCAATATCTTCTTGCAATTATGACACTTGAAAGCAATGCTCCATTATCGGTCTACCATATGGAGTAGAACAGCGGGCTGAGGGAGGGGGCTTCTAACCCTACCACTTGCGTCCATGCATTGACTCATTAATAATCGCCCTTAATAAAAATTTCACGTTCGAACCACAGAAAGGAAGGGAATTTCAGATTAAAGTTCTCAGTGGGCGGAAACACTTCTCAAAACAGTTGATATATCCGCTCATTTCCTCGACGAGTACCCTGAAGTATATAAATTCATGTAATTCCTTTAGTATTACCGGAGATTCAGCCTTCATTTGACTCACTGTCCTTTGTTATAGTTGAGTTGTAGAAAAACTTGAATATACAACAAAAAAAAAACTAAACAAAATTATAAGATCCCGCTAATTATACCACACAAGCTTCAAAACAGAGAGGCATTCAATCTTACGATGGATTCTGGTATTAAAGAAATTCATTTCAAGCACCAGAATGGTCCACCTAAGAAGAGGAAGCGGGTTATAACGAGCTGCTCCAACTGCCGGAAGAAGAAGAGTAAATGTGATAAAGGTAGACCTGTTTGTGACGCATGCATGAAGTCAGGTAGTTCTGAGTCATGTGTTTACCCTGAACCAGACTGGGAACAAGCGTCTACTACTGTTGGTTTAGGTTACCTTGATGCTGCTTCAACACCCATGGCTCATATTCATATTCAGAAAGATCCCTCCCCAGATCGTAAATTCAATATTAAGAATGAGACGCAAACACAATCTCAACAACAGCGTTATCTACAACACCATCAGCAGCAATATCAACAGCAGACGAACTTGCCTCCACTGAAGCAATACTATCAAATATCTTCACCTAATAGCCAGACCTTAAGGAAAGATTCGTTTGCTGTCTTCCCACCTCTTTATCCTCAATCTCAATTTTCAACACCTTACGGTGTCCATCATTCTCCACAATCCAACCAAGACTTAAATGAAGAACTTTACAAACTGCGAGAGAAAGTTGAATACTTGGAGTCCAACATGAGGCACAATAGCGACACAAACTTCACATCCCAATCATCAAACAGGCTATCTAACGAACCGGAGGCCTATATGAGTTTCTTTGATTATGATGAACCTGTGCAATTACGTGCTGGTCGTCTGATTGCTTCTGCTCCTTTATCATTGAGCTCGTTATATAAGAATGATCCTTTCTTGAAAGTGTTGCTTTATAAAATTAGAAAAGAGAAGAAAAATCTCATGTACTCCTGGAAGCATAAACAGTTGAAGTCATCTGAATTGGTAAAGGAAATCATTATTGAAGACAAAAACTCAAAGATCAAAACTGCTGATGAAAAGTTTAAAGCAACTTTAATTGAAAATGAAAACATTGATGATGTCAATTCTGGGAAGAAGGAAACTACTGAAACTCAATTTCTGAACATGCAAAAGTTGAACTACGAGAGTGAAACTATTGTGAAAATTGAAGAGGTCTTACCCGAAGAAAAAGTTATATGGATCTTGGTTGATAGGTTTTTTAACAGTATATTGGCAGCTTCGATGCCATTCTTATCAGAGGGCCTTCTAAGAGAGAAAATTCAGGAGATAATCGGCGTAAGGACTGACCATAAGGAGAGAGTAAAAGAAATAATCATCTCCAGAAGATTTGATTTCGCTTACATGGGTATGCTATTAATTATTTTAAGATTAACGTATATCAGTGTTTCTAAAACTTCCTACAATACTTTGCAAGAGAAATACATCCTAGATAACCCTATTGGCTTGAATGTTATCAATGTGGCTCAAATGTGTTTAAACCAGTTCAAGTTGTTGAGACGCGGTGCTTTACCAATCATGCAGTGCTGTTTATTAATGAGATACTACCACAAGTTTGCTCCGGAGGATGGTGATGGTAGTGATGGGGGTGATAGTGAAGTTTTCCTTGGTATGCTATTGCAAATGGGTAACTCCATTGGCTTAAACAGAGATTTAACGAACAGTGTTAGTTTGAGATCTCATGACAGGTTAGCTAATATGTGGAGAATGCTATGGCATGAGATTGTGACTTTGGACTTGAGACAGAGTTTATGCCTTGGTAATCCTATTCTCATTGATGAAAGATATGCTGATACTAAGTTACCGATTATTGAAACGAAGGCTGGTGATAATACGTTGAGCAACTTTGAGATTCATCAATCTATTGTGAAGAAGTTTGAGCTCAACAATGAGATTAATAAACATTTGAGAACAATCTTGTCTGATGTGTTGACGATTGGCCATAGGGTTAAAATTGATGATTTGCTTGTGAAATTAACAAAACTTGAGGTCTTTATTGAGCAAAACTTCCAGAATTTGAATGTTATCTTAAACTTGAAAAACTACACTATTCAAGACACGATCATCAAGCTGTACAAATTTGTTAATTACATTGAATTGAAGTCCTCATTATACGTCATTTACTACCATATGTTTCTAAAAGACAAGAGGCTGACGTATCAGCTGTTGATGAAGGTGTTAGAGATTTCAATGGAATTGAATCCGCTGGCTTATCTCATGCTAACAACCAACAATGAAAGAACCAACTACTTCGAAACTATCTTTGGTTCCGGCTCTCAACTACTAGTTTTACCTTATATCATTCCAGCTTTGCAGAAGACTCATCAAATTCAAGTATCCTTAATCTCAAGAACATTGGAAATCAAATTCAATCACCCTGATCACCCATATATGGCTATTATCGATAAAATTAGAACAGAGTTGTTTGCGAAATATCACGTTGTGCATGATGGATATCAAAGTTTAAGCTCAAACTATTTCCATGCTTGGAGAACATCGAAAGGTGCGCATTTCCTAATGAACTTGTTGAAAGATATGAATAATAATATATGGGATAAGAATAGTGCTATCAATAGAGAATGTGAATCAGATGATGTTAGCGATGATATCAATCATTTCAAACAATTTCCATCATTCAATGAATTGCTGACGTTGAGTAAAGAGCAATTAGAGAAAGTTCTTGACTTGATCAGTACTAGAAGCTATGATGAAAGTGTGTTATCACTACTTAACAAGAGGAAGAAAGGTCTTAATCGGATCAGCCATATGCAATATGATCCAAATGAGCAGTCCTCGCTCCCACCGGCTCAGCAATCATTTCAAAAAATATCGTCTAGCATTTCAAAATTATTGCAAGATCCTGTACCACATGTTTCTCATCTGAAGGGCCCATCATCAGTCGGTTCAACAAACTCAGAAACCAACTCGGCTAAGTCAGATACTGAATTCCACTTGAACAAGAATTCAATGACCAACACTGAAATTGATAGACTATGGATCCAAATGATGGCTTCCAACACTCTTGGTAACCTAAAAGGTACTACGACTAATGAAATTTCCAACAATGATGTCACTCAAGAACACAGTCTTTATTCCTCTCTTGATCAAGATCCATTAAATGAACCAAATAACGGTCGCGCTAATGGTTATGACCACGGTGAAGTTCCTAATACATCCAAAGAATCAAATGGCAATGGTAATATGAACCTGGATGGACCAATCGGTGCCTTTGGTACATTGGATTTGGAAAAACTGATCAGTGATACTTCTCCATACGACATGTTTGGTGATATTCCTTTCTACAACGATATATAGTCTTATTTAATTATGATTAGCGTGATGGGTTACTCGAAGGGAGTGATTAAACGTACAAGTACTATTCGTAGTGGCCAAGAAAAAGCCTTCTCACTGATGGCAATCCTGTTTACATGATCTTTTGGCTTATGGCCAAACCTTCTGATCCCCAGCAAAAGTGTTCAACCCAGCTACTTCAAAAGTCAAATCAACAACAACAGCCATGTGGAATGCCAGTTTATGAATTGTTCAAAAAGTTGACCGGGGTGCGCCGGGTTCCATTCATATAACGCAGTCCGGAAGCGGGCAATTGTTACTGAATTGGACTTTTTACTGGCTAAAAACTTCCGATTGTGTGGGGATGCAGGAGCCCTTTTTCATTGCCAATTTTAATCGGATGCGATAATGAAAAAGCTTGAGGCGTGTTAATGACTGTCAAACCGTCAAAAGCCGGTTTGAAGGAACATTTCAGGGTCGTTGACACTGTTTGTATATAAATCACACTGTACGCACTTTCCAATCATTATTAGAAATAGTAAGAGATTTAGATTTAGAGACAACATAAATAAAATCAGTGTATAACCATGGCTAAAATTACAGTTAAGACTCCAGTCGTTGAAATGGACGGTGATGAACAAACTAGAATCATTTGGCAATTAATCAAAGAGCATTTGATCCATCCATATTTGGACATTGATCTTAAATATTACGATTTATCTATTGAAAATAGAGATGCGACTGATGATCAAGTCACTGTTGATTCTGCAAATGCCACTTTAAAATATGGTGTTGCTGTTAAATGTGCAACTATTACTCCAGATGAAGCTCGTGTTGAAGAATTCAAATTGAAAGAAATGTGGAAATCACCAAATGGTACAATTAGAAACATTTTGGGTGGTACTGTCTTCAGAGAACCAATTGTTATTCCAAGAATCCCAAGAATTGTTCCACAATGGGAAAAACCAATCATTATTGGTAGACATGCATTTGGTGATCAATATAGAGCCACCGATGTTATCATTCCAGGTAAAGGTGAATTAAAGTTAGTCTTTACTTCAACTGATGGTAAAAATAAAGATCAAGAATGGCCAGTTTATGATTTTGAAGGTGCTGGTGTTGCTTTGTCCATGTATAACACTGATGAATCAATTGAAGCTTTTGCTCATGCTTCATTTAAATTAGCTCTAGAAAGAGGGTTGAACTTATATTCAACAACTAAAAACACTATCTTGAAGAAATATGACGGTCGTTTTAAAGATATCTTTGAAGGTTTATATGAGTCAACTTATAAGGCCCAATTTGAACCAAAAGGTATTTGGTTCGAACACCGTTTGATTGATGATATGGTGGCTCAAATGCTGAAATCTAAAGGTGGTTATATCATTGCCATGAAGAATTACGATGGTGATGTCCAATCAGATATTGTTGCACAAGGTTTTGGTTCCTTAGGTTTAATGACTTCTGTTTTAGTGACACCAGATGGTAAAGCCTTTGAATCTGAAGCTGCTCATGGTACAGTCACAAGACATTACAGACAACACCAGCAAGGCAAAGAAACATCTACCAATTCAATTGCCTCGATCTTTGCCTGGACTAGAGGTTTAATTCAAAGAGGTAAATTAGATGAAACCCCAGATTTAGTTAAATTTGGTGAACTAGTAGAAAAGGCCACTTTAGATACCGTTCAAGAAGACGGTAAAATGACTAAAGATTTAGCATTGGCTTCAGGTCACACTGAAAGATCAAGTTATGTCACCACTGAAGAATTCATTGAGTTGGTTGGTAAGAGACTAGCTCTTGAATACAAATCAGCATTCAACTAGTGTGTGTGTGTGTGTATGTGCATGTTTTCTTGATCCTTGATGATTATTTATGGTTTGTTGATCAGACCCATATTTATATAATTTAAAATTATCATTACTCTACAAGAATTTTTAATCAAAAACCATGTGTATATTTAGCTGTTTAATAACTTGTCATTAGCATCGTTTAATTTTTTTCACCCTGTTAAGTAATAATTATTGCTCATTATTTCTTTATGAATTCATCACACCAAGAAAGCATTTCATTTACATCCCTCAACATAACATACTTATCTCTAATCATTGCAGACTTGTTCTCGGCCTTGTTGAGCACAAAATTGTATCTTTCAAACCGTTCAGGGTTAAATTCGTCCCTTTTGAAATCACCATTATAATCATACTTGAAAGTCCTCACCGGTGTTCCTCTTAAACATTTCCAGTTCCAGTCTGTTCCCTTTGAAGACCCCACCGAGGTGACCGTGGCTCCCCTTGATCTGGACATGGCCACCTTGAAACAACAGTTAAATTACCTGCTTCAAATCTGTTTCTCTTTGATATTTCTTTTCTTTAACAGCTATTGGTCACGTGACTATTATTTATCTTCTTTTCTCCGTTATCGCTCTTCTAACAGCTCCGTTTTTCCACAGCGGATTCGCGATCATCTGTTGATCGATCAGTGAATCATCGACATAGTTCAAAGAATGAAAAAAAAAAGAAAACCCATCTATTCTAGTTAAACACCTGGAGAAAAAGTCTTCTTTCAACGTCAAATAGTGCACAAACACACCATGTTGAAGTCTATAAGTGTGGGTTCTGTACGCTCTGTCGTCCAACAGCAGCGTCACAACTCCTCCTCCACTTCCGCACTGGCTTATAAGCTCTTGAGAAACCAAAAAAGGCCACCTTTACCAACTCTAGAATTACCAAAATGGTCTGCTGAAGGTGCTGTTGCTTCTATCTTATACGAAGCTCCAACTGATATAAAGACACCTATCAAACAACACGTCTTGAACTGTTTGGTTCAAAATGAACCTGGTGTCTTATCCTTAGTTTCTGGTACTTTGGCAGCAAGAGGTTTCAACATTGACTCATTAGTTGTATCAAATACCGAAGTGAAGGATTTATCAAGAATGACTATTGTCCTAAAGGAGAAAGACGCCATCATTGAACAAGCAAGAAGACAAATTGAAGGATTGGTCCCTGTTTATGCTGTTTTGGATTACACCAATTCTGAAATCATCAAAAGAGAATTGTTATTGGCAAGAATTTCACTGTTAGGTCCAGAATACTTCCAAGAATTATTAAGACATCATGGCTCTCTATCACCTGAGGCTGATCAGGTCGATTTAGCAGCTGTAGACTCTAAATTTCATCCAAGAAACTTATCAGTCAGTGAAATAATCCGTCTAAAACATGAATACTTGGGTGCCATTACCCAAACCGTTGAGCAATTCGGCGGTAAAGTTGTCGATATTAGTGAAAGAAACTGTATCGTTGAACTGAGTGCCAAACCTTCAAGAATCACCTCATTCTTGACGTTGATGAGACCATTTGGTATCTTGGAAGCTGCTAGATCTGGTATGATGGCTTTACCAAGAACTCCATTATCCACTGAAGATGTCGAATTTGCCAAAGATGTTGAAGAAATTGATGTTTCTTCATTGCCACCAGGTTAGATATCGTAAGACTTCAAGTTACACTTTTACTTCGTGTCATATGCAGTTATGAAAATTGTTATATATACCATACCTTGAGATAAAAATGATATACATGTAATTAAAGAATCATTATAATGATCTTGTAAAAGCAAAAAATTCATATAGTCATAAACCGTTACTCATTAAAAGACCTCTAGTGATCTCTGTAGCACTACTTGCATGAACCTGGTTGATTTCAAAATTACCAACTAATGAAGTGATAAAACAATCCAACAGTGCGTCAATAGAGATTGTTGTTTTACCCTTACTAATTACTTCATTCAAAACCCTACCAAACATATCTCTGTCTTTTATCTTTAACTCTTCGTTATCAAGTATGAGCTTTACATGTAACGAATCATCAGATACCTCATTTGAACAGCTATGCCACTCATTCATTATAATTTGTCCAAATTCGACATCATTGTGGAAGAGACTGGTTATGCCTTTGATATTAGCAATCGTGACAGTTGTCAATCCTCTTGGAATTCTTAAATAAAGATTAATTTCACCATTGATCACAGGTTTGTTCATATCACCATTTTTAAAAGCAAAATTCAACCTATTAATCGATATACTTTCAATAATCTTGGACGTGGAAAATTTTGACAGGTACTCAAACTGAAAACTGAATAAACGTAACAAGTCATTGACAAAACCTGGATACTCTTCGGAACCTTCCACATTATTGACCAGAACAGGTAGACTCTTGTTGTTAACAATTTCATCAATTATTGTAGCCATTGGTGTCTCACCAGAGCCAAAGCCAACTTTGCAGTTTGTGATCAGAGCATTATTTAATTTTGACAGCTTTGTGCTGATAGCGATATCAATCTCTTCATCCATCGGTGAGATTTTCAAAGGATCTGTATATATAGGGTGATCAAACAAGCTGATGGTTGGGTTTTTATCGCAGCCGTTAACCAATAGTTCCCAGCCTAACACTGGAATATGGAGAGCAAACAGTCTCTTCTGTATTGGGTTTGGCAGATTAGCATTGAGTCTAATATTGTAATCTTTGTTTTCAGTCTCACTGAAAGTTAGATTCTGGATCTTTATATCATCACCATTAAACTGAATATAGTTGTTGCCAATGATGTCTTGTTCAAAGCTGATTCTGAAATTTCCCAGAGGTATTAAACCCAGCGTCACTTGCAACACGGCAGAACCATAGATCTTCGTTATCTCATCTGGATGTTTAAGTATATGCTTTAGGAGGCCAAAAATTCTGCCAGTATTTGGATGAATGGAAACAATCATATCAAGGGGAGTAGACTGGCCATTTCCGGTATTAACTGTAAACTCTGGAATATCGACAGTTCCAATGGTTATTCTTTCTTCATCGATGACAGTTTCCAAATCAACTGTTTGTAAATTTATCTTCGCTGTTTGGAACGCACTACCGCCAATCTTGAATAGATTTCTAAAGTATCCGCTTTTAATTCCATTGTAATTTATAACATTAACACCTAGGACTTCAACATTCACGCCTTCTGTAGTGATGCTGCTTAACTCAACATGTTGAATATCCATTTCGACTGACTGGTTGGCAAACTCTTCGGACTTCTGGACTACATAGTAAACGTTGATAACAATGAAGACCCCTAGCAGTATCAGAAGCGAAGGTACCAGGGTTATAAGGAGCTTCTTGAGTCTATTGTTTCTCTGTTTCTTAAACTGGGGGTTTGCATCTTGAGGCATATAGATATAACCAGCTTCATTCGTCACATCTTGAGCTAAAAGAGGTTGAGTCTCTGAATTACCTCCAGTTTGATCGCTACTTCGTGACTTCATGTGGGAAAATCTGTCAAAGCAGTAATAAAAGTTCTATGTGATTTTGTGTCAAAAATAAGAAAGTTCAATCAGCAATTCTTCAAGGGAATTTTTTTTAGTTTCATAAAACGTTATAGGACACATCATTATACTGATTCCGACAAAGTGACAAAATTTCCCTTTTTAACGTCTTCTTCCCATTTTTGAAGCACTTCAGCACTAACCTCTTCCCTAAAGTCACCGACGATTTCTTCATAAGTTGCTCCTTCTATATCTCCATAGTTCTGCACCGGTGTCCCCCATGGAATGATCCAAAACAGCGGGTTCGATCCCATAATTTCAATCCAGTTTTTACAGAACCCTTTACTCCAAATGAAATCCTTTTCAGGATTGATTCTCAGTACAAAGCGTTTTTTACCATACTTGAAGTTCACATATTGGTCGTAGGGAGTTCGCTGTCTTCTATGTCTTTTGGTAACGATGTCATGTATAGATGTAATGTTGACATAGATATAGTAAATGTGAGAAGTGAAAAGTGCTGTGAGCATAATCACGCAGAAGACACAGGAAATGAACAGAATAATGATATTGGCATTGAGGCCACCCTTTCTATCTTTGATATCCTTAGCATAAACAGCGGCGGTTATTCCCACATAGAGGAAGTACATTAAGAACCAAAACACAAATTGCATGAATAGCCTGTAATTTCTTTTGCCAATCAGAGCACCAATGAATGTACAGTAATGATCAAACCTCCCTATACAGCGCTTGAATTCGGAGGAGTGATGACTTCTATCGATTTTTATGCTTTGACAATGCGAACACCAAATTGGATAGCCATTCTTGTCGCTCATGAAATATTGAGGCGGACTAATCGATTGATAATGTCCATCATTTCTGACTAGTTTAAACAGTGGCACATGAGGTTGAAACCCAGGTCCAAGAGCAATTACCTGGATCCAGATGAACACAATCAAGCAGACTAAGGTCACTTCTCCGACAATTAGACCGATACCAGTGGCCTTTGAATGATTATGATACACTTCTCTCCAACTAATATAGTAGCAATAAACTGCAGACAAATATGCAATCACCAGTGCAACAATTATAGGAACAGTGCGTCGTATCACCCTTGTGCTCATCCTTGAGATTTCATCACCCCATTTCATGTCTTAATATCTTCACCTGATGTCCTTATTAGAGTTTCTGGATACCTGTCAATGCCAAGTCAACAGTGTAGTCACTTATTGTTTATAATCTCAAATTCACGTGACTGTGTCTGAAAATTCGCGGCAGATCATCAAACTGAATGGCCATGGCAGGCGATACTAAGCTGTAGTTAATTGGGTTACATAATGAGCTGAAGTTGTAAATGTGTGTCTCAGGGGCATGGTCTCTGGAGTGCTCGCTGTATTGGTCAAGTTCGATATATGTGCTGGAACCTCTACTGGTTTATGGACCATAAATCGGAGTCGCGAAGGGATTTTGAGTGCATATTGTTGCATAGTGATACATATGTCTTGTAGCCTGAGTGAACATAATTCATTCTTCAATTCACTTTCACAGTTATTTGAGGAGACCAAAGGCCTTCATAAGCTTAAACTGTTCGAACTGTTACCAGTATTAGTGCTGTAATCTTCAGGGAATTGAGATATGTCACACTTCCAGATATTCGCAGTAGTCTAGATCGCCAATTGCAACCTTCTTCCGATGTATCAGCTAACCAGAAGATCGGAATGTTAACTGAGATGCTTCCAATTTCTAGATCCAGCTTTAAGGAATGTTGATGTGTCTTGAGGAAATATCTAGATTTAAGGTCGTCCCCAACACTCAAAAGGTGAAGTAGCTGCCGACAGTTGCCTGATACTGGATCTCATGAACATGGTACTGAGAAGTGACCCAATGCTTCAAGATAAAGTAGTACCTTGTAGCTAGCCGGGCGCATATATGTGTTCCGCCTAAAAAAATGATGGGAGTTGCACCATTGAGTGCCTGAACATTTTCAGAGTCTTTGTCAGTTCATTTTCCTCACAAACGAGCACGAAGATTCGCTTTGATATATCGGTTCGTTCTGTAATTACACAGGTACGATCCTCTATGATTTCGATCGAATGTCGGGGTTAATTATTTATCTAAATATCCAAGATAACAATCAGCTTGTTGATTCAAGAAAGTCATTCTTGACAGGAACTTGAATGTTCTAGGGCTCTAATGTAACTCGCAATTTAATCACCTTCCATAGTTCAAGTGTTCAGATTAGTGATCAGAGAAGAAGAGTAGACTGATACTCAGTGGTTGAGAGAATGAAAAATGGATCTGAAATGGGAATCATTGACCAAGAACATCAAGCTTTCCGTTTAAACGTATGAGATGAATTGATCAACAAATCCCTCCACAAAGCGAACAATGGCTTCCCATCAACCCTCAGTTTTTTTTCATTAATGCAAGGAGTTTCAAATCTTCCTTTCCTCAACGGCGTGAAATTCAATTCGAATGGAAATATGATAATTATACCAACTTTAATTATCATTCCCCAGATAAAGCTGAGATAGACGTTGTTCAATTAATTAGTTCGGTATGTCGTAGAAAGAAACTAACCCAGTCACAACGGATCATGACCATAAGGGCCCTCGGGTTTTGTTTTAACTCTTTGTCCGACTAATAACTGGCCCAGACGCCCTTTCTCTAGGTATCCATTCACCAATTTCACTGGTTCAATCAAAATCATCTTCGCACGCTTCCTTCTCATTTGGTCATGAACTGTCCTCTTAGGTAACTGTGCATAATAAGTAAGGGCCTTTTCAATACACGAAGGTCAGTTCTACTAACTAAAGCCTGTTCTTCTTAAGATCATAATAACTGGTCATGCTGGAGGTGAACCGTAGTTAATTGTTGGAACAATCTCGAGTGAAACAAATACCGCAGTTCCCATATGTTACTTCCAACTTTGGCCAACATTTTCCTCACCGCGAACATTACCGACTTTCATCGTATATGCCCCATTCTAATCATGCGTATCATGAATTCTTCTGAAGTTGTCATAGCTAGCTATCAGAATTAACTGATTGTTCTTTAAGCGCTGAAAGCCATCCGAGATCCAGAGTTACAGTAAATCCCCAGGTCTTAGATAAATTGAGGTAATTGAAGGAGGGTGTTCATAGGTGCTCAATTGAGTCAAAGTCACCTTTATTCTGCCAATTGGTCCGTGATCATTAATACGGTAGGCATATACACCGCCATGTAACTGGTAACTCTTCCTTGTTCTTGAGCTCGGATAAAAAAAAACTTTAGAATGCGGTAATCTGGAGGTTAAAGTCAAGCTCATGAATGTCTTTTGAATTGACAAAAATGTTAGCCGTCCATAGTGTGAATGTTTAAACGTAAGAAGGTATAAGCAGAATAATGGTTGAGCAACACCTTCGTAGATATTTCATATGCTTACTATAGTAATCGACATGTGCGTTCTGGATCTGCATATTCAGTTTCCGTTTCCGTTTAAATTACAACCCAATCCGGAACTGAAGTATTCTGCATGCATTGTCCTGTACCTTAATTGATCATTTTTCAAAAAATAAGATCAACGTTGCCCTGGATACATAGAAGTGCTGCTTGTACCGTTTTTCTCGCAGAAAAAAATTGAGGCGAAAAAATCAAAACAAAACAAATCCAACATGACTAGTAGAAGGAGGCAAAATCATATAAGAACAACACGCCTGCGCTTTTTTTCACACATCAACCACGGCAACATTTCTGAGCACAAAATTCACTAGAAACAGCTCAGAAGACGTACAGCTTTCTGAGAAACACATCTGAAGGGTTACTGGTCAACGCTTTCACTTTGGCTGTCAGATCTGGTATATTTAGCTTAATAGGGGTCATTAAGTTATTCCTCTAATTTAACCACTAAAGCTAGAATCAAGTCATCATATTTGAACTTTCACTATCATTATTATTTTCACACTTTTACTTCACTATCCCCTGTTTTATTAATTGCAACCCTACCCTTTCCCAACAAACTTTATGATTACGCGTCGACAAGACAATATTGGCGAAATAGAAATGACTTTGACTGTGAAACACGAGAACGAACTCAACGGTGGTTCCAGGAAAAGAGTAATGAATGACAGCATGATGTCTCCACAGCTCAAAGATATCAATCGCTCATCATTTGCAAGTAATGAGAACATGAATGAAATGGAAGAGAAAACAACACCTAAAGTAAACAGCATAGTATCATCACAAGGTTCACAGGGTCTCAGAAGAAGTGTTGGGCTTCTCAATTTGAGCATCGAGAGATCTCCGCATGTCGATGCTTCTTCGTCCCCCAAATTTTCACTGCGGAGAAAGAAGTTGTCAATGGATGATTATGATGAGAATTACATTAATGACGTTGAAAATTGGTCTCCCTTCAAGGAACCAAACACTCCAACTTCAAAAAATGAACTCGACAATGCACTTAAAAGACCAGCAAGTAATGGTGAAAGTTTATCTCCGTTTATCAGTGATTCTCAGAGGCCATTATTATTCTTAGCAAAGAATCCATCTACTGCCGAAGAGAACCGAAGCTCAATCCAAAAGAAATTCAACAAATTAAGGAAGATGGTTTCACTGGACAGAGTTGATTACAAAGCTGAATCTCCTTTTGATAATCAACTGCATCCATTACCGAACCCATCCATTCATTATCATCAAAAGCATGCACACTCTGAGGAAACCATAGATTTAGCGAGTGAGTCCCCTTCAAGACCTGCTAGACAGAGGCAAAAGCTCGAGAAAAGCATTAACAAAAAGGTTTTGTCGATCAAGAATGAAAATGTTGAAGACTTCTACACGCCTAACTCATATAAATTTGTTAAGCCATTACAAACCGCTTTCATGTCCTCTGGCTTACTAAGTAAGAAACATGCAAAACTTAATGAGTCTATCAATCCCCCAGAAACACCATGCAAGAAGCCACTGCCGTTAAACCTGCCGAGCTCGCAGAAGCAAGGTTTTCCAAGTTCTAATCTAGCTAATGTTATTACTGCTAGTTCGCCTATGATTAAAGACAATTCGACACCAAAGGTTCCAGAAGGGGACGATCACTTGATTGCTAACGACCGAAATCAACAAACGCCATCTGCCAACAACTCATCACTGGCTTTCTTGCCAAGATCTGCCAGAGCTGTGAATACTAATGAATTGAGAAACTGCTTAATGAATTTTACTAATGATTTTGATGACAGTGCTGAATCAATATTTGAAGATGAATATAACTCAAATGGTCCTTCAACACCAACAAGGCTGAGAGGTGCTAAGAATGCAGCACTAGCCAGATCCTTGAAGTTGAACCTCACTGAGTTGCATCCACCAACTTCGAATAAATCAACTACTCCCAAAACACCAGTTGATTTGTCAATTGACACTAGTGGTGACTTATCCAACATGTCAGCTTATGGCACCAATGCATCAACACTACTAACCAGCACTGCCGATACTGATGATCACTTGACTTCACAATTTCAAAATGTTCAGCTGGTTGGTAACGGTGCCTTCTCTAACGTGTATGAAATCACTTTCCAATCCAATAAGTATGCTGTGAAAAGAATCAAAACTCCATTTTTGGGATCGAAACGTCGTAAGAGAATCTTTGAAGAGGTTGAATTATTGAAGATTTTACAAGAAAACCAATCCAGGGATGAAGAGGGTAAAGAATACGTTATTAACTTGATCAATGACTGGGAGCACAATGAGCATTTATACATCATGATGGAGTTTTGTGAGAATGGTTCACTAGAGAAATTCTTGGAAGAATTGGGTATCCTGTCCAAGCTTGACGAATGGAGAATCTGGAAAATTCTTGTTGAGCTAAGTATGGGTTTGAAATATATTCATTCTTGTGACATCTTACACTTGGACTTGAAGCCAGCCAACATCTTTATTACCTTTGAGGGTTCTTTGAAGATTGGTGATTTTGGTATGGCTTCTAAGTACCCTGTCCTACCAGGGTTTGAGAGGGAAGGTGATAGAGAATATATCGCTCCAGAAATTATCACGCAGCAACAGTACAGTAAAGCTGCTGACATCTTCTCATTTGGTTTGATTATGGTTGAAATTGCTGCTAATATAAGACTACCAGACTATGGCGAAAAATGGCAAAAGTTGAGATCTGGTGACATCAGTGAAGCCGGCAGATTGAGCTCAACTGAGTTGAATGCCAACCTTTATGAAGATTCAATCGCTTCTAAGCATTCAACGTATTCATCAATCTGGAACAACACTAATACAACTGTTTCATCTTACAATTCATCAGCTGGTGAATCCAACAGCAAGAGATTACCGCCATGGACACCAAACTTCTTGATTGATGGGAAGGGCTCATTAGACAAATTGGTGCAGTGGATGTGTTGCCGTGAGCCATCAGGTAGACCGACAGCTGCTGATATCACTAACTCTTTAGAAGCCCAATTCGTAGAGGTTAGAAGGAAAGCAGGTGCTGTTATCTTTGAAGGTGAGTATGGTCCAGCTCCAGAGCCAGAAGAAGATACACTAATGAGCTCTGAAATTAAAAAATTAAACTTTGGTTCAACTGCTACCTTAACCATCCCTTCCGACATCATGGATGATGGTGAATGGTGATTTGATTTGGTGTTTCCCACTGCAAGATGGTAACGAAAATGAACCTTACTACTAGGTAAATATGGAATATTCAACATGCTTATCCATTTGGTACTCTAGTAAGGTACAGCTGCCCTTCATGAATAATACTTCATTTCTACTACAATTGTTTTAAACTATATAATTACACCCATATTTGCATTCTTTATACCCATACACTTTTATGATCTTTTTTGATACCCAAAGAAAAGCAGAAGCCGATTTCTAGATTAAGAATTATGACTGCTTGATTTATACGACATTTTAAATGTAGAATTAATACCCTCACATATCACATATCGGCGGTCGATACTATCGCACCATTCATCGGGATTAGTAGCCCTGGTGACCGCTCTACATAATAACTTGAAATTTGAAAGAAATGGGAGTCAACTTTATCGACAAAAGCCTTCGTTTACCTCAACACTAGAACGACGTCCAGCTCAATTAAGCGTCAATTAAAACTCTTTGGTAATACTGCTGTAAAATTTGTGTCCTTCCACACTGTTTAAAGGTTCCTGTTTGCTATTTTACCCTGTTTGAATTGTGTCTTATTTGCCCCGTGTTTATCCACCCTATATCTTAGTGCCTTCAAAAAACCATTACTAACGTGATATTTGAACAATGTCCAGTGAACGCACCCAATATGCATCATCAATTCTTGTCTCTCAAGAACCTATTGATGCTACCGAGATTGTTAGAGTTAGATTGAGTCAAGCTAAGTTACTGAATGACGAATTTGCTGACTTCTTCAAGAAGTACTACTCCATCAAGGCTCAATATTTGAATGACTTGACAAGATTGGTGCAGCATTCCGAGAATCTGAACAAGAATATTGAACAAAAGATCATCGAGAATCAGGTCTTAACTAGAGAAGAGCTCAAATACTATAACGTTGATGCTATCGGCAATTTATCCGAGATCTGGAATAAAGTCATTGATGAAATTAAGGATGAAATTTCAGCCAACAATCTCTTGAAGAATGTTGTCCACCAAGAAGTGGTGGGTCCATTGACCACATATACTGCAAAGAACAAGCAGTGGTCAGATGTTAGAAGCTTACATAGCAAATTAAGTGATATTGCCCAAAGTATTGAATATAATCAGGACAAACTCGGGAAACATGAAGATTCAAGACACCCTGAAAAACTGGAAAAATACAGAGCTGCTTTAGCTAGTGCGAACTCTTCGTGGGATTCAGAAGCTCCATATATCTTTGAGGCTTTCGAGCACACCGATTTCGCCAGGTTGAACTTCCTAAGAGACAGTTTATTAAAATTCATCACTGCTTACACAGACTCATTGAACAAAATCTCTCAAAGTAATGAAAAAACACTAGAAACCATTTTGAATTTCAATCCAGACAAAGAAATCGCAAGATTTGCTAAGGTATCAGCTGAAACTAAATATGTGCCAAAAGAAGCAAGAAAGGCAGCTGAATCTCCAAAAGTTAACAAGAAACATTCATTCATCAATCAAGCTACCCACAGTGAACCATCTACTACTGCTATAAACCATTCTTCTGCCAGTCGTAACTTTTCGACTGCCACTGAGACAAGTGTCGCAACCTCTGGAGCTAAAAGTGAAAAGAGAAATAAACTGAAATCAAGGGTTGGCTCAATCTTTGGTAGAAAGAAAGACAAAAAGAAAGTTAATGTGGATGAATCATTAGCAGAATCAGATGGTGCCTCATCAGATATCCAATCAGCTAATAGAAACAGGCAAAGTAGAACCTCATCGTTTGCTTCAGGTTTCGAGACAAGAAGTCAACGTGCCTCCCAATTGAACCCAACTACAAGTGAGGAACGTGGTGCCTTGAAACATCCCTATGGCGCACCACAGCCTGTATCCAAAAGTCAGACCTTACCTGTCAATATTGGTGCACCGGCTTCTGGTGGTTACAACGGTTCGTTTGCAAGTATCCCAGCGTTACAACCAACAATTAAAGGACAGTCACACTCTTTGGAAAACTCGAGTGAACCAAGAACATCAGAAGCTTCATACTCCGATGGGAGTAGCAATATCAATGTTTCCCAGCAGAATGTTGAGCCGGATTTTAATGGTAATGGTCACGCTGGCTCACAACAGTCCCAACAATCAGAGCAGAAACAACACCCAACTTTGTCTCAACTACCTCAACCATCTCAACAATCTCAGTCAACTCCAGAGTCTCATCAACACCGTGTTCCTCCACCTCCACCAGCTTCAAGAAAGACACATTTCCCTCAAGGTCTTGATAACATCCGTGAAGATGGTGATTATCACGCTCCAGAACGTTCCCAAAGCCAGCAAAGTACAACGGGTCAGCACTCAAACAGACGTGATATCCAATCTGGGCTATTTACCAACCTGAACGTTGCTAACACAGAAGTTCAGAACAGGAGAATTTCAAGTTATAACAGTTTTAGTAATGAATCAATCAGACAACTGAACCCTCAAACTACTGGATCTTCATTGAGTGGCCAATCTGCCTTATTTCAACATCCAGTTTTGAACCAACCAGGTTTGAATGCTAGCGTTGCTGAAGTTGTCAATGCTAAATTCAAAGATGGTGAGCAAGTCCAATCTCAATTCATTGGTGAGATTGCATTCAGTTACCAAAGCAACGGTGAAGAATTACCAACTAGAACTAACTTGAAGATTCACTCCAAGGCCCCATTTGACAAAGTTATTCCAAACACTCAAATTTTGAAACAAGTTGATGCTGAAGAATTTGAAATCAATCCACATCCTATCCTGTCACGTACTTTAGGTGGTTTGAAATACTTGATCAAATCAGCTCCTGCACCAGTGATTATCCTACCTGCTTGGAGGTTTGAGCCACATCAAGCTAGTGTAATGCTGAATATCAAACTAGCCCCACATATCACTGCTTTATTACCTGAAGGTCAATCGCTTTCATTGAAGGATTTAGTCGTTTCTGTTTCAATTAATGGTACTGCAACTTCTGCCTTATCCAAGCCATCAGGTTCATTCAACAAAGATAAAGCAAGAATCACCTGGAGATTTAGAGAACATGTGACATTGTCATCAAATTCTGAAGAGAAATTAGTTGCCAGATTCATAACTGAAACTCAAGCTTCGGAATATGAACAAGGTGTCTCGGTTAAATTCACTATTGATAGTGAAAACAACGGTATTAACTTCACTAATACCGTTGGCTTAGAATCCCAGAACTTTTCTGAGGATGATCCATTTGCTCAAGAGACATGGAAGCCTGTTTCTAGTCACTTTGCTCTAGTTGCTGGTAATTACTCTGGGTTGTGATCCCCAGAATGATATAGACATCCTGACTTAGTTCATTTCCGGTGCATGGGTGTGTTAATTTTGATATCTTATACTTCAGGGATCGTGATGGTCAAAAGTACCCTACCCAAAAATTTGTTTTCTAGTTACGTGTCTTATATAGTTTATGATTGGTTTTATATCTAAATACAAAAAGAGAATAATCAACAGATTTGAAATAATATGAGCTCTTTTGTAGGATTATAACATGGCTGGCGACATTATACTATGGTGGCTTATACCAGAAGAAGTTTTATTAATTTAAGAATTATATTAGAAAAAGAAATCATGACGAAACAAAATTGATCATAGCTGTTGCATCTTCAAGATGCACAGTGTAGTAAGGCGATACAAATTAACCCTGTTCAGAATAGCTGTATTACATGACATCGCCCATGTTACCAAACATGATGGAATTTGTAGATAGTGATAATGATGAATGTGCAGAGTTTAAATCCATTTTCCAGAATGGTTGATGGAGGTCTAAACTTGTAGATAGTTTGTTTGCAGTGTATTTTGGCAAAGTCAGTAATAACAGTAGTCTTCTTCCAGTTGAGACTTGTGACAAATGATGAAATATAGAAGAACCATAAACATCATTGTAATCATGTCTCCTTTTCAGTGAAGATGACATTTTGGTGGCAACTTGTTTGAGCTTTTGGGCTTCCCAGACGGTTAAATGTTGAAGAACTTCATCACCGTAAAATCTTTTCTTGTCGCTATAATCGTATAATTGATCTTTTCCTGATTTCTCTGTGGCCTTCGATCGTGTTAAATGGTGATCATCAACACCCCAAGAAGCTAGTAGATCATTACCATGACTGAGAGCAGACTCATCATCCGATCCTCTCTTCAAATCATCAATCATTAAGCGAGCTTGCTCTTTTCTCCAGCTATCAATTCTGCTGGTGACAAAGTCGTTTTTCTTTAGGCTTGAAATGTAGTCATCATCTTCTGTTTCACTTTGCGTTCTGTTGAAATAACCTGAATTATGTGTAGGAAGTGATAACCTGATTGGCGAATCGGTATTCAAACTATTAATTAATGACTCATCATCGTCATCATCGTCATCATCATCATCTTCTTCTTCTTCTTCTTCATCTTCTTCTTGACCTTCACCATATCTATCCATGTCAGCATGATCCTCGTTATTAGCACTTGTAGATAAAACGTCTGACACATTTTCCTTAACGTTTATTGGGCCATACTCATTCATAGATGGTGAGAACAAGATCCAATCACTATCAACTCCACTTGAGCTTAGCTCGTCATAGTTTCTTGAAGTAGCACCACTAATTGAGCTTTCGATGGAGCGAACTAGATGACGGTCATGTCTTTGCAAATGAATATCTTGATTAAAAGCCATGGCGGGTTAATAGCAACACCACTTTTGAGCTTATCAGTTAGAGACACAAAATTACCACACGACTAACAAGACACTTTGGGTGAAAATTGTATGCGGAACCAAGAAACAATTTGAAATCAAACTGATTTGGAAAGGTCTCGTTCAATAGGATTAAGTCTGAGCTTCTTTTATAAGTTCAACAACTTTCTTGTTCCTCTTTTCTTTTTTAGTGTCAAAAGGGAAATTACGTTTGCTTATCTTTCCTAGTCCCGAAATCTTTGTACTAGGAGACTACGAAAGAGAGACTTGATTCGTTTAACCCTGAAAGTCGCGACATTTAGAGACTAGTCCCAAATCTCTAGTCCATTCATCCTAAATTGGATAATTTCCCTTTCTAGACAATTTTTCTTCTATGAAACGTTGTAGGAAACAGGGAAACAAAGAAAATGAAACAATTCTTAGATTTGAACCATTTATTGAATCGTCAGTATACTCAAACAAAAAAAAAGCATCTACAGCAGATTCTTGAAAAAATGTTCAGACATTCAGTTCGTCAATTCTCCTCCACTGCCAGAGCCAATTCTTTCGCTAAAGCCCAATTGTTAGGTCGCGTTGGCACTGATGTTACAGAACATCAGGCTGCCTCTGGTAGAGAATACATCAGATACCCAATCGCTGTTCAATTCAAAAAAGATGCCCCAGTCAGTTGGTTCTCTATTGTCTCATTCAATGACAAACAGAATGAATTCTTAAAGACTTATGTTAAGAAAGGGTGAGTTTCTAACGCGGTGCATTATATTTCGCCTTCTTTATACTAACCTTTACATTCCAGTGCTTTGGTCCACGTCGATGTTACTCTAAACAATGACGTTTTTGAAAGAGAAGATGGCTCAAAATTCACCCAAACCAGTTTTGTTCAAAGTATGTATTCTATTGGATAAAATTATTTCCTTATGTCTTTGTTTGTTCTCCAATGGTGTCTGTTATTTTACGCGTCTTTCAGTATCATCTGACTTCAATTGGAGAAAAAAAAAAAGGAACACTCATGAAACACATATCAAAACACATTACTAACAATTTCCTCCAGACAGAATTGATTTACTTGCAAGTCCACAAACCAAAGAAGAATAAATTAGCTAGTTCTCAATTTGATATCCACTTAAATATATCTGCCCCTCATGACTGTACTAATATTATGCTGTCTTTGCTCTTTGTGTTTCTTTTAAAGACATTTTGTTTCTGCTTTGATTCTGATTGTCCACCTTCTGCTTCGATCATTATGTATTCTAAGTTTTATTTTATACACGGACAGGCTACACTTTTGAGTCGTAAAATCTCGCATAACATAAATTATCGATCTATTTTAACGATATTGGACAGTATACTTGTAATCCAATTCAGTAGAAGTTGCCCTTGTCGTTGGTGATGGTGCCACGAGATCTGTAAATCCATGTGAAGCTCTATCTGTGCTTGCTCTAGCCGCTCTTTTTGCCTCTTGACGTCTATCATCTTCATAAAGCATGTTCAAGTATTCAATATCATCATCATCTAGTTCTAAACCATCCACCAATTCACTCTCTTTAGTGCCATAACTTTGACCACTACGTGTTATCTCATGATTATCACCAAAGACATTACTCACAACTGTTGTGGTCGGGGATTTATCATCATCTTCTTCTTCAGCTGACATCTTTTGCATCTCAAAGTCAAATGCAGTTCCCTCACTTAGACTGAACCCTTGATAATTAGTACTCATAGAAACACCAGTCAAGGTGCTATTAACCATCTTATCACCTTTCAAAATCTTCTCTTGCTGTTGTCTTCTCTTGAAATATTCAATGACCCAACCAAACCCGATTCTCGACAGGAATGACAAGTACATCTCAATCGCATCCGAACCAAGACCAAAGAAAATGAAGACGATGTATGACAGGACCATATATATCCAGCTAATATAGTATGGTTTGGTCAATGGAACAAATAGAATAGTTCCCCAAACAGCCTTGTTATGAAACTCATCGAAACTGTATGAAGGTTGGATATGACTGATATCATCGGTGAAGATGTATACTGATAGTGGGAACATAACCAAAATTATAACAACACAAAATATCAACAATTTGGAGAATCTAATCAACGTCAAACCAGAATTTGTACATTTTAAAATATCCTTGACATCTTTTCTCTTTCTGAAAAAAGTGAAAATAATCAACATGGCAAAGATAACACCAATCAATGACCATACAACCATCCAAATTGTATAAATGACTATGGTTACCCAAGACAATGCGGAAATGTTCTGACATCCAGAGTATTGGAAGATGTAGTATCTTCTAGCCTGGATCAAATAGTTTAACCCCATGACAATCAGGGGCGTTAATAAAGAAATGGCTAAATCAGTAATGATCTTCCTAAAAGATGTCAAGCCAGGAATCACAGAGTCAGCTCTTAAGATTCTGTATAAATTGAACATGATACCAGCAACACTGGAACTGATACCTACATTGGCACCAACTTGTAATTTAATCATCACATCACAATAACCTTCACCAGTGCTCTTTGTTTGGAAATCTGAACCACCCCATATCGAAGCATCCACTAAAATCTTGATGTTCATCAACAGTAACCAGATGATCAGTGTCACCGCTGGAATATTCAAAGTTTTGATATGCCATACGAATGGTGGTATCAGTAATAAAATCGCAAAAGTGGCTAATGTGATTAAAGCTGCTTGATAACCCATTGTTGTCAAATCTGATTTTGAGATCCGTTGATTTTGATTAGACAAATCTTATCGAGGTATGAGTTCTGAGAGTGTTGGAAGGAATCCAGTATAGTTATACGCTAAGTCCCACATGATATATGAAACCTCAAAAGCATCATCTCTGTAAAAATTTCTTTCTTCCTGTTTGAGATTATCACCATTGAGATCCAGATTGGGTAATATCACCTATGTAGGTTGATAAACTGGTGCCTTCAACCATAGAAAAGCTTCCAGGGTGAAGACATTTGTTTCAGACGTTGAAGAAAGCGTCTTTTGTGCATAAATCCTCAACTTTATCATGATTTAACAGGCTCCTTAGCAACGTCGATATGGTTTGAAGAGAGATATGTGCACCAAATGCATCGTCTTCTCTGTGAAGAGATCTTGGACCCCCAAGTGGTGTTCAGGTGTTTTGCTGTCCTTAACAGACGTTTTATATTGTTTATTTTATGGGTGATACAGTAAAAAAAAATTTGATCGCGAGTCGCGACGTGGATGAATAAGTCCGAATTTCCGATCAGACTTGGAAAAGAGTTGGGTCAATTAGTTAATTTGGTTTGTGGATGTGTCTACATTCTGAATAAATTCAATATCATGATTTAAATTTGATTTATACTCTATCTTATGCTAGTCTTAAAACAAAACTAAGGAACCAACAGCAGCAAAAGCAGCAAAGATGTATCTAATATCCAGGTAGAATGAAGCACCATTAGCATCACTTGATTTAGTTTTACCACTACCTGTGTTAGTAGCTGATGCTAAAGTATCTGTAACAGCACCATCATCTGTAGTGGCGGTAGAAATCCATTTATTCAAGTCTGAAAAGGAAATTGAAGAATCGATGGATGTATCATTAGATAAGAACACAACAACGTTACCATCGGACCCAAAAACTGCACCACCTCTCATCACGGAATTTGGAGTTCTGATGGTATATCCTGGAGCAGCAATCCCAGTGCCGATATCACCAGAACCTTGATAATCGTGTAAAGTTGTAAAGAAATGGTTGGATTCCGTAGTGTTCATAACTTCAAAGATATCAAATTCACCACAACCAGTGGCCCAACATGAGCAGTTCTCATTGGTTGGGTATTGAGAAGTTCTTGGGATATGAGCATTTAACAACCAGATGGCAGGTAAGTTATAATATCCAAGTTCTTCATTGGAGCTGGTTTCTTCTGGAGCTTCAAATTCAAATAAGAACATCTTTGTAGTGCCTGAAAACCCTTTATAAGCAGGGATGCCTTCACGATAAACACCACAATCCTTGCTGAAACCGGATTTATCACATTGATTATTTGAAAAGATTATAAATTCTTCACCGGATGAGATTAAGGTGTTATTTGCTAAAATAGTTGCACTACTAGCAGATGAGATACCATCTGATGCAGCATAAGTCAAAGCTTTACCCAGACAGGATGAATTTGTACCTGCTGCAGTCAAGAAAGTAAGATTATTTGATGATTGAGAAGCACCATCATAGTAAGCTTCTCTTGTCCATGTGCTTGAGGATTTATTACTCTTGGAATAATAATCAGTAGTGTAATAGGCAAACTTGCTTAGGATTAATGGACCTCTGAAATGCACTGAAACTTCTTCATTGAGTGGAGAATTGGCCCCGGAGAATATGGTTCTTTCAGAATTACTTGCAAGTGTACATTTACACTTATCTGAAGAATCTAAAGATTTAACATGTCTGAAGTAACCATCGAATCCCAAGTTATCAAACTCGATGACACCGTACTCGGAGCTGTATTTATTTGAAGAAGACGATGATCGTGATGAACTTTGAGATAAAGCAGGTGAAGAAACGGAAGGGGAACCTTGGCCTTGTGCAAGTACAATGCTTGTCAACAGAGATGTTAATAGAAACTGCTGTTTCATTTCTATCTTGTTCTTATGATAGATTCTCTTGATGTTGATGGATAAAAAGGAATTATAAGGGAATTTTTCTTACTTATGGAAAATATATGAGATTTCAACTTATAATAAGAAAAAAATTAAGTGTTGAAACGGCTCTCCTGGATCAAAGAAAAGAGGCACAGTTAATTATCTGCATCGAAGGCATCACCTTGCATCGAAAGCTGAATTTATTGACAAATTGGGAGACAGGAAAAACTAAAAATAAAACGTTATGAAATTCCGAGCATACGCGAAAAGGATATTACGAGAGTATATAACCTTGTTCTCCAATATGAAAACAGTCTTTCGATTGGATATGACGAACTGATCATTCCTAAGAAGAGATGTTCATTCAGTACAGCGAAAGATCTAATTGAGAACCAAGTAGACAACGACCACTATCAGTCCAACCGTTAAAAAGCCAACGGTGCTCCAACCACACCACCTATTGAAAAGTTTGCCAGTCCTTTCATGCTGAAAGATGATTTGATATGTCAGGTTCTCAGTATCATTCTCATCTGCTAATAACCTAAGGTCACGCAAATGTTCATCCTCCAGCTTTTTGCTCGCCTTATAATTGTCGCTTAGTCTTTGAGTATGGAAGAAGATGGCTATGTTATAGATCCAAAATGGGAAGAATCCCACACCATAGAAGAAGTTCTGGAATCGTTAGTAATAAACGGAATTGATTACGGTATGATCACTCACATTGGTCACCATTTCTAGGTTTTCCCTTTTGTATTGACATTGTTCACAATAACAATATGTATCAACAGATATTGGATATGATTCCCGGTCCAAAGTGAGAGGGCGGCCGATCTGAGCTGTAATATTGCCTGACATTCTAATTGATTATCGTCTCATACAATGACTTCCATCATCACAAATTAGTATTAAACTCCTTTCGAATGATATTTATACTGGATATACCCTGTGCGCTCCATGTGCTTTGCTTAGTTTTACAAATTAACGTATTGATCTCTAGTAATTACCTTTTTGGGCACGAACAATGGGATCCAAAATACATCTAAAACAATACTATAACATATTTTATACATTCGGGAATTGAAAGAAAGTCATTTGTATACGTCAAATTCTCAAATGTGTTGTTTCTTGTTTGGTCCATTCGATATCTCTGACGATCTTTTAGTTCCCTCACGTTTCGTTCTGTATTTAAAAAGATATTTCTGCATGTAGTTATCAGTGAATTCTTTAATCTTTTCCCTTTTTTCTTTTTTGAACCCAGATGGTGGCTGTCTCTTGAGATCTTTCTTCAGTTCCTTTTCCACCAGAATGTGGATGACATCTCTTGCACAGTTCTTAACTTTGTCTTTACCAATTTCTTCAACGTATTTCTTTAACAAGTTTGGAACATAAGTACTGAATAATTTCTTCCATTCAGCCTCAATGTGTGATGCCTTTAAAGTAGTTTCAGAAGTTGATCCACCATTTTTATTTTCTTTTCTTGCAATCATCTTGGCCTTGTATAGCTCTTTCTTCTTTCTCTTTCTCTCTTTTTCTTTCTCTTCTTCTTCTTTTCTTGCTTCTTCCTCTTTTTTCTTTCTTAAGGCCTCTTCATTAGCCTTTTGAACAATTTGCTGAATCGTAAGTTCTTGTTTTTTCTTATTCTTTTGTAACTCCAAGTCACGTTGTCTTTGAAACTCTTCTCGTTCTCTTCTTGCTCTTTCTAATCTGTACCGATCTCTATCCTCCCTTGTTTCTTCACCTGGTTTTTCCCATTGCGTCTCCTGTGGTCTGTCCTTGTGGTAAAAATATTCCCTATCAGTGTTTGGATCAACAGCAGATCTCCAACCATATGGAAGACCATTTTGTTGAGATGCAGGACCAGTGGATATCGTGTGCATTGAGACCACTGATGCACTTTGTGAAATTGGAGAATCTTTTGATGGCGAATCGCGTTGACTCTTTGTATCATCTCTTCTTTGTCTTCTGTGATCATATTGGAAAAATGTTCCCTTATGTGGGTTGTCTGATTTTTTGATACTTTGGTAAGCTTCTAATTTTGACCAGTTCGTCGTTAATCTGTCAGCTATACTAATGATATCAGTGTTTTGTGTGTGTGATTTCAAGTTTTCTAAAATGGCAATGGCATCGGTCTTATCAACACTTGATTTAGTAGGCTCCCAATTGAGGAAAACATTAAGGATTCTAAGGATCAATTCTTCAGAAACGTTTAATCGGTTCTTATTATCCTCTGGCTTCTCATAAAAATGCTGAATCAATCTTAATAATGCCTTTAACCCATGCAAAGAGCTCAATTTCTTCTGGTAAGCAGCACCCTCTGTCAACTCAATTCTCTTGATCAATTTATCAGCAATCAATGAATCATCACATTGGAATAAGACACCGAGCACTTTATTAATTTCAAAAATCTCCACTGGGTTCATGACCAAGGAGTTGACATATTCAACATTAATATTGTTATCATTCTTCACAACTTTTTCATTTCTTTGCTTCTTCAACAATAAAAATTCTTGTTCTAATTCAACACTTGAACCTAATGCCTCTGAAATAATTTGTGGTAATAACGACGCAGCATCAGTCTGTGTCTTACCACCAATGAACCCAATACAGTTACGTTCGCCACAGAAACATTGTTGAGCAGTGGCACCATACCTATCCACATTATAGTTAAATGTCAGTTCCTCACCTTCAATGATCTTTCTTTTGGAAAAAATACCCATTCTTAACTTATCACCAACGACCCATTTCTCAACATAACAATTAGGATTACAAGAATGATTTAGAAATCTACCAAGGGATCCCTTCTTCGTGGCATCTATGAATTCACCCTTCTGTAACATCATAAAGTAGAAATGTTTGATACCTTCTTGATCATAGTCAATCATTCTTTTTTTAAATGTCTTTTCATCAATGACTTCACCAATATATTCATAGATGAACGTATCAGGCTCGAGCTCTTCCATTGTACGAACACCATATCCTTTCTTCTCTGTCTGTATAACGTTGACGTTTGCATATTGTTTCTTTTGAAACCGTTGATTTGCACAATTTTCACCACAGGATGAATGTCCATTAATACATTCAATCTTAGTTCCTCTATTAATACAATCATCATCCAAACATGCAGAGTTAATCCCATCCTCAAAGTCCTCAAAGCACTCACAACGCATGAATTCACCATTTTGACGAGAATCACCAAGTGATTTATTAGCGTATGTAGTCTGCTTGATATTGGTGAATGTCGTTAATGCTTCCTCTGTCTTGTCTTCCAAATCAAGAAACAAGGTGATACCATCGGGTATCTTGTTCTTGATCTCTATTTGTCTATCTTGCTTCTGTCTTGATTGGATCTTTTCAGATTCTGTAAATTTTGGTTCATCACTCTCGGAACTGGCTTTATCGTGTTCATCGTCAAAGATATCTGTTGGATCGTATTCTTCATCGTCACTCTTCAAAATTTCTTCTCCTTCCGACATTTTAACTGATTTGTTATACTATTATCGGGGCGGTTTTCAAGTGATTGCACTTTATTTGGTTATTTTGGGCTTCTTCACAGTGAATATTTTAAGTGATATTCAATTGATTGTTTAAAAGATTTCTCGATAATTTTTCAAATTTGCCCTTGTTTTTCATTTTCATTTTTCTTTAATCACCAATCACCAAACAAAACTACCATTCTTCATGGATATTAATTGTTTATTTGTCTATAAAAATCGTAAAAGTTCGTTAGCATTACCAATTTCATAAAGATTCCAATAGTCCCGCAACTTCTTTCAAATCTTCCTCTTCACCTTCTGTTTCATTATGAAATTTCATTACAACACGTTCTATCAAGTCATTAATCTTACTGAATGATTCCTTGTCTAATGTAGAACTTGGTCTACCATTACAATAGAGTTTCCTAACATAAGATTTGAACTCTGTTCGATTTCTCTTTGTCAATGAAATTTCCTGAATCTCTCTGGCTCTTAGCGAGACTAAGATGGTCTTTGTATCATTCACCAATTTTAAATCATTCTTCATGGTGGAGACTATTCTTGATTCCAAGTCCTGTGAGATTGGACAAGCCTGCAATTGGAATTCAGGAACAAATTCATTGATATAGCCTGATAATAGGGGTAGAGTATGATGTTTATACTGTAAATCACCAGCGGTTTCATCCTCATCAATCATTGCATTTGGTGACAAGTTATCAAATTCATCACCCTCAACAAAAGTCACATCAAGCATCATTACATTCTTATTGATATCTTGTTCAAATTCAAATTCAATTTTAGAATTCATCAATTTCGATAATTCTTTTCTAGTCTTGTTGAAAAGTTGTGCATCACTCTTCTTAACACCACCAATATTGTACAGTGTTGTAATATTTCTGTCAATATGTGGTAGTTTTGGAATTGGCTGTCTCTTGACAAGCTTTGACGGTGCATTGTTAGTGAAGTGGCTTGTACCCAGGTCAAAGTATGAGTTGCCTCTTGCTAAATGTTGATGATTCAGATGATGATTCATGTTGGATAAACTTTGAGAATGTTGCTGCTGCTGCTGCTGCTGCTGCTGATATTGAGAGCAATTAGTGTTGATCGGTTTAAAAGTGGTCTTGCCATTTAGTGCAGAGCTAGTTGTCCATGGATAATCATCATATTCCTCAACTCCAGGGGACGGGGTCCTTTGATGCATTGAATGGAAAGAGGAAACAGATGAGGAAGAATTTGTAGAATCGAATGAGTTTTTCCAATTCTGCAACAATTGAAAACCTCTCGAAAATGAACTAGATAAAGTGGATGATTGCGACTGAGATAATGAGGATGATAAATAATACATGGAGCTTGAAGTCGACATTGAGGAAGATCGTGGAACAAAACTCTTGGTTGGCGTTGTGATCGATGCTGTAGAGACAGATCTTGATGAGATTTTTGGAATTTCCCAACCTTTGGAACTATTAACTGAAGGAGTTGTTGGAGTTACTTTAGCTTCAGAATTGGAATTATAGACATCATTCTCTGGGATCGTTAGTTCATTGGGTATTGAAGACATACACCCTGATGAATTCGTCTTGTGGATTTGTTCAATTTCGAAATTCAACTTGAAAGGTAAAAGACCTGAAATGATGAAAATTAACTTTTGAGCAACAATTGGATTAGCAGCCATAATGACCACCCGGACCATTTCATCTGGTTTATAATTAGGAGAAACTAATTGGCTTTTTATATCGTTTATAATCGTGAGAAGCGTCGTTAAGAACTTTGTACCTGAAATGCTACTATTAGAACCTAATCTCGCACCACCATCTTTGATCTCGATCCAGTTATTCACCTCAAAGCACCAATTCCGTAGTACAGGTTCAAACTTGATTAACCCAACCAATAATCTTGGAATAGAATTTAAATGACGAATGGACCTTGTAAACTGTCTGAATAAGGATATCAAATCCCCATAATTTGGCTGTTTGAGCAATATGTGGTTATCAATGTATGATAGTTTCAATAGATTAAGATATTTGGTTACAGTAGACCAGTTTGATAACACAGCATTTGCTAAGTTGGCCAGACCAATAGGGACAACTATTCCAATAGCGTATCTTTTCTTCTTCGCAACATAAAAATGATTGGTTATCAGGATTGAATGTTTCAAGTCCTGAAGAGGAGATAAAATATGGATCTTAAAATGATCAAAGCGATTAAAGTCTTGATAGATGGGGTTCCCAAACATGAGATCCAACAGATGTTTTGAGTCATGATTGTCTTTCAACTTGAGATTTTTGAAGCTCGCATGATCAATAGAGTCAAACATGATGATGTAATTATTCTTTTGTGTGATATCACCTTGGTCTTGGATAACCAACAATCTAAAGTTATGCTTATCCAAATGCGTTGACATCAGGTGTGCTGAGCTACCATATAACACAGTTCTTGATAAAACATCCTCATTAGAATAACATGGGTTGATCTCAGGATTGGATGAGTTGACAGATATGAGTCTCTTTGTCAGATTACTCTTTGGCAAGGGCGGTGACATATCTGAATCATGGAAGGACTCGCTGTTACCCCTTATGAGTTGAGGCCTGTTGTTTAGCAGTCTTCCTATCATTATTTTTTTTACAGTTCTTTCAAAGAAGGGTCCAAGCTTATTAGTTTTCCATGTTATGATGCTGGGAGACTATTGAACTCGTTGTTTATAAGTGGAAAAGGGGGGGGGGGCTATAACAAGCCAAGATTGAGTGTGGATTTGAGTATTGGAAACAAGATTTCTGGTCTTTAAAGACGCTTTTTGTGCCGCTTGTTTACTTCGCTATCGTCTCTCTAATTCTGTTACTTTCAACTTGAAAATTGATCATTCAATTTCTTTGCACTATTTTTAAAATGGTCACTTGTTTACAGCAAAATTAAATCTCGCGGTGCCCTTTTCGCCATTTAAAAAACTGTTAGAAGGATCCGCGAACTCGTTTGCGTGCTGCGCTTACCGTTGTGGGTTCTTTTTATTGTTTTGGTCGGGGCACTTCTATTTTGGATACTTGAAAAGAACGGAAAGAACGAGCGATAATGGTGTGGGACTGAAAGGGGGTGGGTTAGGTTGGGTTGGGGGAAGGAGCTTGCAACATGGTTGAGCTGATGGTGAGGAACTGTTTTTTAAAGGGTAATCAAGATCATAACAGTCAATACTCATTACTAACAATCGGTTAATTACTAATCTCTTCAATTTTACACGGCCGTTTGACTTAATGTAGCAATTTCACTGAATCTTTTGGCAGACACACACCCGAATATGCAAACTGTGGTTCACTGATTAAAAAGATAAAATTAGTCTTTGAATCTTTAATCTATTTCATCAACCTTATGCCTCCATCACCTTCGACTTCACCTTCTTCGACTTCACCTTCGACACTTTCTTTTTCACTTTCTTTTTCACTTTCGCTCTGTCACTGGGAACACAAGTCATCACGATGACGAATGTTACAGAACCTTCCCATTTCAGATTCTACGATCCATTCAAGAAAGATAGTGATTTGATTTATAAACATATCGGGTTTACCAAAAGGATCACCTGGAATTATCAATACTTTCTCATATTCATCATATGTGTAATATCTATACTCTTCCAACTCGACAGATTCATACATTTCAAAAGATTTCAAAGATGGTCATTCCATCTTTCCAGTAGATCTTGGTTACATTCATTATTTCAAACAAATCAAGATTTATTAATCATTGTTATCTATTACATCATTAATTTATTCGTTGCCCTTTTTAAACTACCAATGGATGACTCGTTCAATTTTGCATTGAGATTCGGTTTAGTTTCGGTTTCTAATATCCCATTGTTATATTTAATCCCCTTGAAAAATGGTCCTTTACTACAATTGTTCAATAGATCTTATGAATCATTCATTATTTATCACAAATGGATAGGAATCTTGGTCATTTCCACTGCATTAATCCATACCTCCGCCTTCACCTATTGTTTAAGTTGGCACTTCCTATTCAGTGATAGCCGTCCAATCACTGGTTATATATGTCTAACTGCATTCTTATTAATTTCCATCACATCAAACTTATTCCTAAGAAATCGTTATTATGAAGTGTTCTATTATCTCCATCTATTTAGCTTCGTGGCATTCCTTCCAGTGTTTTATAACCATCATTACGTCTGTAAACCATTTGTCATTCTTGTCTCTATTGCCTTGCTATATGACAGAGTCACAAGATTGATCTTGAAACTATGGTTATTGGAATGCAAGGTCATTTCTAACACACAAACAGATTTTTTAATCATTCAAATTGAACCTTATGTGAGGAATATGCCCCTGCACAAGAGGATGCTTTCTTATTTCCTTTTCAAATACTCAAAGTTCAATTGGAAATTAACAAATCATTTGTTCATAACCGTTCCATATATTGCAACTTTCGAATCCCACCCTTTTACAATTGCATCCACCCCTGATGATAATAAGCTATATCTCATTGTGAAAATCCATTCTGGGTTCACCAAGAAATTATATCATCACTCATTGAAATTCCCCAATGATACATTAACCTGTTTGATACATGGGCCTTATGGTCTCTCTGATGCTCATTTACCAATATTATCAAATCATGAAATAACAGACTCTACACCGTTGATACCTGCGGTCATCACCAAAGATCAGAACCAATATTCTTTTTCATCTTTGGAAACTGGATTGAGTTCGCTGAGCGACTCAAAAAGGCAGAAGATAATACTTGTCGCTGGCGGCTCAGGAATCTCACTGACATTACCCATACTGTACCAATACGGTAACAATCCTCAATATGATGTTTCATTCATTTGGATTATTCGTCATCAAGGCATTGTATCGTTAATCCCACATGGCTTTGAAACAGATCACAATTTGACAATCTGGGTCACCTCACAAAGAGGTCGCCCCAATTTGAAGGAACTGCTGTATGATTCTTATGGTGAATATTCAAAATTAAATATCATCGGCTGTGGTCCTAATGCATTAATGCATACTGTTAAAGATTTTTCTAGGGAATTGGTTTCCAAAACCCCAAATATTGATTTGAACTTGGTTTTGGAAGAGTTTTCCTTTTAAAAGTCAACTTCAATTTTTCGTCCTTTTTAGTTACTAACTTCATAATACACGTTTAAACAAGTTATTAATACCCACCAAACACAAGCAGTAGCGCCTATCTTACGATCGATCCACCAGTCATTCCATGGGACGGCAATTGCATAGAATATCAGCATCATTATCAATGCGACACCACTGATCTTGAAATGCGCATCTAACTTAATGATCATGCTCGAGGTATGTTCCTTCATATTGATAATTAAGCCATTCAGTCCAATACCGAATAGGATGTATAATAATGGTGAACCAAAACAGGCGTTAATACCAATGATGGTAAGATCCAGCTTAACAAATGTTAAATTGGATATCATATCACCAATAGAATTACCCAATGCTAAAACTGTCATGCCTAATAAACTCTCAGAAATATGAAAAATCACACCTATATTCTGCAGGATCTTGATGATTTCAGAAGATGCTATTAAAATGACGAAAATCGAAATGATGAACCCCAGAGCGGGTATGGTATATTTATGCAATGATGAAATGTATGAAATAGAGAATAGGGCAGCAATTACCAACAATGTCCATTTGGTAGAGAGGCCATGGGTGATGAAGTGAATGACGAATGGTGAAACAGTGGTTTGTAAATGAAATAATGAGGTTCTAAACCTAAGCTCTGCCTTATGGCCATCTGGGGATAACAAGCTTGATCTGTAAACTGGTATCAGAATGTTGAATAAAATCACCAAGGGTAAAGTTAAAATATTGTATAGGTTAAGATCAGAAGTTCCATAAGGATGTGCTAGATATGACCAATATATTTCATAGAGATAAAACTTTGATATGGATTGATATGGTCCTTGATTCTCATCCTCTACCAATTGAGTGTTTTCATCAGTTTCTTCTTCTATAGTTATCGCTGGAACATTAACTCCCATTGGTGTTTCAGTTGAAGTAGGAAGCACATCAGATGATAATGACTTCTGCGTCAGCGGAGGCCTTGGTGTCTCACTTGAAACTATATTCTGGGAACTAAGACTTCTCTGAATAAAGTTTGGGCGTAATAAATTTTCATTATCATCAGCTAAGAACTGATCAGTCTTCCATAAGTGGATAGCATCATCAAAACTCAGTTTTTGTAAACCCTGTAATTTATTACGATCAAGAAATTGAGATGCTTTACTTATAGCTGAAAGCACTGATGCTGCATCCTCATTGCCCTCAACTTGTAATTGTTCTTCTAGATCCTTTCCCTCGTTTGTATACAAGATGGAATAACCAACGTAGCTGCAATAAAGTAAGATCATTAAGCAACATTCAAAATTATGTAATTCCTCGTCTATCAAGAAGTAGAAAGCCACCAGCATAAAAGCCGTGAAAAATATCAAATCCTTCAAAAATTCAAAAGTATTAACCCTAAATGGTTTAAGAACACCCATAGCCCCAATGATAAAGCAAATTACAAAATTAGCTGACCCAACAAGTTCACCAATGGCTAAACTGGAAGAATGTGAACTCATTGCGTTGTAGGTGCTGAATATATCTGGGGTTGCATTGCCAAGCGCTAATAATGTCAACCCACTAATTCTCTTTGATATGCTGAGATGAGTGGATAATGTATTCAAGTTTGGATATAAAAAGTATGAAGTGATGATGCCAAAAGTCATAAATATTAAAACTAGCAATATCAGTACGGCACCATTAATGAGGTATCGAATATAAGGTTTAGAAGAGCAAAAAAATAGTTTTGCCAAATAAAACTTGTCCAAATCACAATTGTTGACAACATAATCACAAATCTCTGAATAATCACCAGTGTCTCTTCCAGTTATATCACACCGACCTTCCTCGAATTCCCGTATTATTAGCTGGTTTGTACTTTTACTTATCATTGATTGTTTAATGATTGCCAAAATGACAATACTAGCAACAACCCCACCCATACAACACCAGATTCTGTGAAAAGACCAGCCATTCTTCCAAAGAATGGGTATCATGGTGTAATTCAAGACCTCTTTATATTGCTGCTAAAGCTACTCCACTATCAATAGAGACGTTTTAAAAATAGAATAGTGTCTTTTACTTGAAGAGGAAGAGTTCACACTTTCGCGATTGTGTCACTTTCACCATATCTGGTAACGAAAATCTAAGATGGATCTACTGAATTTCCTAAAGAAGACGCTATGTCGCGCTCATTTACTCTGATCCGCGAAAATACCTCCTAAAATGAAAACTTTTCCTGCTAAAAAAAAATGAAAAAAACGGCCATTTTTTTCTGGCCAAAAAAGTTGAAAGTTGAAAACGTGAAAAAAAACAAAAATTACCGAAATGATAACAAAATCAGCAGACAAACCAAGTGATTGACTCATTTTGTCTCTACTTCATACTTTCAGTGACTGGTAGAACTCCCAGTAAAAATACTCAACATTACTCTCAAAAGTTTCTCTTTACCATCCTAGGCCTCATTTCATATTCAATTTTATCCGGTTGTTGCACTACAATTCGTAATGGGGTTCGTTGAAACATTACACACTTTTCTTACCACTACTCCATATGATGATCCATTGGCTGATTTAAGAATTCCATATGTTGATGAGTATTTAAGACCGCTTTATAACCATACTACGCTTGACAAGCACATCCATGAGCTGGTTGCTGCAGTGAGTGCTTACCACTGCGTGTATCTATTATCATCCATAATATCTCCCCTATTGTTCCGAAACGCATTCAAATCACTTCCTATCAAGACAAAAATTGACTTCCACATACATGTTGTCTCAATGGTGCAGAGCTTAGTTATTCTGGTCCTTATCTACCCTGCGTTAAACCATCCAGGATTAATCAACGATAGAGTCTTTGGATATACGCCTTATACAGGGTTTTTAACCACCTTAGCTCTTGGTTATTTCATTTGGGACGCTATCATCTCATTGGTATATGTCAAATACTTCGGTGTTGGCTTTTTGATCCATGGCATCATTTCTGCTTTTGTATTCTTCATCGGTTTGAGTCCCTTCATCTCCTACTATGCTCCAGCATTCATCTTGTTTGAAATCTCTACTCCATTTTTGAATCTAAGATGGTTTGGTTTAAAATTCCCAAACTTGTTCTCTGAGGGTTTTAACCTCGTGAACAATGCTATTTTGATATCCATATTCTTCTTTGTTAGAATTGGATATGGTTGGTATTCAGCTCTTCATTTATTCAAAGATTTTTATGACGTTTATGATGATCCAAGATTTAGTAAATTTAATGGCGGTGTCATATTTTTTGGTTATTTGACTCTTAGTGTTTTGAATTTGTACTGGTTTTACAGAATGGCTAAAGTTGCTTATGCCATCTTAGCAGACATTTTTACAGGATCAAGTGAGAGAGATGAAGCTAAAAAGGATATATGATACAAAAGCTTTTTTTTTTCTCTCTAGTCTCTATGATCAGTCGTCTTTGCTTTCATTTATCTATAGATCATCTTTATATTTAGCATACTCTGGAGTTTCCAAAGTCTTCACCCCAATTTCAATATCTGTTTGGATATCCTTGATTAAGGCTTCTATTTAAGACAGTTAGTATTCCTTTGTAAATCAAAAAAACACGAAGAATTTAAAAAAGACTACTCACCTTTTGTAGTATAGTTCAATTCAGGTCTGATGTACCCCAAAATGTTAAATGTTACTCTAGCACCATAAAAAGTTGTTGGAAATTCATGAACAATGTGTAGTTCAACCGCCTTTTTCTCATTACCATAAAATGGGTTCCAGCCAATAGATGTGACATGAGGCAGGACAACATTTATATCTTTCCCATCTTTCAATCCATTCCCATATTTATAAACCACTTCATCCCCATTTTCTCTCTTCTTTAGTTCATTATCGGTATGATTTGAGTTCTTTTCAATCTTGACAAATCCAAAGTAAACACCTGGCTCTAGATCGTTGATCTTGCTGACTTGATCAATGGAGACATTGGCAGTTGGAATCCCTAACTCTGAAGATCCTCTACCAAAACCTGCAATGATATCAACTTTGGATTCTTTGATCGGGTATGGCTCTTTTGGTTCTCTTGGAATGGGGGCATCAGGTCTACTCATCTTGATGTGGGATAACGTATCGTCTATCTATTAATATCTATGAGCGTCTATTTTTGGTGATTGCTAGTATCCTCGGGGATTAAATGAGGCCAAAGGTGAGAATACACTGTTGCTTCGATCACTATTTTGATTATCATCATCGATTTCTAGAAAAGCCATACTGCTGATAAACCGTTACCGGGGCACAAAACCATGCCGGAAAGGGAGATCTTACAGAGAGTAAAAGAAACAACGACTTCTAAACAAAAGCGTCAACGGTATTCCTCTCTAAGCTTACAATCTCAATTGGATTAATAACCGTGATCCTCATTTATTCATAACAATGACTTAAGATAGGTCAATGCAATTTGATTGTATTCATTTAATCCGTTAATTTGAATGACTTTATATTGATTCTGTTCCACATCCACAACTTCAGGCTCAATGACAACATTACTGTTCGACTTCGATCTAATCTCATTGAGTTTGAGATTATTCTCATTGGTCAATAATGGGATTCTATCCAATGGGAAATCAATCCTAAATCTTACCGAGTTCAAGTTCTCTTGGTTCTTCTCACATTCTTTAAGTGCAGTCTCTAATTGTTCCAAGGTGTGTTTCTTTGGATCTGCTGTATCCTGTGTGATATTACTCTTGTTTGTTTCCTGCTTTAGATACTCCGCTAGTGCAACTTTACTTCTGTTAAGTAGGATCTGGTTTGTCTGGGATTTCATGGTGGATAGATGAAGACCATAAACAGGAACCTTCTCAGTTGGAATTACCAGTGTCGATAAATCAATCTTTTCCAAATTCTGGGCCAAACTTGTGATCTTGAACATCACCTCAGATAATTTCCCTGAAATATACAGGGATCTATAGCTTGACAAGAAATGTAGATTTGTAGACAGGTCGATGTTTTCAGATTTTATCAGTGTCTTCCAACTTTCTTCTTCTTTCAATTGTGCAACATAGGAATCAGGAATCAGCAACGTTGCACTATAAACATCATCAACACCATTTCTTAATTCAACTAATGCCTTTAAAAAAACAATAACATCTAACGTTGTCTTCACAAGGTTTCTCAAATCACCATCGTTAGCAACGATATCAATTTCTCTATCAATACTTCCCTGCACATGCTCATCCACTAGGACTTTTGCCCCACTTCTTGATTCAATAATCTCGATGTTTGTCTTACCATCTTTACCTAACAATAAATCAGCTTCCAAGTTGGATACGAGAAGTTTCAACCCAATTTCCCTGTCTAGTTTCGTCAGTCTTGTCCTCCTGATATTCCTTGTGATCAATTCAATGGCTTTTTCTCTAGCTTCATCCTTATTTTGAGCTTTAACTATTGGCTTGTATGTATCAATTTCAGGCTTCTCGGGAAGGTCCTTCTCAGCAGCTACTGATTTCTGGTCTGTTTTGAGTCTTTTCACAGGGGACTTCGAGGGATTCTTATTATTGTCTGAAGAGACCTTGACAGTGGCCCTTGTTCTCTTTTTTGGTGGCATTTTGACACTTTTCGGTCCTATTTCATGAACTGCTAGTAGTTGTGCTGGTATTGTCACTTTTCAACTTTCAATTTTTTTTTCCTTACTACAAAGAAACAAAACTCAAACAAAGCATAAAGGGCCAAAAAGGCAGAAAATTCAGGTAGAATTGTGTGAAATAATGAGATTTAGTCCCCATAGAACCGTCTCCAACATATCCTATGAAGTTATAGATCCTGAATATGATTCATTGTCCGATAGTGACGAAGAAGATGCAGAGTTGTTCATCGTAAACTCATCTCCATTGAAAGCTTTCGATACACCTTCTAAAACCCCAAAACAGCCCACTTCAAGGCTCCGGTCTCCTAACCTATACAGAAGCTTCCACTCCTCTCCTTTGGGCAGAAGTATCCCCTCGAGTCCTGGTGCCTCATTCACAAAAGCTGTTGATGCTGAGAATGAGTTGAGTGAGATGTTTAAGGATCTAAAGTTCAAAGAGAGATACGAGTTGATCTCATCTCAAAGAGTCAAGAGAATAGAGGCTAAGAGCAGATCAGTCAGCACTAAACAAAAGATCAACCATCCTACGACTACTGCTATATCTGTCTCGTCACCTCTGAAGAATAATGTTCATCAAGGTCAAGTTGTACCAGAATCTGCGGATGCTTATGTCGTCAAAACACAGGAGACTATTGTGAGTGGACTTGAGTCCAGATTATTGAAGAGGTCAAAAGAGGTTGAGAGTACTGTAAAGCAAATCGAGGACGAAAGAAACAGAATAGAAGAACAAAAGAAACGTCTGGAGAAGGAACGCAGACGTCAAGAGGAAGAGGAAAGAAAACGTAAAGAAGCAGAGGAAAAGAAAAGACAAGAGGAGGAAGAACAAAGAATAAAAGAAGAATCAGAAAGAAAACAGGCTGAAAAGAAAGCTGAAGAGGAAAGACTCAAAAAAGAGGCTGAGCAGAAGGAAAAGATAAAGGCTGAAAGGGAGGAACAGGCAAGAAAAGAAGAAGAAGAAAGAGTAAAAGAGGAAAAACAAAAGGATGGCTATAAAGGCTTCACTCATGATAAAGAAATCAAAGATGAATTCAAGCATTATAAGGAGATGATCAAAGATATCAAAGAGAATATTGTTGAAGCTGTTAAACTAAACAAGGATCTTAAGATGGCCACTTCTAAACATAAGAGGAAGATTAATCCGAAATTTGGCCAATTGACCAACTCAATGTCTCAACTATTACGTATATCTCAAGAGGTTATCCAATTAATAAGTGAAGCGAAAGCTAATGAATTGGCATACAAGTGGATTTTGAATTTTGTCGCTAAAGCTATTGTTTCCCAAGCAGAGACTGAAGTCAGAGCAAAAGCAAGTGCTGCAGTTCCCTTGGCCAAGCTTACACTGGATTTATTATGCGAGTTTGAAGAGTTGACAGAAATCCTGTTGGCTAGGTTTGTAAAGAAATGCCCCTTCATCATTGGCTATGCACACTCGGACATTGACACAGAGACTGGTCGTTTAGAAATGGGTTGGAGAAGAAATAGTGAAACTGACAAATGGGAGGATCAAGAGAGTTATAACGAAAGAATGTGTGGTATGGTGACACTGTACATTGTCATCACTAGATTACCCTTATCTCCAAAGTATTTCCAAACCAAGAATCATCCATTACCTATCTCTAGAAGTTGGCTCTTTATTTCAAGGCTATTGAACACTAAGAACCATTTAAGCAATACACATTTCATTATTGCATGTTCATGGTGGGAAGCCAATGTCTCAGAGTTTCTTCAGACGTATGGCAAACAAGGGAAGAAGATCCTGGAGGTTATGATAAGTTCTTGGACAGAAAGTGTGCAGGACTTGAATTATACAGGGGCGAAGACACTAGTGGCTATTGGCGAAGACTGGAGAACCGGTGCCATTAAGAAGTTTGATGAGATGGAGCCATAGTTGGATCAATCTGTATATTATTTCTCTATTGATTCCACAAGTGGACAGGAGCTACTGCTTGTCATGTCGAAAATGTTAACCTGTATGGAGATTCGGGTGGCCGACTCAGAACTTAAGGTTTTAGGTTCTCTGTTGTACAGGGTCCCTTCCTATACGTGATTCTCAACACAAGGCTGAACTAGAGATATTGTGCCACGTACATAATACAAAGCGTGGAAATTTTTATTTTCCTGCCAAGATCAAATAGCTGATCGTGACCTGTAGTATGTATGTACCAACGAGATTTTGCGATTACATAAGGGGTGCCATGAAAACTTTAGGTAATAAATTACATTTAGCTGTTAATATTTCAGGAACGGAAATGTGCAATTTAAAACATTAAAACATGGTATCTTTAGCGACTCTAGGACTAATATTCCGATATAAGGGTACTGAATAGATAATGTCGTTATAGTACCTGCAACTCTCATGGATTTCAGTGCCTCAGAGATATAGTGGACTATTTTAACTACTATATTTTTAACAATAACGTCAAAGCTATAACTGGTCTCAAATTCTCATAGACGGATCTTCACGTGGAAGTAGTAACACATACCACATGCATGATCATCCTTCTGACCATCGTTCGATTTATTAATTATCTTTCAAATATTTTTTCTAGACATTTTAGCTGTATCTGCTTGCCAATTACAGCCTAATTTCATCGTTAATTCCAGAGTATCTCTTATATTTACAGTTATCGTTGATTCAGCAAAACATGAGAAGCGCTAAGACGTAGTGAATATGAATATAACTTTGTTACAAATCGAGGAATGAACAGTAGCAAATATTATGGTACCGAGTATCCAAGCGGAAGAGGGTCTTTTTTTGCCAATGATCAGCTTTGATGATACTGGTTAAACCCCACATCACCACAGAAACAGCAAAGATACAAGGGTTTTTTGAAGGCAGAAATTAAGAGAACTGTAGAAGGTTTAAACAAAGGGAAGACCACCACAGTCACACACTAAAAGGTGCAGTGGATTTAATATATAATAAAAAATAAACCTGCATATTAAGATAACAATCTGTGACGTAGTGGCTTAATTTCATACGTGAACATAGGCTTAGAAGAGTCTCTGGCGAATGCTTGGGTCTATGATTGGTGCAATATTTTATGGTTTTGAGAAAGAAGCTGTAAGACTTAGAAAGAAACTGTGACTCTCAGTGGCTACTTTTATAGAAAAAGGTACAGTGACAGATCTTGGATAGTTACAAGAATTGCTATATAATCAGAGTTTTCTAAGCAAACTGACCACCCTAAAAACAACAAATCAACTCTCTAATTAAGACTTGATAGTTGGGTTTTCAAGCTCATAATAATTATTCACGATGCCATATCTAACATTAATCTCCAGAACAGCCTTTGGCTTGTCAATCAGAGGTATTCAGGCCTTTTTCTCATTGCTAGTGTTGGCGTTAGCGGCTGCTGCGATCAACAAATTCGACAGAGGTGGTGCCATTAGTTTTATGGAGGCTACCTCTGTTATTTCACTCATCTACACACTTATCGTTATTACCCTTGCTCTAACCACAGCCAATGCTTTATTGAGTGGCGTTTTCTTAATCTTTGATGGTATTCTTACTTTATTGTGGTTTTCAGCTTTTATTGCTGTTGCCGCTGTTGAAGGTCCTATCAACTGCAATGCTGGCTTTGATGTTGGTTTTACTATTTGGACTTACAACAAGGGTGCATGTGGTGCGGGTAAAGCATCAATTGCATTTGGTGCTTTAAATTGGGTTCTATTTCTTTTCACAACTTTAGTCATTGGTTTCACTGCTGTAAGACCTTTACTCAATGATAAAAGAAATGTTTTCGCTCCTGAAAGTGTCCTTGGTAAAGGTTCCATAACTTTAAGTACTCCATACGTTGCTAAATCACAAAGGGATCTCGAATCTAATCCAAGCTACACCAACGGCGCTGTGGAAACAGAACCAAAGATTGTAGAAGATGTTGACGATATTCCAAATGACAATGCGGCCACCCTGCAGGAATCTTCGCTTGAACATCAAACAAGAGCATGAAGAGAAAAAGAAAACAAGTCCATCCCATGTGTTTGCAGTTTCAGTGGCTTTTTTTTTTGTTTCCAATTATAGCCTTGTTTAATTCCCTAATATAATTTAAAGTCTGTGCCGTGATGCTATCGTAGTCCTCACTTTTGTGTCTGTCCTGTAAGGGGACCACATTCCAGACTTGTACGCCGCGAAAGGAAACCCAGATTTGGTTCTGTGCCCTGCTTTTCGCGAACTCTCTCTAGAGTACCCAAATCAAACATAATGGAGCATCCAGTGAGAGTTACGCCAAACGATTAGCAGGAGAGCAGGTTTCAGTCATAAACTAGAGTAACTTCACGCTAAATAAAGTACAGAGACTGATATTGAGCTGAAATCAAACTACTATGGGTGCCAACGAACATAAGAGAAGATCTCTTTTGTTTCCCTTTCGGTCATCTCCAAAGCCAGAACCTGCGAAGTTTGAAGTGGTAAACAGAAAGAAATCCCCACTAGCTCAAGGTAAACAGAAGCTCGTTACTCCGTTATCAACCCCTGCATCGAGCTCTGGCACTGATAATACTGCTCCAAGTACGTCGCGGCCAACAACTGCAACAACTGCCGCTTCAACTATATCCTCATCCTCAGCAAACCTGAAACCTGGACAGCTTCCCACGGGACCAGAGCCTAAAGCACAGCGATCATTAGACCCTGGCCAATCAGGAGTTGCTGGACATGGTCATTCACTCTCACCTCTAAAGATTCATCGCCAACACAATCAGGAACCTGAACACAAGATAGCAGAAACATTTGATATTCAGGCACCACCAAATTTGAACATCATAGGCGATGTCCCCCCAGTCCCTGATTACAACTCTCACTATTTTGCTCCTCCTGTCACTATACAAGGCCGTAACGTCTCGCTGGCAAAGAAGGCTGCTCCGCCGAGAAAGAAACCACCGACTTTTGAATCTTTCGATGCACCGCCTGCAAATACATGTGAATCATTTGCTAAGTCTGAGAACATTCAAGAGAAGCACGAGAGCAGCTCATCACCACATCAACCTTTAACCGAAGGGTTTGATAGTAACTCTGAGATTGTGGCTATTATTGAGAGTGCCGAAACTGCACTGCCTGAGAGCTTCGAGAAGTCTAATATTCCATCGTCAGATCACGAAGAAAAGGTCCCTCAGATCACAACTGATAATGCAGACTCACTAGAGGATGTTTCACAGATTGCCGCTACAGAAGTACAATCGGGATTGGATCATCAGATTGATTTACACCCTCCTCAAACGGAAGTTCTTGTCTCTGGAACCGTCACGCATGACTTGTATTCTTCATCTGAAAAATCAACATTACCAAATTCCCATGTCCCAGATATTTCAGAAGGTTCCGTTGAGCCAGATATTTCAGCTGAAGATCTAACGGTACTGGAGAATTCACATGAATCTCAAGTTTTAATTCCACTGCAATCTAAACCAGGTATTACCACCACGTCACAAGATAGTTTGATTCGACAGGAATTTATACAGTCAAAGAGTAATACCCCAGTAATTGATTCAACCAACGTTCCTAGGGCTTTCTCGCCGCTAGACTCCCCAAGGGAAGAAATATCAGCGAACTCTTCTCCTCTTGGACACCAACCAAAGATCGATGCCAACGTGAGCGATACACCAAAAGAGCTACATATGAAGGTATTGGAAGATTTCCAGCAGCCTCTGATACCGTCCCAACGTGGCTCTCTGTCTGTGAGCATTTCTTCTAATGAGTTCTTTGATGCCCGTGATGATTACAAGAGAGATAGCACCCCTGAACCTTCTTACCCATCTCAAGACGCTCCAGAACAGCCGACTAAATCAAAGCCTCCAATGGAGGAAGTCTCGGACTCAGATACAGCGTCCATTGAAGTCAAGCCGCTGAAATTCCATAAGAAGACTTTAAGTACACCAGCAGCTGTCTCTGGCTCTAGATTATTTGTACCACAAACTAAGGAGGATGATAAGGGTCACAAAAAGCAGTTGTCATTATCTGATGAGATCTTACGTGATATTGAACGTTTTCAACATTTTGGATCACATTTAACATATGAAGTGGATGAAATCAGCCCTGTTTCACCTCTAGAGACGGTGAACTTGAAGAACAAGTCGATCCAAGAACATAGTTTTGAAGAACACGGATATGATGAGGGCGCTGAAGTCACTGATAATGCTGCTTTTGAAGACCCTAGGAGACTGAAAATCACTAATCTCAGTGAACAAGATATTTTAAATACGTTGAATGAAGATCATGATAATAATGAGCTGTTCCATGACTCCAGCGATGACGTTGATAATGATGTTAATGACGTACCAAGTCCCGATTTTCAAGGTCCGTATGGTAATGGTACCTATCGTTCAAATCCAAGCTTACAATCGACTAATGATAACTCTTCAATACGTGCGGAGATAGATTATAAGCATTCCCCATCACCGTTTGATCAGAGTCACCACGAGAATGGGACTGTTCTATCGGTCATCAATGATGATGATGATGATGATGATGATGGTGATGGTGGCGATGATGATAGAGATAGTGGCGGCTTCAACCATAATGTTGTTCAGGATGATGTGTACTCGTTTGAAGATCAAGAACCAGAGTCTTCCATCCTAAGATCAGCCTTAAATATGACCCTTACTCATGAAACTTCGAGAAATGAAGTAGATAACTTTACTATTCCTAGTTATGTTTCACCAAATCGTTTTATTGATGACAGCAGCTCAAACACTCTTGGAAGTGGGGTTTTGAGGAATGAAGCTGAATCACAATTCAGCAAAGCACAATCAAGTCCTAATAGCAGAACCTTTGACATCAATACCAGTGATCTAGCTTCTCAGAGGACTGATGGTGACATCGTCAGTAATTACAGCTATGTTGCTGAGCAGAGAACTTTCCACGTTGTTAATGATGGTAATTATTCGTCTAGTGATAATGATAATCAAAATTCATTTGATGCCAATGATGAGGAGAAATTCTACGGGACCGGCTATAGTATTGTCCATCAGGATGAAAGACAAGATGTTATTCAGAGTGTCATAGATGAAGAAGATGAAATATTGAGCTTCACAGCAAAGAGCCCAGTTTCTGTGAAACCCACAGAAAATCCCCCACTTCAATTGCACAACAACCCAAGTGACATTGACTTGAGCACGAGAGATGAAAGTTCATCCACCATTTCACAGGTTCAGTTAGCTCCTGTTGAACAGAGGAACATCAACTATGATAGAAGAGATGAGGTTGCTGCGCCTGTATCTTACATTCCAACCGCAAAACTACCATCTAGAAGACCACCACCATCAGATGCCCCAACTGCTACAAGAGCTGCTAGATCAACCTCAGTCACTACCCCAATTCCACCACTTTACAATTCCATCAAAGAAGATATTACTTCAGTTTCACCACACCTACCTCATTCTGATATTCATATTCCTCAGAAATCATCATATGTCGAACAGTTGAGGAATTCTGCAAGAACTTCGAATAGTCAAGCTCCAGCATCAAAATGGGGGTTACCAATTGGGATTTCCGAGGTTGATCATTCCAAAATAAGGAGTTCGATTATCAAGGCCTCTTATAAGAGAGGTCCTGGCCGTCATAAAGTTGATTTGAAACATGGTAAGATCAAACCACGTCTATTGGCGTCAGAAGTTGACGATGAGGAGGATGTGATCCCATCGTCTGGGAACTCCATTCAAGAGAGACACAGTAGCGAGTCAGAGAGATATAAGACAGAGAGTGGTAGCTCATTTAAGCTAGAATCACCTACACAATCATTTTCAAGCTTGACAAATCATTTGTCGTCTCCCAGAAATGAGACTTCAAAGAGTTCCATTAATAGATCTGGCACGCTATTACAAGACAAAATATCTCAACAAGTCCAATTAGGGAGATCAGGCACCATTTTGGAGTCGAATAGTCCAAAGCAGGGAATGACCCTTTTCATTGCCAATCCGGACATTGACAGTGATTAACAATTCAATATCTTCTTTGCTATGCACTATCATGTCATTGTAGACCCGCGACGTTTTCAGTTCCGAATACGGAAGTCGACATTTTGGGGACAAGAACAACGCTCAGAAGAAAAAAAACAAAACTTCGAGATCAGACACGATCCAGAGTTAGAGGTAAACAGGGACTATCATTGAGCCGCTGTGAACTCCTGTCTATTTTTGTTCCATTATCTATCTCAGCTCCTGAGCATCTTAGATTCTTAGTTGTTACGAGGTTTTATTTGCTTTTTCACTGCATATTATAGACTTTCACCGTTCTTGTCTTGAAAGGATCAAAGAAGCTGTTGACATCGATAGAATTGTACAATGAGTGAAATCGCTTACACTTTAGTGTATGATCCAAATCCTGCAAGCAAAGTCTCTGTTTCTGAGTACAGAACTTTGTTGGAGAAAAACAGGGATGAATCAAAAATTGATGCCATGAAGCAAATCTTAATTGCAATGTTGGATGGTAACCCAATGCCAGAGTTATTGATGCACGTTATCAGATATGTGATGCCTTCAAGAAACAAAGAATTAAAGAAATTACTATACTTTTATTGGGAAATTGTCCAAAAATTGGACTCTGATGGCAAATTGAAACAAGAAATGATTTTGGTTTGTAATGCCATTCAGAAAGATTTGCAACATCCAAATGAGTACATCCGTGGTAATACTTTGAGATTTCTTACAAAATTACACGAGCCAGAACTGCTAGAACAGTTGGTCCCATCTGTTCGTGGTTGTTTGGAACATCGTCATGCTTATGTTCGTAAATATGCCATCTTTGCCATTTATTCCATCTATCAAGTGTCAGAACATTTGATCCCTGATGCTCCAGAAATCATCAATTACTTCTTATTAGCTGAAACTGATCCAACTTGTAAGCGTAATGCATTCATCAGTCTAGGTAACTTGGACAGAGAGTCTGCTTTACGTTTTATTCAGGACAATATCAGTTCTTTAAGTACCATGGATTCATTATTACAGTTGGCTTTCATTGAGTTCTTCAGAAAAGATAAAGCCACTGATCTAAGAACGAGGTACATTAACCTTTTGTCAGAATTGTTAGAGTCACCATCCAACACTGTTGTTTATGAAGCTGCTTTGACTTTAACTGTTTTGACCAGCAACCCGTCATTTGTTCAACTAGCTGCCAACAAGTTCATTGAATTGGCCATCAAAGAGAGTGATAATAATGTTAAATTAATTGTTCTAGAAAGAATCGATGATATTCATGCTAAGAACCCTGGTGTCTTGGAAGAATCAATTCTAGATATCTTGAGAATCCTGTCTTCGCCAGATGTTGATATCAAGAGAAGGGCTATTGAGATTTCATTAGAATTGATCAACAGCAGAAACGTTGATGAAGTCTTGAAATTGTTCAAAAAAGAGCTACAAAAGACAGTCAACTCAGATGCTGATAAGTCAATTGAATATAGACAGCTATTGATCTCAGCTATCCACCAAACTGCTATCAGATTTGCACAAGTTGCTGCCAGCGTTGTGGATTTGTTATTAGATTTCCTACCGGATATATCAACCACATCAGCTACTGAGATTTTGACCTTCATTAAGGAAATTGTTGAAAAATTTCCAGATTTAAGAAGTCCAATTATCAACCGCTTATTGAAAGCCCTAGATCAAATCAGAAGTGGCAAGGTTTTCCGTGGTGTTTTATGGATCATTGGTGAGTACTCTTTGGAGGAGAAAGATATTGAAACAGCTTGGAAACATATTCGTGCTAGTGTGGGTGAGGTTCCAATTATTCAAAGTGAAAGAAGACATCGTGGTCACTTGGACGAAGAAGAGGAAACTGAAGCTAAACAAGAATCATCATCGAAGCCAATTATCTTGCCAGATGGTACGTATGCTACAGAGTCCGCTTTAACTGCTAAGAAAGATGAAAAAAGAGATCTTACAAGACCTCCATTACGTCAATTCATCATTGATGGTGAGTTCTATACAGCTGCTGTCCTGGCCTCAACGTTTGTTAAATTAATTTTAAGATTTGAAGAAGTCTCCAAAGATGTGAAAGTCTTGAATGCCATCAAAGCTGAAGGTTTGCTAATTCTTGTCAGTATATTGAGAGTTGGTCAAACTTCGTATGTTGCTAAGAAAATTGATGAGGATTCTGCTGAAAGGATTTTGACTGCCATCTCATACATTGCCGAAGGTAAAGAAAACAGACTATTAGAAATTGCTTTCTTAGAAGCTACAAGGGATGCATTTAGAGTTCAAGTTGCTGCTGAAGACAAAAAGAAGGCTCAGAAAGATGCGGATGAGTTACAGAAACATTTACAACAAGTTGACGATGTTATTGAATTCCGACAATTCGAAACTTCCGATCCACAAGATACGGTTGAAGAAGACTTGACGGCTGCCACCGGTATCAAGGTTGAGGAAGACTTATCATCTAGATTGAAAAAGATTGTGCAATTGACAGGTTTTTCTGATCCAGTTTACGCTGAAGCTTATGTTAAAGTTCAACAATTTGATGTGGTACTAGATGTCTTATTAGTCAATCAAACTAAAGAAACCTTGAAGAATCTACATGTTGAATTTGCCACTCTGGGTGACTTGAAGGTCTTAGATAAACCAACCACCCAAAACATTCCGCCTCATGGTTTTTTCAAGGTCCAAGTCACTGTCAAAGTTACCTCAGCTGATACTGGTGTCATTTTTGGTAATATTGTCTATGACGGTTCGCATGGTCATGAAAGTAAGATTGTTATCTTGAATGACGTTCACGTTGATATCATGGACTATATTAAGCCAGCCAAATGTTCCGAGAACAAATTTCGTACAATGTGGAACGAATTTGAATGGGAAAATAAGATTGTCATCAAATCAAACTTATCATCCTTGAAAGAATACTTTGACGAGCTATTGAAAGAAACCAACATGTCTTGTTTGACTCCGGGTGCCGTCATTGGTGAAGAGTGCCAGTTCTTGAGTGCAAACTTATACTCAAAATCATCATTCGGTGAAGACGCCCTAGCTAACTTGTGTATTGAAAAGCAAACTGATGGTCCAGTTGTTGGTCATGTTAGAATACGTTCTAAAGGTCAAGGCCTGGCTCTATCCCTGGGTGATAGAGTCGCTGCTATCGCTCGTAAAACCAACAACACTGCCATTAATCATGTTTAGGCTTGCTTTCTTTTATGTCGTTAGGATCCTGTTGTGTGTGTTTTTTTTTCTATATTTACAAGATCTTCAAAAATCTTACTCACTTCATATACAGCTACAGTAGTACCGTCTCTATATACGTCTTTATATTGCAATTATATACAAATGGTTCAGTACTCAACATTTTCTGGCTTCACACCTTTTTCCGTGCCAGTGAATGGGATACCATAAGCACTTAGTAAAGTCTTAGCTTCAGCATCAGTTTGGGCCGTGGTAACAAAGTTCAAATGGAAACCGTATGTTCTAGGCCATAAATCTTGGTTGGCTTCGATCTCTGGGAAGTATCTGATATCTTGTGGAGTTAATCCGAATTGGACGTTGCCAAAATTGTCACCGCTCTTGTTGGTGATACCTTTGAAGTCACGGACTCTTGGTAAGACAATTTCTGATAAAGTTGACAAGAATTGAGATAGTGCCCTACCTTTCAAAGTGACTTTAGCACCCATTTGGTAACCAGCACGGACTCGCCAGTGGATAACGTTAGTTTTTGAGTAGATTGGCTTTGGTTTTTGACCAGTGATTTGTTGCAACTGTACCAGAGCAGCAATAGCATTATTAACGTTATCTTTAGCTGATTCAACATAACAGTTGATATGCACTTCCTCTATCTTTGGAATGTTCTTATGCGTGTGAGGCTTTATATCTGGGGTTTCAGTGATTGAACCTTTTGGTTTTCTTAATGGACGATTCAAGTGGAAAGGTGATGAACCGTCCCATTCTCTCTTCTTTTTACCCAATTGTCTTGGTTCATTGTGTTGTGCATTGATCAGAAGTAGATCTGAGGCTAGTGTGTTATCATAATGCTCTTGAACTCTGTCCTGGTGAGTGGCCACAGGTTTGTAACCTGGATGTCTGATGTCTAGTTTGGAGTACTTCAAACCTGGGAATCTTGGCGATAGTGCTTGCTTATCGATTTTAACTCTGTGGTGAACTGGTTTAACGATATTGTAGCCAGGTTTACCAGCAACAGGGGCCGTTGTGGAGAAGCAACGTATACTTTGCTTTTTTAAACAGGAAAACATTCTCGATTTATGGGATCGATAAGCTCTGAATACAGGCTTTTCAAGACCAAAAAGTTTCCACTTTTTTTGTGTTCGAAAGAAAAATCATCAACACCGGGTAAGTTGAAAAATTTCCTAAAAAATTTTAAAGCTCATCGAACTAAGCATCTCCCACAAACCTCTTAAAATCTTATTAAATTCACGCAGTTAAAATGGCCAAGAAGGAAAAATCAAGCACTAAAGAGGAAAACACAGAGCAAGATAACTATGAAAAGAGACTTTCTGCTGTCCTTCCATTCGCCAAACCTTTAGCTCCAAAGAAATTGAACAAAAAGGTTCTAAAGACTGTCAAGAAGGCTTCAAAGGCTAAACATGTCAAGAGAGGTGTTAAGGAAGTTGTCAAAGCCCTAAGAAAAGGTGAAAAGGGTCTTGTTGTTATTGCTGGTGATATTTCTCCTCCTGATGTTATCTCTCATATCCCAGTTCTGTGTGAAGATACTCAAGTTCCATTCTTATTCATCCCTTCAAAAGAAGATCTAGGTTCTGCTGGTGCCACTAAGAGACCAACATCTGTGGTGATGATTGTTCCAGGTGGTGGTAAAAGTAAAAAGAATGAAGGTAAAGCTGAGGAATACCGTGAAGCCTTTGACGAAGTGGTGAAGGAAATCCCAGCCTTATCGGAATAAGAGATTTTCAGCTGATGATATCATATAATAGAAAAAAATTGTACATTAGTGTTTTTAGGATAATTATAATAATGTTTGGTTGCATTACTCACTATGTAGGCTCGGAATGAATATGTAACTAAAAATCTATTTAACTCTATGTGAAAATTTATTTCTTCAATTGAGCTCTCACCCAGCCTTCTAAACCACCTTGAACAATTATTTCTTGCAAATTGGTACCTAATTCACCAACTTTTTGTTTCAAGATAACTTCACCTTCTGGCCCATCCTTAACAGTGACAGTTGCAGTTGTAACATCCCATCTCAAGAACCAACCAGTTCTTCTGGTCAATTCTTTTGGTGAATCTTTGTATTTGTCTCTCAACTTGTTAATCAACTCTGGGATTTCCAAAGTCAATAGAGCATTGTTGATGGAGTTTCTTGAGAATATATTACCGAATGAACCAGCAACAACTAATTTCATACCTCTAGCTAAGATACAAGTGGCAGCTTGTTCTCTTGATGAACCAGTCCCAAAGTTGAAACCAGAGATGATGATATCACCAGCTTTAGTCTTAGCACCAAATTCAGAATCATAGTTCTCCATGCAAACTTCAGCCATCTTTTCCTTTGGAACGTCATCCTGGTAAGTGTACTTACCAGGGTAGATACCATCAGTGTTAATGTTATCGGCATCACATAAGACTAATTCACCTTCGATGGATTTAGGGAAACCTTCCAAAACTTCAACAGCACCACCATTATTGGAAGCATCAGATGAAGTTTCAGGTTTTGGTGAAATTTCAACAGTCTTGATGATACCATGCGCACCATTTACTGGACCACCACCAATCTCTTCTGGACCACCGATCTTACCTAAGACAGCAGAAGCAGCAACAACTTCTGGCGATGCCAAGTAAGCTAAAGCATCCTTGGAACCCATTCTTCCCTTAAAATTTCTGTTTGTAGCTGAAATACCAATTTCGCCTTCTTTTAATAAACCAGTACCTAAACCGATACAAGGACCACAGCCAGCTGGTAATGGGATAGCACCAGCATCTAGCAAAGTTTTCCAAGCGCCAATGTCCTCGGCATCTTTCTGAACGTTTGAAGAAGCAGCTGCAATGTAAAACTCAACACCTTCAGCAATTTTGTTACCTTTAACAACATCAGCGGCGGCTTTGATATCTGACAATCTAGAGTTGGTACATGAAACCAGGTAAGCTTTGTTAACAATCAAGTTTTGTTTAGATAATTCCGCTAGTGAGTTTGACACCTTAACAGAATTTGGACCGGAAACATATGGAGATAATGACGACAAGTCTAGAGTTAGATGTTTGGCATAGTAGGCATCTGGATCGGCAGATTCTTTGTTATCTATTAGCTTTTGAACAGTTTCGGAATTGACTCTTGGGTGAGGTTGAGGTAAAACTTCCAATCTTTGTTTATACCAGTTAATTAAAGTGTCATCAACTGGGAATAAACCAGATAGTGCACCCCATTCAGTCGTCATGTTTGCAATGGTTAATCTGTAATCGACAGGCAATTCATCGATATGTTCACCAGTGAACTCAATGGCATGGTTTAAGACTTCATCGTTATTGAAAACACCACATAGGGCAACGATAACATCTTTACCAGTAACACCTTGTGGTAATCTACCTTTTAGTTCAACCTTAGCAACAGGAGGGATCTGCCACCAAGTTTGGCCAGTAGCCCAAATAGAAGCAGCATCAGTTCTAACAATTGGAGTACCTAATGCACCGACACCACCATAAGTATTTGAATGTGAGTCGGACGCAACACTCAGGTTTAGAGGGAATGCATAACCCTCTTCGACCATAATTTGATGACCAATACCTCTACCAGCAGGGTAAAAATCAACACCTTGTTCTTTAGCGAAGTTTTCAATGTTTCTATATTTCTCAAGATTCTTTTCTGATTTGTTTTGAACATCATGATCTAAAGTCATAACGACCTGTCTATTATCTTTGACTGATTTGTATCCTAGACCTTTAAATTTTAAGGCAACAGGCCATGAATTGTCATGGGACATACAATGAGCTGGTTTGATAGAGACATAATCACCAGATTTGACATATTTGCCCTGGGGAAGACCAACGGCGTATTTTTGCACGATCTTCTCCGTCAAGTTCTGACCAGAGCTTCTGCCAGCTGTGCTTGAGAAGCAGCGGACAAAAGATGTTCTCATTTTTCAAGCGTTTTGTAAGGATTAGCAACTATGTTGACTTGTTTGAATGAGTTTGAAACTTCGAATAGAAGATGTATAATGAATCACAGCGTCCGCTTCAGGAAATAATCGCGCATACGATAAAAAAAAATTTCCTACAGAATTCTGCCAATGGATATCGGCCAATTAGAAACGAGAAAAATGTCATACAAAAGGGAGCAAAGGAGCACGGCATATCAGTATTAGCTACTCTTCGATAGACTTGCCAAGTATGCTCGGAATCGGATTCTTCAAATAAATGTAAAAATTAATAAACCTCAAAACCACGGTTTTGAGCCCTTTTCTATTGTTCATTTCGTGGGCCAGTGAACTTTCTGACTTCGCGAAAACGCTAGGATCGCGAAATTTATTTGACCAAAATAATGGCAGCATTAGTGTAGAATTGAAGCCAAACCGTTTATCAGGTGTAAGACTTCATATATCACAACAAGTAACATGGATCCTTTTGAGGCAAGACTTCAGTTTATCCAGATACTAGAAACGCTGAGCCCATCAAGCATTGTAATCAACAAAGCTGTACAATTCTCATTGAAGAATCAAGAACTTCATGAAGATTTCCATTCATGTATACTCGAGATCTTAGACAAGCTTGATTTGAATGCAAGAGTAAATGTGCTGTATTTCCTCGAAGCACTGGTGAATACTATACTGAAGGAATCACAAAGCACCATTGATAAACCATACGTTGAAAATATCAAGAATAATTTACAACTCATAGTGAGCAAAGTCGTACCTGAGGAGAGTTTGATCAACTTAACACACACCTTTGATATTGTCACGAATCTTGAAAAGATATATGGCTCTGAGCATGTTAATTTAGAAACTACTTGCAAAGGGTTATCAATCAAGAATTATAAAGATGTGGTGTACGAAATTGAAGATGAAGAAGATCCATTCGCAAAGACCTGGAAATATCTGATAAACAGCAAAAAGAAAGCAATCGAAAGCAGGCTAGTGCATTTAGAGACTAAAGATCCCAACAATATGGGTGAAAAAGATGTCAATTTCACAAGAGAGCAGATTTTAAATAGGATAGAAACTGATAGGGAGCGTCATAAGAGGTTTAAAGAGACAAATTGGACAATCGACAGGGCTAACAACTTCCAAAATTTGAACATCATCAAGGTTGATCCTCAAGAATTTGATAAATTATGGAATAATTTTAAGGTAATTGATGAGGAGGATTTACAAGAGTTGAAAGAACTTAATGAAACGGCCAAAGAAAGTTATGGTATCTAATGAACGTTGATATTTACAACGATTTTGTAGTAGTTATCAAAACATCAATCAATACTATAAATCTTTATTTCTATTCATCAAATACAAAGGCTCTCAGGAGATACTCTTCAAGACAGTGAATAAGTCATTCATACCTTCAACATATTCCTTGGCACCACCACCGTGGTTGGCATCGTCATAACCAATAGTGAAGGATTCCTTGATCTTAGGAGATTCATGTCTCTTTTCTAACTCATTCACATATTCAAACACAGGCTCAAATATTAAATTGGCATAACCAACAGTAGCTATGAATTTCAAATTCGGGGTCGATGTTTTCTCGAAAGTGAACTTTTCGCCAGACGATGGAGCTGTGGCTGGTGAAGTTGGAATTAGCAACTCTGTGTAATGAGAGTCAATGGACTCAGGACCCTTGGTGTAATAACTAATCAAAGTATCAACAAACTTTGTTGATATATCTGATTGTTGCACATAGACAATCTCATCATCACCTAAAGTTGCATGGATCTTGTAGTCATTATCAAAGTCATGTTCAGTCGAAGTTTCAGGAGTCACTGTTTGAAGAGTGCTTTCCTCATCTAAGTCATTAATGTGGGAAACCAAATCACCAGTCAATGAAGCCTTCCTTTCATTATCAATCTGTTTCTTATAGCACGATTCTGTATGGAATTTAATGAATGATTCACCAATTTCTATAAAGGACCCTGGTAATCTTTCCTCAAAGGATTTCAACAAGCTCGTCAAGTCTTTTGACCATGATTTGAAACGCTCCAAGTCACCTATGGCAAACCAAGTTGATTGATCAGCAAATTTTATCAACCCACCATTTTCTGCGATTAAGCCAATTCTTGGGAGCACCAATCTGTAAATTCTTTCCATCTCAGTCTTCCTATAATTTGAGAATATATAGACTTTATTGTGAGGATCAGCAGTTAGGTCAGATAAAATCTTGATTATTCTTCCACTTGGGATGATATTGGAGAGATTTACAATGAATAATTTCAAATCTTCTGAAAGTTCAAAATATTTCTTTCTGAAATTCTCGACGTTTAATACTCTGCTTTTGTTCTTTTCAACTTGAGTTTTCCAGCTTTCTTGTATTTGTTGTAAATTGAAGTTAACCCAATATTTACCGTCTTGGTTTCTAACAACTTTAATTAAATTCTCCCAACGTGTGGCCTTCTCTTCTTCACTAAGGTCTAAAGCAGCATGAATTGAATCAGCAAATTGTTTCAAATCCCATGGATTAATCTTGAAAACATCTGAGTCATTGAATACAGATGCTGAACCAGTGAACTCACTCAGGATCAATGGCGACTTCTTTTCTTTAGTGGCAACAATAAACTCATGACAAGTCAAGTTCATACCTTCTCTCATCGAGCTAACGATGAAGGCATCAGCTTCTGCAATTAAAGCTAAATACTGAATGAACTCAATATCTTGGTGTAAGAAAACCACCGGCTGCGAGTTAGTTGTGATGTTTGGTGACAGTGAATTGATTCTATCAACGATAGACATGATTTCAGCTTCCAATTTTGTGTCATTTTGTTGTTTCGATCTCAGACAGATTTGAATTAGAGTGGTTTTCTCAATATATTGAGGATATTCTTTCAAGAATTTCTCATATGATAACAATTTCTGCTTTACACCCCTGATTCTATCAAACTTATCTCTACCAACTATTAGCTTTTGACCTGAAGCCCAACGTTCCCTAATCAGATGCTTCCATTGCTGGACAAGTTTAGAATCGTCAATTTCTTTAGTCAATTCATCAGCATCGATACCCACTGGCGATGAAGCAACCTTTACGGTATGACCATTATATCTAATTTCATCTTTAGAGATGTCAGCTAGCAATAATTTATTACAGGTTTGGCAGAAGTGTCTGCTGTATTCTTCAGTTTGGAATGAAATGAAGTTTGCGCCCAACATACCGTTCAAAAGAGCGTCCCTTTGAGCAAAGCATTTGAACACCTCACTTGATGGGAATGAGACATGTAAGAAGAATCCAATCTTAGCATTTGGCAGCTTTTCACGGATCATTTCTGGTAATAACAGTAAGTGATAATCATGAACCCAGATGATATCACCTTCCTTGTAGACTTCAACAACTTTATCAGCAAAATCTTGATTTAATTCTTTGTAAAACTCCCATGAGTGGTCTTCAAAAGCTTTAGAGTTTGGATTATCAGGGATCTGATAGTGTAATGTTGGCCACAGAATTTGTTTACAGAAGTTCTTGTAGTGACCTTGAAATGTGTAATCTGAGGATAGAACTGATTCGCAGTTGTATTCTTCGGATAACTTTTCTGAGATGATGTCTGTGGTCTCCTTTGGCAATCTGTCGGTTGGAATACCTATGGTACCTAGCCATTTATAATCATCTCTATCCAAAGTAGATTGAACTGCTTTTTGCAAAGCACCATTACCTTTTGAAAATTCGATAACATCAAAATTCTTGAAAATTCTAACCTTTTCTTCATCTGAAGTGGCACTTCCTGGATCATTGCCTAGAAAGTTCTTCCTTGAAAATCCACCATATTTAGGGATTTTGTATGTAATGTCATATCCCTCATCGTCACTAAATTGAAAATCATCACTAACAGGTGATTCATCCTCCTGATCTGCAATAGCATCAACAGAGTATTTTAAATTAGAAGCCTTCTTGACAGCAGCTAAGGCAGTATTAACCTTCCTTTTAGGGGACAGCACATCAGGATTAGTTAGTGAATTAGTAGGCGCAGTTCCAACTCTCGATTTAGGTATGAAAATAGAACTTGTTGATTTGGCCTTTTTGGATAGATTCAGCAACTTGGCACTTAACTCCTGTGAGAGTGAATGGCTGGTGTCATTATTACTTGAGTAAAACTCACTGTCATCTTCTTTTGGTGACAAATTGGCTGGAGTTTGTTGATAGAAAAAGTCTTCAACTGATGAGTTGGCAGTTCTAAATTTCTCTTGAGACAACTGATGTGTCTGTTGGAGTGAAGGTTGGCGACTTTTGGCCAAGATAGATATCCCACCATTTTGTTGACTTGAATGGGGAGTACTCTGAGCAGCTGAATGGGAGGCACCAACTGAGTGATACGATGGCGCGACAGGAGCGCTCGCAATGTTTGGCGTGTGTCCAGCACTTAGGGCAACATCACCTGTAGCGGCTAATGAAGGAGTTGCAGAGCCAATTGAAGCAGAAGCAGCTGATGGTGCCTTGCCAGTTAATGCTTGTTTCCTCTTCTCAACGGCGACATCCTTGACTAATTGGTGATCAATGTTGTCCTCCTGATCGATCTTGAATTCAACCGTGTAGGGAAGAAACAATGAAGCAACAATCACAGTCATTGTTACTTTGTTCGAAGAGTGATTCCTGACACAAGATTAAACTTTCGAAGATTTAATGAAGAATAATGAGTGAAATATTGCAATTATTCTCTATTTAGACGAGTTTCTGTCTTTGATTGTCGAGTTTATTGTTTCGTGATTCGTATTCAGGGAAAGTTTGTTAATTTATGGTTTGTTTTTTTCACTTTTGACACCAAAATTTCGTTAAGGAATCTTCGAGATTGCTCGAAACGAACATGCATAGAAAGTGATAGAATTTTCGAAATTGCTTCAACTAAAGCCATCTAGGAGAGATGTCTTACGTAGATGTTCATTGCCATGTGTCAAGACCTCTGAGCGTTGAGGAGATTGGAAACATTGGTAGCTTTTATGACCAAAATGGTGTGGCGAAAGTGGTTGTCATGTCAGGTAACCATATTGACGGAGAGATCGTTTACCAAGTAGCACAGCAACTACCAAATAAAGTCGTGCCAAGTCTTGGTATCCATCCATGGTATTGTCATTTATTCTATACTGGCAAAGAACCTAATGACAAGAAGACTCATTACTCTTCAGTGTTCAAGAAAGATGTTGATGATGAATTTTTGGAACAGCTGCCGCAACCGATGGATTTTAACCAGTACTTTGAAACAATGCTAGATAAGTTTCAAGAAGCTTTTGGTTTAGAAAAGATCGTTATCGGTGAGATAGGTTTGGACAAGTTGGCAAAGATTCCAACTAGTGGATATTATGGTCGTGATGCGTTTGAAGGCAGGCCACGAACAGAAGACATAAAGTTATCAAGTTACAGAACATCGATTGAGCATCAAAGATCAATATTCAGCGTTCAGGTACACAAAGCTTTGGAGCTCAATATTCCCATGAGTATTCACTGTGTGAAGGCAATGAGTCATGTAATTGAAATTTTTCAGAATTCACCAGTGAACTCCAAAAAGAGCCATTTGATGTTGCATTCTTATACGGGTTCCTCAGATTCGCTGAAGCTCTTGTTGAAATACGTGGACGTGGAAAGAGTATATATATCTGTGTCTGCAATACTGAACCAGACCCGACTGGATGAGTTTAGAAGTGTGATCAGTTCCAAGAATATACTAATGGAAAGTGACGTTTCTATTAGCAGTTCGGAATACCAGCTGGGTTTACTAAAGGATGTCTTTGTTGATGTTTCTTCACCTTTAGAGAATCTTGAATCATATTTGTATAGAGACTAAAAAAAGTGGTCTAGGATCTTTCAATTTGTATATATGTAGTCCTAAGAAAATCTGAGACTCAAGAGAAGAAGACTAAGAGACTTCGAGACCTGAAAATTATCTGTTTAGCCACGCATTTTTTAGTGACTAGCGGCTTCTTAAGTCCTTTAGGCCGTTATATAGGGCTGGAACCGCCCAAAAAATCAATAGGGATCCGATGTCTGGATCCGAGAGATCATTCATTTCGGGTAAAGTGGTGTTAGAATAGGAGCTGAGTCTCTGATATGGTATGAGAAATCAGGAGCTATTTCCTATTGTTTAAGGCCGTTTATTGATTTAGTTTGTCCCAAACTCCACTAGTCTCGATCTACCAGTCTTCATCCCACTTTTGAGCGCCAGATCAGGTACTCCCCACCTTTTTCACTGCACCGTACCAGCTGATTTCACTATCAAAACGGCATTAGAAAAAAAACCGAGAGAAGGACTAGGATTATGTAAGCGAAATCGGGAGGAATCGCGCTCATAAAAATGTCCAAAGAATATAAATAAAGCCAGATTTCTTCTTCTCCCCTCAATGGTTACCATTTTAGACCGTACCCCAAATTCCACCTTCTTGATAAGGACGTCAAAGAAAAATTCCAACTCTTAATATACCCGAATTAGGCAATCCTCTCTTACCAACGCCTGATTCTGCTCCTACATTTTCGTTTGTTTGTGTCAAACTTTGTTAAACGAATACTCAACAATTGGTATTTACTCCAATCGACGCTCTGCTTATAAAAATCAGTCAACTGCCTTCACTTCAAAACGCCCACGTAAACTGTCTCCATAATGTCACAAATCTTGAAACAGAGAGTTAGATACGCTCCTTATCTACAAAAGTTAAGAACTCCAGAACAATGTGTTGAATTGTTCAAAGATGGTCAATACTTGGGTTGGTCCGGTTTCACCGGTGTTGGTGCTCCTAAAGTTATCCCAGATGCTCTAGCCCAGCACGTTGAAGACAACAACTTGCAAGGTAAATTAAGATTCAACTTATTCGTTGGTGCCTCTGCTGGTCCAGAAGAATCAAGATGGGCCACCAATAACATGATTGCCAAAAGATCACCTCATCAGGTCGGTAAGCCAATTGCTCAAGGTATCAATGAAGGTAGAATCAACTTCTTTGATAAGCATTTGTCCATGTTTGCCCAGGATTTAACTTATGGTTACTACACCAGAGAAAAGGAAAATGATTTGCTTGATTTTACTATTATTGAAGCTACCGCTATTACTGAAGATGGTTCCATTGTACCAGGTCCAGCTGTCGGTGCCTCCCCAGAAATGATCCAAGTTTCTGATAAAATCATTATCGAAGTCAACACTGTGACACCATCATTTGAAGGTATTCATGACATTGATATGATTGCCAACCCACCATATAGACAACCATTACCATACACAACTGTCGACCAAAGATCTGGTGGTATTGCCATTCCAGTTGATCCAGAAAGAGTCGTTGCTATTGTTGAATCTACTAAAAGGGATCAAGTCCCACCAAACACCCCATCTGATGATATGTCAAGAGCCATTGCTGGTCATTTGGTCAAATTTTTCAGAAACGAAGTTACTGCTGGTAGATTACCAGAAAACTTACATCCATTACAATCTGGTATTGGTAATGTCGCTAACGCTATTATTGAAGGTTTAGCTGATGCCAACTTCAAACACTTGAACGTGTGGACTGAAGTTTTACAAGATTCATTCTTAGACCTATTCGAAAATGGTTCATTAGACCATGCTACCGCTACTTCTATTAGATTAACGGATGCTGGGTTTGAAAGATTCTTCAACAACTGGGAGAGATTTTCTAAACAATTAACTTTAAGATCACAAGTTGTTTCCAACTCTCCAGAAGTTGCTAGAAGATTAGGTGTCATTGCCATGAATACCCCAGTTGAAGTTGATATTTACGCCCATGCTAACTCTACTAACGTTCAAGGTTCCAAAATGTTGCACGGTTTAGGTGGTTCAGGTGATTTCCTAAGAAATGCTAAATTATCTATCATGCATACCCCAGCTGCTAGACCATCCAAGACTGATAAGACCGGTATTTCATGTGTTGTTCCATTTGCCTCACACATCGACCACACAGAACACGATTTAGATATCATCGTCACTGATCACGGTTTAGCTGATCTAAGAGGTTTATCACCAAAGGAAAGATCTAGAGAAATCATTAAGAACATTGCCCATCCTGATTATGTTGATCAATTGTTAGATTACGTCACCAGAGCTGAACACTATGCTCTAAAGACTAAATCACTACATGAACCACATTTATTGAAAGATGCCTTCAAGATGCATTTGAACTTAGCTAAGAATGGTACCATGAAACTAGAATCATGGGACAAGGAAATTTAGAAGATAGAATTATCAGGTTGTCTATAAAAAAAATATATAAATCATAAAATGGAACGAAGGGTTCCCGTTGCTACTGTATAAATATATTATGTCTGTCTTTTGTTATGTATATGGGACCCTTGAAGTGATATATATAAATGAGGTTTAATGTAGCTGATGGTTTTGAATTCTTTGCAGATTCTGTTTGAAGGAAGAAGTAATGGCTTTTGGTGAAGTTGGCACAACAGTACAATCGTCTGTTGCAATAAAATGATCTTGATGTGTCGGCAACATACATGTGATAGCAACAAATCATCGTTAAAGGAGTCTAACACTTCGTTATTTATTAGTTGAACAGAATCAGCAGCATTTTTATAAAATAACCCTTCGCAGTGTAACCTACATAACAAGCAATTCATTAACCAGAACTTTCTTTCATCCAAGTGGCTAGGGAGTCATACCAAGCACTCAAAATGCGCTAATCAACTATTACTCCAAAACTCCACCAGGTCCTTAGCTCTAAACTTCATGGCCCACCCTGTAGTAGCCTCAATCTCATTCAGCAGATCCAGAATAACACGATGCTCATCCTCATGAGTCAACAACCTCCCGGCGATCCAGAGGGTTTGAACGGCGTTGTTCCAGCAACCATGATGATCATTATGGTATGAAATCGATACAATTTGCTTTGCGTGCCACGTCAGGGTCTTATGATGTTTGCAATTTATCTTGACTAGACGAGGTTTGTTCTCCATCATTAAGATCATAGCCATATGGTATAATTGATTCCCAGAAATCGCTGGTCCATTGTCGTATAAGATCTCTGGGAATGGAGAGCTCTCAACCTCAATGATAGATTTCATCTCTTCTGGACGATCACGGTGCCATCTGGTCACTTCATCCCATAACAGCTGCCATTCCTTCTCAAATTCAAGAGTGTTGGAAGTAATCAAGTTCATGACTCTAGAACACAAGAACACTATGTAATTAGCATACATCTCATAGTTGTTTTCCTTCTTGAACAAAGATTCAGCATCATAGATTGATAATTCATCCGGCAGCCATCTCTCTGAAGGTATCATGGTACTCTCTTCTCCAATAACAGCAGAATTGACATCCATACGAGCAAACACCCAGAATAAAGCACGTTCATATTGGGAACTAAACCCATTGATAGCAGTGGCCTTGAATAAGGCAGAACAACCATCTAGGTGATATCTCCATTTTTCAGGAGAAATGGACATCATCTCAAATACACAAAGAATGACACAGGCTGTAACAGCGCCAATATCCGGAGATTTGTTCACCGTAGGGATTAAATGTTTTAATGCTGTTTGATACAAAATGACTGATTTGGATGGATCATAAGTGACATCTGTTTTCTCCATTTGGCGTGATGAGAGTGCGAGTATGGCATAACGCAAAGATGGTGACTTCTTTGCCAATTGTGTTGTCTTTATCCCAATTTGTCGTGAAAGATCAAACATATCTAACCATGGTGCAGCTTTATATAAGAAGTTCTTCAGCAGCTGTTTCTCCTCGTGTTTGGTTAAAAATGAAATTGCATCATGATCTGACTTGATAAAGGCCATTTCCTCTGGATTTGGATTGAATACATCATTTGTCAGTTCAAAATTTGAAGCGTTGGCAAACATATAGTCTCTCAATGTTGATTTAAAGTCGTAAGATAAGTTGAAATCTTGAGAAATCCCTGGGGACATTAAGAAGGGAAATCCTGAGTGCTGATTAGAAGCAGAACCTGGTGAGATGGATGGTGAAACAATAGAATTCTGATGCTCATCTCCATTAATAGACCCTGCTGAAAGATGTTCTTGAGAAATGTCCCCATTTGTAAACAAGGATGATCGGCCAATTGTGTGTGTCTGTGCCTGAGGTGTGAGACCAGTGGTATTTTGGGAGCCTGTTGAACCTGGTTGATTTATCCAAGAGCGAGACTTGTCGGTATCGTTGTTGGGAAGAGGTGCACTCAAAGAATGATCTATATTCTCTAGATTTTTAGTGTAGTTATCGAGTGCTTTTTGATTAGGAGTGGCTTCTGGTTTGGGTAGTTGATTGTTAATCTCATTATCATCTTTATCAGGAAGAGTCTTTACCTTTCTTGATCTCTTTGTAGGTTCATCTTGAACTTCAGAAGTAGCCCTCTTCTTTTCTCGACGATTCTTTGATTTTGTTTCGTCATTCAAGCTAGGCCATTCACATTCTTCTTTTCTGATGAAGCAGGCTTTGCAAGTGGGCTTCTGTTCGTCACACTTCTTATGTTTACGACGGCAGTTGAAGCATCCGGTCCTCACTCTTTTTTTAACCTTTTTTTCAAGCTTTGAGTCTGCATTGGTGTTATTTTCCTCTGTATCAGAATGCGAGGAAGGAGAGTCTGGGACGGACTTCCAATGCTCATAGTGTTCTATAGCAGACATTGTCATTGTGCGGGCTGTGCGTGATGTGTTGGGATCAGCCTTATTGAAGAGAGTATCTTCATAGAGAGTATCTTCGTATCTTCAATAATGAAAAGATCTTCATCCTCTTTTTAACTTCTTGTGTTCTTTTTGGCTTCATGTATGACTTCCCCATGAAAAGTTTCTCGGCACAACGTGTTGTAAACTTGGTTGGTTGTCAATTTTAGCCTTAGTACAGTCAGACACACTGAAACTCGGAGGAAACACGTCCAAGTCCGGTGTGAAGAGGATAAATGTGGGGACGCTCTGGGGTGCAGTCGTGTCGTTACCGTTCTCCCTTCTATCTTTTAGCTGCTCTGACTGCTTCGTTCCCATAAAAAAATCTTGGCCCTATTAATATATGTTGTGTGTAATACTTCCTAATCTGGTAATCGGTGTAGTGTTCCTGTTTCATAATTTTGTACACAGAAAATTCGTTTGCCGCCTAGAAGCGACGACTCAACAAACCACAAAAAAAAACCCAAAGATATATTAAATTTACAATTCAGCAGATACCTTTGAATTTTGATTGGTCTGTTTTATTGGTTTCTTTGAATTCTCAAAATACCACCAAAGTTCCCTAGATTGTTCTCTCAAGAGTGTTCTTTTCCTTAAATCCTTTTTCTTCTTCTTTGACTCCTTCTTACTCTTAGATGTCACTTTACGTTGTAATTCAACTGCTGTTGAATGTGATACTTTATAGATGGATTCAGTCACCACAGGCTGCTCTCTGACGAGCTTCGCTAGGGATACGAGCCCTTTCTTGGAATTGAAGAAGCAATCCCCGTTCTTCGATTTCAATTCTTGCAAAGACTTGTACTTGTTCACTTGTGGTCCTATAATTGGATATTGTACAAGCTCTTGTGGTTCTAATTGATCCCAGTTGATTCCTTTGATCAGCAGATCAACGCTAGTCTCCGGCTTCACCCACTGTATTTGATAAGAGCATGTACTCTCGTTATATACGGTTATGCGCAGTCCCCGATCTTCCATACATTTGGAATTCGATCCAATTGTAATACTATCAGTTTCTGCTGATAACCGGTCACTACTACAGTCCGCTATTGTTCCCATAGTTCCAGAAATAGGCAATTTCGAATTCAGTTCTGGCGATTCATCACGGGATTTCAAAGGGAAGTTCTGATGGGGTATTTCCAACGTTTTCTTCTCGTCATTAGTTATAATTGTAGGTATCATACTAGATTAAACTTTGATTACGGTAATAAGGTAAGAAAGAGAGAAGACAAACGGAACTGTATCTATATTTATATTATTATTTCTGATATGAAAACATCTCAATGAGCTCTTTGATATTTGATGAACCATTCTTTTCTCTGCAAGTTCTAATGAAAACCTCTCAGAAGAACCTCTATATATATGGTGCATATATGTAAATCGTATCTATCATAAATATCACGAAAGAAAAAAAATAGCTCAAACTGAAGTGTAGCCACCATCGACAATTAAATCGGTACCTGTGACATAACTACTGGCATCTGAACCCAAATATACAAATGCTGCGGCAATCTCTTGTGGTGTAGCTTCTCTACCCAGTGGGACCAAACTCCACATACGACCTCTAAAGCTTCTTGGTAAATGATCGTTAATTCCAGTGTCACAATAACCAGGACTCACAGAATTAACACGAGAGAAATCTGCCCATTCAACCGCTAGGGATTTCGCTAGATGTTTAACTGCAGATTTTGTCAAGTTGTATGGAGTCAACATCATTGGAATGTTGGCGATGGAACCGGACATGGAGGCAGTGATAACTAAAGAACCATGGCCTTGAGCTTTAAAAATCTTCCCAATATGGCGGGCACAGTAGTAGACACCATTAATGTTGATGTCGATGATACGTTTCCATGAATCATAATTGTCATTCTTATCATCGCTTATATTACCATCTTTCCAAACGATGCCTGCATTAGCAATGAACACATCCACAGTCCCATACTCTTTAGCAATAGATTCTATGGTCTCCTTGACCTTTGATTCGTCTGAAACGTCAGCTTGATAGGCGCCTGCTTTGATCCCATTTTCATTGGCCAGCTGTTCAGCTTCAAGTTTAGCATCTTCGTAGTCAATTATCGCAACGTTAGCACCACCTTGGGCGTATAATTCAGCAACAGCTAAGCCAATACCGCGTTTACCACCAGTGATAATTGCAGTCTTTCCTTTCAAAGTGAACAAATCATTGAAGTGACGTTTGGGAGGATATGGTCTAGGTAACTCAGTAGTTGAATAAGAAAGTAAAGTGGTGATTGTTGGATCTCCTACTGTCTTTTCTGGAATCATCAGATATGTTTTTAAGTCAGAGTGAGCGACTATGCCCAATAATTAGCGTCTATGAAACCCAGCTACAAGGAATGAATGAGGGAAACATTGGATTATTTATAATTCTGTGTGGATTAGAGCGTCGCTTTCAGGTTTTACTCACCTGGATCAGATCCTATGCACATAGATCATTCTACGCCTAAATTTGATTTAGTCGGTTATTTCCTCTTACGTGTATCTAGTACTGAGGGCGGTAGGGGGTATTTGACAGAATCTGGTTGTTGGACACTAACAAAGTCGAACGCGTCTTTTCCAATGAAGCGATAATTCTCTCGAAACCCCCAAAGCTCCAAAATATACACTAAATTTAGCCGGCGTATATCACCACCATAACTAGATCGACTCACTGGTAAAATGCTGATGCCAGCTTGATAGCACTACTGTCGAAACGGATTCTATCTACCCGGAGAATTTCATAACAATTATATATAATTAGCTGTACTGCTCATTTTTGCACAAAATCAATATACACAAAATTAGCGCTCCAGACAGGTTGTTCATAACTAGAAATCTCAGCCTTCGATATCCGAATCCATTTGGCTGCTTAATTTGCACCAGCTTTAAACTTACTGGATATTGCGCTAACTTACGTGATTTAATAATGAGGTTCTTACAATCTTATGGAATATTTGAGAGTATAGACCAGTTATTTTTGTGTAGTCAACGGCTAATGTGTTCTTTGCGAAGGCCTTATCATGTGATGATTGACAAACTATTAGTCGTAATCAAATACTGTCATTGTCTTTCTTGCAGAAGATCTGGGGTTGCATCATCGATGTCAACCTTGATTTTGATGATACCTGCTTCCACAGTCTTTAAGGATCTTTTCTCAAAGATATCTTCGCCCTAAATAACTCTTCCATTATATATGAGATCAGTAAGTGCATTACCAGTTTCGTTACCATGTATGATTGCCAGATGACAGCCTTTGCCTCTGAAATCCATGGTAATTTCAATGGAGCACCTGATTGTTGAAAAACACAGGTATTTGGTTTAGCTGCAAGAACTTCCAATATTCATTTGCCATTATAGCCAGGAATTTTCAAATCTTGTCTTCCAGCACCACAATCTTGATTCAAACCAGTGACAATGACGACTTGATTAAACTATTTAGCGATTGGCGGCATACAGCATTGCAACTTCATCTTTAACGACTTTAAAACCACCGAAGCTTAATCTCTCCCTCCCTTCCCCCTCCAAAAAAGGCTCCATGCACTGATAGTTTAAATGTGACACCTGAAACAAACTCAATGCATAGTTTAATAGGTTTCACCAGCTTCGATATTTTTCAACCAGTGACTTCCGGAGTACCTTAACCATAAAAGCCCTCGTCAGGCTCACTCTCAGTGGCATTAGCAACAACTAAGTCATTATCGGTGAATATCTTAGCTACCTTATGCTGAAATGCCATTATGAATATAATTGTTCATTCTGAAGTAATATTTGTTTCTAAAATGAAGGACATCAAAAGGTTCGAACTCTGCGGTTGGTTTCTCATTAAATATCACATTGAGTATACCATCCTTAGCACCATGAAAAGTTTCAAGGATACAACTATAGTAGGTCAGAAATGAGGTAGAACTATTTCGAGGTAGCGAGCGGTTTGACTGAATTAATAATTCACTAATGAAAAAATGCCGATAATATATGACTGCGACGTATCATGCTTTAAACCTACCATATTTTAAAGATAATCAGCAAATCCGTATCATGTTCATGTCGTTACTATATTGACGTACGTAGTAATAATTTGTTAATAGTGAATACAAGTCTGGTTGGATGAATAATGACTGCCCAATGAATATTAATCCATATCCCTGAGGAAAAGAACACAAACTGATAGAGCAGTGATTTTTCTACAACAGCGCCACGGGCTCTAAACGAGAGAAAAAAACCGGGGTGTCTGATCTTACTTTTTGTACAATTTGACACTTTTTATTAATTGGAAATCTAGGAGAATATTATAGAATAATTACTGAATTCCATTGTGTATTTAGAGGTAGGCTATGATATTACAGTATGTTAACTATGATCTTACAGCGCATTTGCGAACAACTCAGCCAATTATCACAACTCTGAGAAGATTTAGCTTGTTCGTAAATTATGATGGAATGATAAATGACTAATGACTATTTGGTTCCTATTCCCGAATTTTAAGCTAATATAGGGGGATTCCAGGGGTCAGGTTGCTTTTGCATTGACATCACCGCGTATTTTGTAGTATTTTTAATATTTATGCCCGCTCGGGAGTCGGAGAAATTATTTCTATGGTTGAGTTTCCGATCCGATACGTCAAAAGTCAGAAAGCGAAATATATCTCGATATGCCATATTTTCAGCCGTTAACAACGAGCAGGTTTCCTGATTTCAAATCTCAACCAGTCTGTTACAACAAGGGTACTTCCCTAATAAACTTAATTTACAGCGCAAACTCCGCCATTTACTTCACCAATGCTGGCAGCCTGCATCTCTTGCTAATTAAGAGTCTTTTTTTAAATTGAACCTTCTTGGTAGATTATTATCACTTATATATGATCGGAAATACTCGGATTTATCAAATTGCATCCGAGCTGAACTTGCTTTGGACAAAGGAGCATTCTGGAACACGGCAATTCGAACAGAATCCGAGTGGATCCGCTCTGTCATCAGAGACAATTTCCAGTGTCCAATCCACAATCTCACGATTTATTTGAAAGAGCAAAATAGAGCATCTCATACTATTTTGTGTAAGCTCCGAATATAAAACCGCTAACCCCGATGTTTTGATCTTCTCGTGCGGGACTGCAGCTGTGAATGATACGTCTTTGACCTGTTCAAAAAATATAAAGCAAGAACCCCCCATTAATTTTGAACTCGTTGAAAACAAATCTTAACTATACAACAAAACATCTTTAGACTCTTGCCTAATGTTCACTCAGAACGCTAACTTGACGAATGACCCTCCCATGAGGGATATACACCAAGAAAAGCTCGATCGAGAAAATGAGGACATTGCTATTACATCTGAAAATCGTTATGATGGGTATGGTGTCGAAGTGGATGAAGATATCAAATCATTAGCAAGAGAATATTCACACACTTCAGCAGCTGGTTATTTTAAAGATGATTTTAAATTGTCCAGGGCCTCCACCACTGCACCTGGTGTTTCCCCAATGGACGCTAATATAGAACCAAGATTAGACCCCAACTCTGATGATTTCGACTCCAAATATTGGGTTAAAAATTTCAAGAGTTTCTTAGACAAAGACCCTGACTACTACAAAAGTTATTCATTAGGTGTCACATACAAGAACTTAAGAGCCTATGGCAAAGCTACTGATGCTGACTATCAAACTACTGTGTTAAATGCTCCATTCAAATTCACATCCCGTGCTTTTAAGTCAGTTTTCAGTTCTAAGGAGAAGAAACTTGAATCTCAGTTTGATATTTTGAAGCCAATGGATGCCCTTGTCAAGCCTGGTGAAGTTGTAGTTGTATTGGGTCGTCCAGGTTCCGGTTGTTCAACACTACTAAAATCGATTGCCTCCAATACTCACGGTTTCCACATTGGTGAAGAATCAACCATCTCATACGAAGGTTTAACCCCGAAAGAAATCAAGAATCATTACAGGGGTGAAGTTGTCTACAATGCTGAAACTGATACTCACTTCCCACATTTGACTGTGTGGCAAACATTATCCCTAGCCGCTAAGTTTAGAACCCCACAAAATCGTATTCCAGGTATTTCAAGAGAAGAATATGCTAATAGATTGACTGAGGTTTACTTGGCCACTTATGGTTTATCTCATACGAAAAACACCAAAGTTGGTAATGAATTGGTTCGGGGTGTCTCTGGTGGTGAAAGAAAAAGAGTTTCAATTGCAGAAGTCTCATTATCTGGTGCAAGAATTCAATGTTGGGATAACGCCACTAGGGGTTTAGATGCTGCTACAGCCCTAGAATTTATCAAGGCTTTGAGAACTTCCGCTGATGTATTGGAGACTACTGCCTTCATTGCAATCTATCAATGCTCTCAGGATGCTTATGATTTTTTTGACAAGGTCTCGGTTCTATATGAAGGCCATCAGATCTTCTTTGGTAAAGCCGATGAAGCAAAGGAGTACTTTGTTAAGATGGGTTATGATTGTCCAGCTAGACAAACTACCGCTGACTTCTTGACTTCAGTCACATCTCCACGTGAAAGAGTTCCCAGGAAGGGTTTCGAGGATAGGGTCCCACAGACTCCACAAGAATTTGAAACATATTGGAAAAAATCTCCTGAGTATGCCAAATTGATTGGTGAAATTGACGAAGTGTTAGCAACAGAAAACACCGAATCTGGGAGACTCTATGTGAAAGCGGCACACAATGCCAAACAATCTAAGCATACTCGTCCTACATCTTCATACACTGTTTCTTACTGGATGCAAACTCGTTATTGTGTCATTCGTGAATTTCAAAGAATCAGAAATAACTTGGGGTTCAATTTATTTCAGTCCATCGCTAACTCGGTGATGGCATTAATTTTATCCTCCATTTTTTACAACTTGCCAAAAACTACTGGGTCGTTCCAATACCGTGGCTCTGCTATGTTCTTTGGTGTTTTATTCAATGGGTTCTCATCATTCTTAGAAATCATGTCGCTATTCGAAGCTAGACCTGTATTTGAGAAACATAAGCAGTATGCTTTATATCATCCTTCAGCCGCCTCTTTGGCATCGGTCATTGCTTATAGTCCACAAAAGCTACTCACTGCAGTCTGCTTTAACTTGGTCTATTATTTCATGATTAACTTCCGTCGTGAGCCTGGGCGTTTCTTCTTCTACTTCTTGGTGAATATTACTGCTACTTATACTATGTCTCATTTCTTCAGATTAATCGGTTCTGCCTCTTCATCATTGTCTGAAGCTATGGTCCCTGCTCAGATTATCTTGACCGCTTTGACAGTTTATACGGGCTTTGTTATTCCTGTGCGTTATATGCTTGGCTGGTCACGTTGGATTAACTATATTGACCCATTATCATACGCCTTTGAAGCATTGATGATCAATGAATTTGAAGACGTTGAATATGAATGCTCAAAGTTTATTCCAGCTTCTCCTCAACAAATGCCATCATTGCAACCGGACAACTTTGCCTGTGATGCAGTTAGCGCCCAACCTGGCCAAACTACTGTTAACGGTTCTGACTATATCATCAGTGCCTACAAGTACATCCCAAAGCATAAATGGCGTGATTTCGGTATCACTTTGGTGTTTGCATTTGTTTTGTTGATAGGTTATTTGGTCTTCTCAGAGTATAATGAGTCTGCTAAGCAGAAAGGTGAAGTCTTATTGTTTCAACAAAGTACATTGAGAAAGTTAAGAAAGCAACACGGTAATATTCAGAAAGATTTAGAGGCTCATGCTGGAATTAGCGACGAAAATGAGGAGAAAAATGTTGATGCTATTCAGGCAGGTAAAGATATTTTCCACTGGAGAGACGTCCACTACAGTATCAAGATCAAGAGTGAAACTCGTGAGATTTTGAACGGGGTTGATGGTTGGGTGAAACCAGGTACTTTGACCGCTCTAATGGGTGCTACTGGTGCTGGGAAGACCACACTGTTGGATGTGTTGGCTAACCGTGTCACTATGGGTGTTGTTACTGGTAACATGTTTGTTAATGGTCGTCTAAGAGATGAATCATTCCAAAGATCTACCGGTTATGTCCAACAGCAAGATTTACATTTGGAGACTGCCACTGTTCGTGAAGCTTTGAAGTTCGCTGCTTATTTGAGACAACCGTTCAGCGTCTCGAAGGAAGAAAAAGATGAGTACGTTGAAGAAGTCATCAGAATCTTGGATATGGAGAAATATTCAGATGCTGTCGTTGGTGTGGCTGGTGAAGGTTTGAACGTTGAACAAAGAAAGAGATTGACCATTGGTGTTGAATTAGCTGCAAGACCAAAATTGTTATTATTTTTGGATGAACCTACTTCAGGTTTAGATTCCCAAACTGCCTGGTCGATTTGTCAGTTGATGAGAAAATTGGCTAATCATGGTCAAGCTATTCTGTGTACTATTCACCAGCCCTCTGCAATCTTAATGCAGGAGTTCGATAGATTATTATTCCTAGCTAAAGGTGGTAAGACTGTTTATTTTGGTGATCTGGGTAAAAACTGTCAAACTTTGATCGACTACTTTGAGAGCCACGGTGCTCCTAGATGTCCACCGGATGCTAACCCCGTTGAGTGGATGTTACATGTCATTGGTGCTGCTCCTGGATCTCATGCTAATCAAGATTATCATGAGGTCTGGCTGGGATCTAAAGAGCGCCAAGACGTCTTGGATGAATTGAACAAAATGGAGAGAGAGCTAGTTAGCATCCCTGTTGATGAACAAGTCTCTAGTCAAGAGTTTGCTGCACCATTATGGTACCAATATATTGTTGTTACCAAGCGTGTCTTTCAACAGTACTGGAGAACACCATCATTCTTATGGTCTAAATTGTTTTTGGCTATTTCTTCTTCAATTTTCATTGCCTTTTCATTCTTCAAAGCCAACAAGTCGATTCAAGGTCTACAGAACCAAATGTTTGCCCTATTCATGTTCTGTATTATCTTTAACCCATTGTTACAACAAATCTTGCCATCTTTTGTCAAACAACGTGATCTTTATGAAACCAGAGAAAGACCATCAAAGACCTTTTCTTGGAAGGCATTCATGACTGCTCAAATCACTGTTGAAATACCATGGAATATATTCACTGGTACTTTAGCATTCTTTTCTTTCTATTATCCTCCGGCTTTTTATGAAAATGCTGCTCCAAGTGGTACTGCTGCTGTCAACTCCCGTGGTTTTTATGCTTGGTTAGTTTCTGTTGTTTTCTTTGTCTATGCAGGTTCCATGGCCCATTTTGTCATGGCCCCATTTGAATTAGATCAGAGTGCAGGTAATGTTGCTTCATTGATGTTCACGTTAAGTTTAGTGTTCTGTGGTGTTTTGGTCCAACTTAATCAGCTGCCTGGCTTCTGGAAATTTATGTATTGGCTTTCGCCCTTTACTTATTTCATTAATGGGTTCTTAAGTAATGCATTGGCGAACACATATGTCACATGTGCTTCTAATGAGTTTGTTAAGGTTGCTCCACCCGATGGTCTGAACTGTGGTCAATATTTAGATCCATATATTCAACAGGTAGGTACTGGTTACTTATTGGATTCATCTTCAACCACAGAGTGTCAACTGTGTACAATCTCAACAACTAATGATTTTTTGAAACTTATAGGATTGAGTTACTCTAAAAAATGGAGAGATTTTGGAATTTTCTGCTCTTACATTGCTTTTAACATCCTTGCTGCTTTGTTCCTATATTGGCTGGCAAGAGTTCCAAAATCAAAAGACAGAGTTAAAAATGCCACTGATACCCAACCGAAGAGTGATGAAGTCTCATCAGAGAAAGCTTCAAGTTCTGCCAATGTTTAGTATATTTTCAAGAATGATTATCTTTGAGTTATTAGCCCTTAGTTTAATCTAAAGAGCCGCGGGTAGGATCTCTTTTTCGCATTCACTCCAGTAACTCGAATCTCTGGATTATGATGTCAGACTACTCATAGGATAGATATTGAGCTTATCATAATCTCGATTTGGAAGAGGCTGCAAGAGCTTTGTGGTAGTATACAATTAGTCTTGAGTTGAAGTGAAAATCACTGCCAGTCATACTCTTTTAAGGTTTACACTGCGGTAGTAATATGGATCCACTTTTTTTGTACCGCATGTGCCACTTTCTCGTCCGGGTTGAAAGAAGACCGCGTATATAACGATTGAAACGATCTCCTCGTTGCCAAAAGAAGAAGTTGGCAAATTTGCACCTCACTCAAAACATGTGGGCTTTTATGGATAAGCTTCCGAATGAGATGATAAATGAAGTCATCAAAAGCTTTCAGTCGAAACAATGGAGAGTATGGCTGAACTCTCCATCATTGAGATAGAAAATGAAGGATCATTTCGAAGTCTTTACTTATTGCTCAGACTTTGTTTGTTTCCAATATCAGCACTATCATCCAAAATAAGGAATTCGAACTTGTTAAAAGCATTTATTTTCATGATGGGGATGAAATATTTGTCTACAAGATGAAAATGATGAATGTTATTTTATATTCTGAGACTTTTTCTGCAGATATTCTCGAATATACAGAGTAAATTACGATGATTACAGCCAAGTAAGAGACCTTCACATATTTGAATTCCCTGAGGGGATGTTTTCGATGCTTAAAAGCTAACTTCATCCAAATACGAAACTTGAGGAATCTCTTTAAAACTGCAGTTGATCTCCCAGACTTTTTAAGTGTCAGAGACGAGCTACAATTTTCCTAAAAGGCTCCACTTTAAAGCCGTCAAATTGCTTGTTCACATATGGCGTACTAAGAAAGTGTGAAAGGCGCTTCTTTCTTCTCTGCTCAGAAGGTTACAGCAGCAAGCCTGAAAAAAATATAGTGTGTCACTATGCATCACTCTACGTACACTTAGATGCCCCACCTGTACCAATGTTGAAGCGGCTGCAATATGGCTGTTTCAAGATGCCCATGAATATTCCTGCGAAAGTTCTAAAAAGTATAGAAATCCAGACTGTGATTGGTAGGACAGTCTTCCTTGCGTATAAGCATAAGAAAACACACCAGTTAATAGGTCCATTCATATTAATATGAGTGGAATTTTATGACCTGAAGAAATACCTCTACTTTCAATCAAATGAACTTCTTTCCATGCCGAAAGGAAAGCTCGAATATCGTCATTTCAGCACCTCTGTATATATTCGAAATGGTCATATCTCAAGAGTTGCTGAGAAAGTTGGTTGCAACTCCATTTCTAGTCGTATATGAAGGCTTCACATTGCCAATTGGTTCCCAATAGTGCAATCCCTTGGTGAAGTTGTTTAGTACAAGCAGATAGACTTCGAGAACTCAACATTTTGATGAGAAATTGATCAAAGCTCATCTAGCAAGAACCTCATTTCCCTGCATAGAAAATAATGCAATCTATCTCTTCTTCTTCTTCAGATCGATGAATATTAAAGCTTATTTCGAGATCGCTAAATATTAAAGCTTATTTTCTAAACTGGTTATTAATCACCTTCCACACCGCCACCTTGTACCTGGACTATTTGGGAAAGGGGCAGAGAGTGCCGATGGTTTACTAGTTCGCTGCTGTCGACTTTCAGTGTAATCCGAAAATCTTGGACCTGCGTTGGATAAGATAAGAAGAGCTACGAAATTTATCATCCCATCAGATCGGATCTGAAAATGTTTTTTTTTTACATGAAACTGATATGCAAAAGTGCTATACAGTGTGCAGGAAGACGGAGAAAACTTGGAAGTTTAAAGCTTGTGGGAAAAACACAGCATGTCGTGTCATTTAACGATGTTGGTTCTCATGCTCTTCTCCCGAAAAGTATAATTGGTTAATCCAATCGACTCGATAAATACATGCTCTAGTACTAGCCAAAGGTAGTTTGCCAAAATCGCTTAAACCGCATTTTTTAAGGTGGATGGTGCGAAGCCAGCTTACAGTGCTCGCTGCTCATTACTCGGATTTAGAGTTCAATCGTACATCTCCAGTCTGAATAGGCGTCAGCTTTCGACAGACATGGGCCGGCATGAGGTCGCTACTGGAGTAATGGTCAGTGGTTCAGGCCCTTTGCCTTTGGCAGAAAACTAATAAAAGGTCATGGGTCTTATCCTGGGTAGAGAATACGCCGATAGATTCGGTCTTCTATGTCTGCATCAAGCGAGAGTTGACCTCTGAAGATGGGACTCCTGCTATATCTAGTCGTCATTGACTGCTGAACTTTAGGTGCTTCTCAGTGCTTGGCATTGTTTTGTGTTTTTGTCTGACAGCAATCTTGCAAATTCCATCCCCAAACAGAAGATCTCTTAGGTGCTTCTTTGGTACTGGGCTCTAAAGCGCTGGAAGATTGGAATGTGGTACACTTCGACCATCATATCTCAAGAATAGCGGGTGATCTCTGTGATCTTCCCCCGAGCATCCAGGCCTCTTCTGCATTTTCTCGCATAGAAAGCCTTTCGTGTTCGCTGATGAGATTCAAAATGCCATACAGGGAAGTAGTTATGAACCACTTTTCAAAATAGGAAGGAGAACTGCGTTTTGCAGAGATCTAAATAGACTATAGTTTCAAGAAAGTGGACTCGAGGTCTTTGTACCCATCCGACGTTCAAGTTCCAGCACTCCTCTAAAGCTTCAGCTCCCAGCTGCGGTTCAGCAAAGCTCAGTCAGAAGATCTCTATCACATGCAGGTATATGCTCAAAATTTCAACTTCTCGGGACATAATCAACTATGTTTATGTTCCTCTATGCATTTTTATGTACTAAGAGCTTTACAGCTAAAACGTTTGCAGACGAATTGACCAATTTGATCTTTTTCAATTCCTCTTTCTTTTCTGACAGTGGCTGTTGATAGGAAAAAACTCTTCGTCGCATGTGTACCTTATTTATCTAACGAATTATCTCCCTTACTGATTATTGATTGTGTTTGTGGTGTTTGTATATCCTGATCGTGCTTCAAAATGCTACCTCTTGTAAGGCTGATACGGCCAAAGGTAGCTACCGGCGTAGTTCTATTGGCTTTCATTCTTTTCCAGCTTCTTTTTTTCAATAGTTATGGCATTAACATAGAATCGATCAAAGATATAAAACATGGCCTTGTTGGCTCTCAGAGTGACAAGTTATACTTGAACGACAAGAACTACATTGCATCCCCATATGATAGCCTGCTGTCTAAACATCAAGATCTAAATACCCTGACCTATCATGATAAATGCCTGTCGTACTTTCAAGAATTATACAAATCTAACCCCGATTGGGCAAACACTGATTTTAAAGAACTACCATATGAGAGATACATTTTTGAAAGTCGTGACAAGTTTGTTGCTAATAAGATCAATGACTACAAGAGGAACGAGCTCAAAAATATCGAATCAGAGCATGAGAAAGACCTGATAATTGATGAAAAAGGGCTGAAGCACAAATTCGAAATAGAATGGAAAAAAGTTGTTGAATCAACGAGAATCACTGAACAAAGACTGGTTGATGCAGCCACGCATTTGAGAGTTTATGGAGCATGTTACCATGACTATTATGGCCAACAGAACAAATTGTCAACTGCCCAAAGGAAGACGCAGAACATTAACGATCAATGTCACGACATTGAAGTTAGATTATTTCAATGGTTATCGCGCAAAACACCCCTTTACAAGCGTTGGGATGGTCAAGTGTTGAAAACAATGCCCGTTATGTCAAAGTATATTCCCCAGGATGTCACATTCGAAAAGCATGAAAAATCTTCATGTCATCTAAAGAACATGAGAAATAGCTTTAATGGAAAAGGGATTACGGTTTCGGCTGCTGATAAGCATATGGGACAATTGCTTCAACTATTGGGGATTTTAAGGGCCACTGGGAACACACTACCTATTCAAATTGTTCATTCGGGTGATTTAAGCGAGAAGACCCAGCAGAAACTGACTAAGATGGCCAGATCTGTTGAAGATTTAGATCTATCTTTAGTTGACAACTTGGATCACATTTTGACTCAACGTGATGTCGCCTTGCCCAAGAAGAAGGATTTTCCTGAGAAGTACCGTCTTCAGGTTGAGAGGCTATTCCCAAAGCAAGAAATATGGTATGTCGATGTCAGTGGAACCATAAATGATCGTTTCGTGAAACTCTTTGAGGGTTTTGGTAATAAATTGCTTGCGTACTTTTTTAACTCATTCCAACATTCGATTTTAATAGACACTGATACTGTGCCAGCTGTTGATATGGATGAATACATATTCGGATCCAAATTCTACAAAGACAAAGGGGCATATTTCTTTAAAGATCGTGAACTATCTAAACAAAACTCAGAATCAGATGAGATCTTTTATACTAAATTGATGCCCTCCATCATGGACACTGCACTATTCGGTATCCCAGAGATAACGAGCTTCACTTTGGAAAATCGTTTCATTGGTGGAAGATTTGCTCATTTGATGGAATCCGGTGTCGTTGCTATTGATAAGAAAAGACACTTTTTGGGCATACTAGCAACCTTACAGCTGAATCTCTGGCACCCTGTTACAATCAAAGTTTGGGGTGATAAGGAATTGTTCTGGCTAGGTATGTCTAGTGTGGGTGATGAAGATTATTACTTGAACCACTGGCCTGCTGGCTCCGTAGGTAGCATCACACCAAGAGAGAGAAGACTAATTGATGAAAAGACTGATGAGAGAAGATCCAAATTAGTCGGTAACGAGTTATGCTCTACTCATCCCGCTCATATTTCTTCGGAGGATAACTCAACGTTGCTATGGTGGAACTCCGGTTTTATCTACTGTAAGTTCCTGGATGCTTCTGTTGATGATATGCGTTTCTCATTGACAAAGAACTTATTTGACACTTCTGATGAATTGAAAAATATGTATGCTTCCTATCAGAAGATGGAGAGCATGATAGTGCCAAAACCAGCTGAACATTATGTTGCAAATGATAAAGGTGAAAATCATCGTGGTTGGGAGAAAATGGATGTTTGCAGAGGGCATATGTGGTGTGCATATGATGCTGTTGGTGGTGATACTAGTGAAGAATCGAAGGGTCTACTGAGAAATTTTGATAACCAGACAAAGCTTTTATATAGTTATTATGGAAGTGTCTATCAAAACGCTGCAAAGATTGTTGGGGTTGAAGAGAAGTCAAGTTCATAGAGGGTACAAGGTATCTTTAATTTGCATTTGTTTAATCATAGTAGTGACCTGGGCATAATACTGTAGACACAATGGATTGTGTCTTGCGAAGAATTATATCCTCTCGATCAATGGTGTACTTCGTATGTTTTTCCTGGGATAAGCCATCTCTGTTAAGTGAGGGTTAGTCAATATCTGGAATCTCTTCAGATATTACAATCCTCACGTTGATGAAGCTGAAAGGAATGGTTGAATTGAAGCCAACTTATGCGGGATAATTGCTTAGTCAGTATTTTTCCCGTATTATTCAGGGTCCAAAGAATGGCTTTATCCACTTTTTTCTTGCAGAGGAAAATTCGCTATTGACATTTCTATACCTATGACGTCGTGTTACATAGATCGCTATATTAGGAGGATTTCGAGACTAATTAGGGGAGTAGTACTAAGGGGTAGCTAGCTGGACTTGTAGTACTAGTAGTATCCTGCAGCTGGTTGCTAAATACTGTACAATATAATATATGATTGATCTCTTTATAATTAATTTATACCCAGCCAAAAACTTGCTAAGTATTCCTTTCAGAAAAACAATTTTCATTATAATAACTATCTCAATATATGTAGCAATTTTTGCCGCGGAGACATTGTTCTCCTAAGGCAAAAAACATGGTTATGTCACGTGATGTTTCTGAGGGATACAAAAACCATCTTAATGTGCTATGCTTTAGCTGGTGGTGTATTTGAAATAAGGCAAATTAAGGATGGCTGATACTCACAAACTAATAGCAGAATCACTAGACGCAATTCAGGAAGTATATCTCGAAGACACAGACTCAACTCTGAGGCAGATCGAGTCGATTAGGCAACTGAACACGGCCACCACCTTGAAATACATCAAGAAGGAGGAGGACCTGAAAACCATTAGCCGGAAAGTTGAAAAGGTTCAATCTATCAGTAAGTTTATTATACGCCATTTAACGATCGAGTTCTTATTAACTTGATGAAAGACCACGAAATCAACACGTTGATTGGCCAATTGGACAGCATCGAAGCCAGAGTAGAGTTCATCTCAGAGCTGACCAAAGAATTGGATGATTTCACTAAACACTGGTGATCTTCAAATTGGACTTCAAGGTTCCGTCCATTGGCGGCTAATGAAAATCATATAAATATGAATTTGGTCCCTTCTTAGCTCAAACTAGCGACTTCAATTGTAAACACACACAACAGAAAGGCGCCAGTAAGAGTGACTTTAAAACAATGATACTAACACGTCCTTCGACGCTGTTGATTCTTTCCGGTATACGTGTATGGTGGCGACTTAGACGCTGTGCTGGAACCACAGGTTGTTGATTTTTTATGGGTGATAGTTTTACAAGTAATGATGAGAATCGATTGAATTTCATGTCTGCATCGAAAATAGTGCAAGACTCAAGATTATGGTTCAACAAGCTAAGAGAACATGCTGATTATGTAAATGATTCTCCGAAAGTTGAATTTGAAGCACCTCATAAAGAGGTAGAGAGTGTCTGCCTGATGTTATCCAACTTGGCGGTGCCATTGACTGAGATTACACAACAAGAGCTGTTGTCACTGCCGAAGTTTCTAATGAGCATGCAGTGGAACACAACCACCAGATTTTTGTTACTAAAGAAGCCTTGATGGAAGAAGTTTTTAGCCATATGATGATGATGATTCAAAGGAAACATACAATGTCTCATTTCATGCTGACAAGGGAATAGAATACGTTGAAAGTGACCCAGATAATACAGTGGACGACGGAATGAATAAATTAATGGGAAGAACATTCACTGTTGATAAAATTACCAACCTCAGAGGAAGACGCAACCTTATAGATCCTGATGTTCGTTTTTGATTCCAGGATGATGAAGAATAGAGAAAATTATGGGCCGATACTATAAAAGAATGCATTACTTTCTTTACCTGTTTATTTGCCCACACAGAAAGATGAGAACACAACTCCTAGTACCTCTTCTACTCCGACCGTTTCACCCGTGATCTTGCCGATGCCTTCGATTGCGTGCTGCAAACCTTGAGTAGCAAGGACAACATCATCAAGTTCCTTGAATGCATTGAATTCTTCAAAACCATACAATACGTCGTTCATCAGAATATCCTTGACCCTTGTTGTAAGAATGATTGGATCTGTATCTTGAGTCAATGAAATGATTTTGAACTGTTCAATCAATGTATCTGTTAACTCACCGAGTCCCACTTCATTGATACAAGAAACCGCCACGAAGGAAACAAGTGGTAGATGAAGGTTTGTACTCAAAGCAGCAATAACCGAACTTATATCACCACTCACTAAGTCGCTTTTGTTCAGGACTACGATGATATTCTTGTCCTTACTTAGCGACATTATATTTGTTTCCAGCTCCTTATCGATATTCAGATTATCAGACCCTAACACCACAAGAACAAGATCACTTGCTTGTGCAAACTTCTTTGCCCTCTTAATCCCCTCTGCCTCAATCTTATCAGCTTTCGTTAGATCCCGGATACCAGCGGTGTCTCCAACTACAACCTTATAGCCATGAATATCCAATGGGACATTAATAACATCACGGGTTGTTCCTGCTACATCACTGACAATCGCAGCTTCTGAGCTAGACAACTTGTTCAAGATAGATGATTTACCAGCATTAGGAGGACCCAATAATGTGACCTTGATACCTTTTAATAATACCTCTGATCTAGATCCTTTCTCTAAGAAAAATTCAACCTCTGATTGTAAGGTTTCAAGATTTTTACTGACAGTATCATAAATCTTTTGAATGTCTTCAATCTCAGTATCCTCGGCAAAATCTATTATGGCAGTTAAAAGGCCAACATTTTGAACCAAATTCTCTCTCCATTGTTTGAATAGAGCCTTGTTACCCCCAGTAGCACTGCTGATGGCAGCGATACGAGCCTGTTCGGTCTCTGCATCGATTAATTCTCTGATACCTTCGATCTCAGTAAGATCAAAGCGACCATTACTGAAAGCTCGCCTCGAAAACTCCCCAGCCTCAGCGTATCTAATTGGTTGTTCGGGAGTATGCAATGATTCAATAGCCCTCAGCACGGACTGGATCACGGCAGTACCACCATGAACATGCAACTCGACCAGGTCTTCACCGGTGTACGTCTTTGGTTCTGGAAAATAAATAGACAAAGCCTCATCAAGAAGCTTACCTGATTTGGGGTCGTAAAGTTTCCTCACTTGTGCCATACGTGGGTCTGTGAGTTTCTTCTTCGTAAGTTCAGATAGCACTTTAGTTGAGTTTGGACCTGATACTCTAATGACACCAATGGCAGCTCGGGATAAGTGCGTTGAGAGGGCATAAATTGTGGGAAGTCTTCCGATAGAACTGTTCCTTATCTGTGACATTGGTACTCTAGAGCACTTTAAAAAGCGCTGCCGCAGCATGTTTCTTCTGTTTCTTCTGTCTCTTCTGTTTTTTTTTTGGGTACAAGTATCAGTTCTTAAGTGGTTCATCTTCACACGTTAATTTTTAGTCAATCTACAGGCTGTGGATGTTACCCGGCTTGGGTGTTGTGGGTACGAGAGGTACGAGCCAACATCTAATAAGAAACGAACTACGACGGATCGAACGCAGACCAATACTGGTAAAGGACAGAGATCACACATAGATCCACATGGTTCCACCTCAAGATAGGGAGAATGAAGCCAATTAGGAAAGAACCTGTACCTCTTTGCCTATATTACCACCAATCGCAGAGTTTCATCCAAATACGAAAAGCCCTATATAAAACAGGTTTCCCACATTCTGAAGAATCATGACAGATGGAAAAACGACGCATCGAATGTCTCGAAAAAGCTCATAATCTTTAAGAGATTTTGATTGAGAGAACCATCAATAATCTATTGTAATAGTTTCGCGAAATATCTTAACTCAACTAGTTAAGCACATATATTGACATTTTTCGCCTTGAACATACATCACCAAACGAACGAGAAATCAAACTAGGATAAAAAGCATAGCAACTCAGTGATGAAAGCGCGGCTGCTATTAAGACAGCGTGTGTCTGTTCGTCAATTCAATTCAATGAGGGCCCTTTTCCATGAAAACCCACTCGTAAGCTGACTCTCTGTTCGGTCCTCTGATTGGAACTCCCGTACTAACCCCACAATATCAGGGACTGCCAAAACGAGGTTCAGTGGGCCGTGGTCTTCCAATTAAAAAGGCCATTCCAGGTGTTAAAAAGGTTGTTTTAGTCTCCTCAGGTAAGGGTGGTGTTGGTAAATCAACAGTGGCTGTCAACTTGGCTGTTTCACTACAACAATTGGGAAAGAAAGTTGGGCTGTTAGATGCCGACATCTTTGGACCTTCCATACCCACTTTGCTCAGGTTGAAAGGCGAACCAAGGCTCTCACACGACGGTAAGCTCCTTCCTCTGACAAATTACGGCATAGAATGCATGTCTATGGGGTTCCTAATCAAACCGGACACACCTATTGTGTGGCGTGGTCTAATGGTCATGAAGGCACTGCAACAGTTGTTATTCGATGTCAAATGGAGTAACCTGGATATTCTGGTGGTCGACATGCCTCCTGGTACTGGTGACACACAACTTACTATCAGTCAACAGGTTCGTATTGATGGTGCTGTTATTGTTTCAACTCCACAGGATATCGCGTTGATTGATACCGTGAAGGGTATAATAATGTATGACAAAGTGGACGTTCCAATCCTAGGTCTGGTTGAGAATATGAGTTATTTTATCTGTCCCAACTGCAATCATGAATCACATATATTCGGTGATGGTGGTGCTTCGAGAGAAGCTAAGAAAAGAGGTGTCAAGTTATTAGGGGAGATTCCATTGAATGAAGAGATTTGTTTGCGTAGTGATAGCGGCAAACCCATTGTTTTAGATACTAAAAACGAGGCAATACAGAAGGGCTATCTTAATGTTGCCACGGAGGTTCTGAAGTCATTGAAACTTTAAGTTTCCGAATTTTTAATGTTGAAGCTTTTCGTGACTTAGTCCTTTGACACAAAAATGGCATAGGTGTGGACACAAATACGCTCCATCAAGTCTGATGTAGAAATGTTTTTGTGGAGATTTAACCTCCAAACCTGCACAAAATATGTTCTTTTTAGCATCTCAAAACAGCTGGTGATTTATTACTCGGTGACACTGATCATAGTTTATCAAGATGAGTTTGGGTGTTCACAACGTACTGCTTTTATTAATCACAACGTCAGCTCTTTCTACTGTTGTATCGAACAATGATTTTAACAGTCTTTCTGTCGGAAGTGTGAACACTACCTATGGGGTTGCTGAACCACAAGACTCTGACACAATCTTCCTAGCTCTAAAGGATGATAATGAAGAAGAAAATTTGCTGGTATCCCTAATGTCGATATTGGGAGAGCAAGATATCAGTTCCAAAACTAAGTTGTGTATAGGCGTTGGGGTTGATTCAGAACAATTGATTAATGTTTCAAAAGATCTATCTGAATTAGGCGAAGGTTTTAGGTCAGAAAAGTCAGTCAGTGAAAACGTGCAATCTGGTAAAGAAGAGGCGTCTCTAAAGTCATATCTTAGAAGCATAGCTGACCAAGGAATGAGTGAAGAGCATCGCACAATAACTACACAAGATGTACAAACCATCTCACGTCCTCACATGGGGCATAGAGTGGACCCCACAACTGCTGCTACCGTGGCCATGGCGACCCGCAGTCCAGACAACCTCAATGAGGGTACCAGAACAGCTATCATTCTTCCCTCCATTAGCGTCTACACTGAACCGTCCATCTCAACCTTTCCAACAAGCACATCTGCTAATCAAGTAGAGATAGATCAGACAACTGGTTCTGAAACTTTGGAACTCCTCTTTCAAGAACTCACATCAAAAGATATAAAATTGGATGCTACGATTCAACAGACAGTCGGAAACTTAGAAAGGTCTTCAAAGGAGGAATTGGAGAAAAATGGGCCAAAATCATTTATAGATCTGAGAAGTCATTCAAGGCGCCAAGGCCCTAGAGTACAAAAGAACAATCTGGGTGACCAACAACTTTCACACTGCTCAACATCAGACCCGTTACATTTATCATCAGTCAAAAGTGACGAAGGTTTGGCCTCATATATAGATAAGAGCCTAGGATCAAGCTGAACCCTGAAAAATTAAAGAATGCGTTGAAATCTATCTTAATTGATGATTCCCAGAATAAAAAAGAAAAGGCAGAATGAAGCTGCACCGCCACTTGAAGGTCCAGAAACATCTAGACGCATACCATCTGCTACGGCAAACGATGCAATTCTCGCTGCTGTCACCCGAGAAAGATACTACAGCAGCTGCAACAAAACAGCCAGACAAAGGTTTGTTTTAGAGGTGCGTTCAGGAAGCCATTTAGTATACTCGAGAGCTTGATATATATCAGAAATAACATTAGTGAATTAATGCAGTTAGTTCAGCATTTGGATAAGATGAGTTCTCAAGGGTTGAGAAACATGGAGAACAAATAAGTCAAATGGTCAGATCACCATCTAAATCGGCTTAAAGAGATAACCGCAGGAGGTATTAGAGATTATTGTATCTGGTGACAAGCGTCAAACTTTTGATGATATTGTCCACAGGCCTGATTTCAAAAAATTATCTTGGATGTTACAAAAATTAATGAACGTTATATTGATGACGTGATCACAGGTTTAGTCGATGAAAAATCTAAATATGAGAGTAAAGACCGTGATAACGCTGCGAATCTGGAGGATGCTGAGAACGTTGAAGAAATTGTTGAAGAAGACTTGAAGCCGTTAAATAACCCAAAAGTTCCGTTTATCTATGATAAACATAAAAAAAGAATTGGGCTGAAAGATAAAAATGAGGCTGACCTTGAAGGCGAAGGCACCGAAGAGAATCTGTTTAGCAGTCACTCAGATGGTAATGAAAGAGGTACTGATGCAACCTCCGGGCCTAAGAGATCTAACTCTAACCCAACACGAAGTGAACATATTACTGAGAATCCAACAAGCACCAAAAATCAGACCATTACGCACCATGAATCAATTTCAAATGTCAACTCTGTTATTCAATTGAAATCAAGTAGTTCAGGCTCGAGTCGCCCAAATAAAGATACACATTCCAAAGATGATGATCTATTAAATCCTTCAAAGGAAAGATCTTCCCCTGCCCCACTAACATCAGCAAAAGGAAAGCATAAAACATCAACAGGGAAAATAGATAAAGATTCAGGTATAGACTGAAATTTAGCTAAATTGAAAGAGAACACATTGCTGTTATTTGCAGCATCCAAAAACAATTGTAAGACAGAGTTACAGAGGATTCATGGTAGCAGTGACAATTGATTTCACCAGCTCTTCTGCGTCACGAAAGTCTATAATTGGTTCCAAAAGTTGGCGTGTATACATTATATTTTAGTGCCCTTAGTATTGCTCATTCCTTTTATATGAAACATTGCAAAACATTTCCACAGGCCTGATAATATATTTTAAGCACGTAGATACTGTCTGCCATTTTCTCTAGTGTATGGTGACCGGGTGTTTTTGACAGAAATTTGAAATTTGGGGACCTGCAAAAGACAGTCTGATGAACATCTTAAACACCACTTATTACCAGACAACATTAGTAGTCATGAACTATCTTAAGAAGGCAATTTGGGGACCGGATCCTAAAGAACAGGTAGGTGACAATCTCCCTGTGAAGCAGTGTTCAATGTAGAACCATATACTAACTATCATCAATAATAGCATAGAAAGTGCAGAGGGTTGATACGCCGTAACACCAGATCTTTAGATAAGAGTCTTAGAGATATAAGTGCAATACAGAAGAAGACTGAGACATTGATTAAGCAGAGTGCAAGAAAGAATGACATTAAAAGTGTAAAGATATATGCTCGTGAATTATACAGTATTAAGAAGCAGTATTCTAGATTATACAAATCCAAAGCACAATTAGAAAGTGTTGGTATGCAAATAGATGAAGCATTTGGCATGGTAAAATTGCAGCAAAAGATGGCGAGTAGTACCTCCATAATGCGAGAAGTGAACAGTTTAGTTAGATTGCCAGAGTTGACGGGTACGATGAGAGAATTAGAGCAAGAATTAGTCAAGAGTGGGATAATTAACGAAATGGTTGGCGATACGGTGGATATGTTGGATGAGAATGAAGAAATGGAGGAGGAAGTTGAAGAAGAGGTCAATAAGATTGTTAATGAATTCACAACTGAGAAATTTAACAAAGTTGATAGCTTACCTGCTAATCGCATTAATGAACCTGAACCAGCTGAAGAAGTTGAGAATGAAGAGAATGAAGAGGATGAACATGTTTTGAATGAGATGAGGGAGAGGTTGAAAGCTCTACAGAGTTAGTATTTTTAGTATTAAATGCTTTGAAATGAAGTTTCTGATCTGTAATTTATGATCGAAGTGTAATAAAATCGATGAGTATACTGAATTGAAGGTGGTAGACGGAGAAAGAAGGCACAAAATCACTATCAAAGTTGTTCGACAACCTGATAAGAGACAAATGGAGGTCATAGGGCATGAAACGCGGAGATATTATGTAGTATGTGGATCATAATGAGGACTTTTGTTGGTTTTGTTGACTCTGTAGATCTTGGTCTAACTGTCTTTTCAATGAACTATTCAAAATTGCCTGTTTCGTCAGTTGTTTTTCCTGCCGCTGTTTGATCCATAGTTCTGCTTTTACCAAAGTTTCGTCAAATACAGACATCACAGAACTCACCATCTCCAATGATTCATTAGCCAACACGAGAACTTTCCCATTAGTGTTATATGTGAGCAATGAATTCGAAGCTTGTGATGCCCATTTGTTAGGAAGCCGCAGTAGTGTCTCTCTAACGTTTGATCTTTCGGGTTCTGGTAATGAGTTCCCTGCATATTTTGAGATTAATGTGACAACTTTCTTCACAGTACCAACAATCTCTTGTTTAATCTCCTTTGTAGACGCAGCTGTGATAGTCTCTTGAGCATCATGAAAAACTTCAACATCAACGTCATTGGATTGTTCCTCTTTTTGAATTTTTCTCTTTTCTATAAGCTCTTTCTCCTTGGTAATCAACTCTTGTAAGTCTGTAACTTTTGCTGATAATTGTTTGTTTGCCAACATCAGCAATTGAAGACAAGTGGTCAATCTCTTTTTAGACTCTATAGACATGTTCAATCTTAATTCATCACCCATGGCTAAAGCTTCTGAGATTGATGGTAATTTTTGTTTTTTAGCTGAGTTGAAGGATATAGGTAGTGATTTAGATGGAAGATTGATTTTTTCTTCATCAGGAAACATTTCATTGGCTCTGCTTAATCTCCTCTTTCTTTTCCAATCTTGTCTAGTTTCTTCCAGCATTGTAACCATTGGTAACGTTGCTCTCTCAACAATTTCAACACCGTATTTGATTGCTGGTTTATTAGATTTGTAAACACGAACAGCAGAATTGACAATAGGATAATCTCTCATTTTTTTCAATAATCTTCTAGAGTGAGAGAATGGTTTAATATCAGGCTCATTTTCGTTAGCGGTATCATAATTTATCTCATTATCTGATTCAACGCTCTCCTCTCTATTATGAGACACAATTGGAGTTGAAGGACCACTATTCTTCAGTTGGCCCAATGCTTCGATTGCCATAATTTCAGCATCAGATTCAACATCCGCCTCATCATCATGCTCATCTTCTTGGGGTCTTTTGAATTCCTTATTCTGTATTATGGGTAACGGTGGTGATAACGATGATAATGGTTCTATATATGCATGTGGGATTTTGATTGGAGGAAGTGTTGTTTTCTGTGAAGGCTGTGGTTCGTCATCCGAGAGAAGTTCTCTTGGATCTCTTGAGCCCTGGACTTGCATGATCAAGGGTTATCAATCTCGTTTAAGGATTTGTAATGTGTTATTATTGCTTGTGATGGTTAACCTGGGGAAAAAGAAGATGGAAAAGAAGATGAAAACGACACAAAATACCAGTAGTAGTTTCAAGTGTATATATGTAATAATTGAACAACCCTTATGATTAGGAAGTGAAGAAAGTTTTCAGGGGGGCAACTAAAGGAGAAACAGTTGCTTTCTTCTTCCTATTTTAATCTATTTTATTCCTGAGTTTTGATCACTTTGCCTTTCACATGCTTTAAAATTTTAAAGATCTGGAAATGTCCCCTTTGGGAAGTTTTCTTTATCGGGGAATTTCAATGAAAACTCCGCGAACGCGTTTTATATTCTCGAGCATGAAAAATCAAAGTTAAACCCGGGACACAACCAAATAGCTGGGTTGTGCTATGAGACCTTTTGCAGTAAATGTTGTATAAAAGTCTGCTCAGTTTGTCCAATTTACCCAATGTCACACGTGGTTTCGTTGGTTATTCCACAATTGCTGCACAAGCGACCAATTCTTTAACGGGCCCTGTTTTGGATCCACAACCATCACCTATACATACTATTGAAGATTCAAAAGATCCTGTGCTAAATTTACAAAAGGTTAAAAACATTTTCGATAATAAGCATGGCTTATGGAGTAAGATCGGTATCACGACTCATTTACTAAGAGACCCAACTGCATCTATAAGAATTGGATTGATCGGATCTCAGCCTTCATTGTTAAACACATTATTATCTGATCCATTTGCTTCAGACCAAACATGGTATAATTCCATCCTTAAAAGAAGTACAGACTCAAACAATGTCATAAGATATTCAAAGAAAGCTGAAATCAGTGATACTTTCTATGACGTTCCATCACCAATACTTCATAGATTAAACCTTGAGTTTTTGGAATTGAATGATGAAAATACCTTCACAGGTGAAGATGGTTGTCATTTGTACATTTCATTCCAAGAAAAGACATTTCTAAGTATTTCGAAATGGCCAGTTTATGATTGGAGAGATATCAAGTATAAGGGTTCAATTGAAGAGAATGAAATCCCTGAACTAAGTAACAAACAAATCAATTCCAAATTATCAGAGAAAGTTGTGTCATTACTTTCAGATTCACCAGAGAACTCGATCATTTATACAAAATTAATGCCAAAATCAAACATATCAGAGTTTAACATATTTTTAAAGCGGGTATCGGAACCGTCATTGGTCTTGAATAACCTATATGAGTGCATCATACGTAATTTAACTCAACAACTGTCAGAAAACTCAATCACCATCGAAGAATTAGATATCAAAGATGCACGAATCAAAAAGTATATCCAACAATGGGATGAAGCATCACATAGGGAATTCCAGAATGTGTTTAAACCTTATGTCACCTCTTTTGAATCCAAGAATTTACAATGGTGGAAACTATACTACAATGCGGATGATGTTCAAGCAATATTCACCCAAATGATAAATACTTCACTATTGAAAGAATCATTAAAGAACTATAGTTACATCAAGGGACAAATTGATTCTTTCTCTTCATTTCAAAAACAAGGTCAAAATATTGATCAAGATTTATCTCGATTAGATCAGAATGCATTAAGTGTTTTAAAAGATGAGATTTCAAGGAATGAACTTGTGACATTACAGAATAGAGCTTTGAAGATATTACTCATAAACTCCTTGGGAACTCAATTACCTATTATCTTACTATCTATTGGTGGTGCTGTTGCTTTTGATTTTAGCCTTGAGTCAATGATTGGGTTGGGTTCTTTAGGTGTTGTTATTGGATTTAACAACATTTCCAAACAGTGGTTGAGAGAGATTAAAAATTTCAAACTTGAGTTGTTTGAAAGAGTAAGAGTTGGTATTGTTAAAGTAAATGAAAGTTTATATAGCGATTGGAGTATCAAGTATGAAGAAGAAAAGGAGGAAATCATGAGGAGAGAGAACCTGATTAATAACCTAAAGGCTGATATCGATGCTGAATAAAGATTTTTCTATGACCTGCAAATACCTAAATATAAGTAATATATTTTGTTCTATATTCTATAGATATAATCGTCATCACTGATGGATTTATATCTGACCCATGGGAATGAAGTATATTCCAATTGAGTATCTGTTATCTTCAAATAGTCCACTTTCAAACCACTCACAGCATAATCGGGCAATTCAAATTCTATCTTGATGTTCTTATTCTTGTACATTTCTTCATCTAGGGATTCAATTTCTATTTGCCTTTGAATTTTGTCAAATTGTGGTTTCAACTGTTTCGGTGGTGGATCCATGCCCAAATTTTCAGGTTCAGCGACTTTATCTGACATCAATTGGAACTGTGACATCATTGTTATTTTACGATCACCAGAGATTTGTTCAATATTCCAAACAATGGCATTCTCATCAAATTTATATAGGACTTTCCCCACAGCGGTTTTGAATTTCGGATTAACCTTGAAATCAATATCATAAAACCTCATATTAATGGGTATTTTGATTATTAGTTTGGAAATGACCAGATTCATTCTATAGTTTGTCTTTAGTGTGATTTTAAACCTAAGAAACCCATCCACTTGTGTGAATTTATGGGATAAAATCTGTACCACGGGTAATGTCCTCAAATTTAAGGTATATCTGCATAATTGGAATTTTCCATCTGGTGGGATGAATTGGATGATCTTATCATTATGGAATTCATCTAGTTGTACACATTGATGGAACTTTAAATTTGATAAGAACTCTGGATCTTGTTCCGTCAATTTATTAAGACCAATTTTGAGCAATGGCATACCTGAAAGATAACATTTGATTTGAAATTCACCATGAATAACATGTTTAACAACCTTATTGTTCACATCAACGATCAATTCATTTTTTTCAAAGATATCAACAAAGAATTCATTCTTCTTGTAGAAGATACCCTTTGGTCTCCATGAAATGGCCTGTGTTGCAGATCTCAATACACTTGAGTTAATCTCACCTTGGACTGATTCTTGCACTTCTTCTATCTCTTTCTTAAGCTTCTTAGATTTGGCCTTCGTTGATAATGAAACAACAGGTCCGGATTCCTCAAGATCGGCATCGTCATTGACATCACCATCATCTTGTATGTCAGTCTTATTAACCTCCAATTTAATCACATCTTTCAGTATACTAATATCTGTAAGCTGTGGGATCCCGTAATCCATGATCTCATCGAACAATTCGTAAATCAGGTTGAAATTATCAACTATCAAATCACCATTCAAGCTCTTCACTTTGAAGTAACTCAACAGGATATCATGCAGTTTATAGAGAAAAGTGACTAGCACCATACCATTGACATGCTCATAATAAGTAATGATAACAAAATATAATCCCTGTGCATTCTGCCTTATATATACGTAATTTATGCCATTATCCTTATCATGTATGATTGGTTCTTGATGAATCTTGATGAGTTTTCTGAAATTCTCGAGGATTTGATCGAACGATAAATGAATGTCGTATTGTGTATAACTTCTGTGTATCAGATTATAAGCACTGGGATCCAAGATGGCGATGATGGAGGCCATTTGGAGACAGCGGTTGCGGTTGTACACGCGTTGTTTTGGTTACGTATATTGATCAATAGAACATTTTTCATGGTGAAAATTAAATACTTTGACACAATTGACAAGGTAATGTGGTATCTTCCTTGATCGAAATGTACAATAAAATTACTAAAGTTGCTCCTATAAAGTATTCGCTAAACGAATTGAAGCAACTATTAACATCCTCCAATTTGCCAGGTTGGAATCTGATCACTGATGAGAAAGAAACCAATCTGGTGATGACTAAAGAGTACAAACTAAAGAACTTTGAACAAACTTGGGTTAGTAATTGTTGTATAATCATTGATACAGTTATAAACTAACAAGCCAGGCATTCTTGAACCAAATATCGTTGAGATCGCATCTTTTAGGCCATCATCCTACAATTTTAACAGTAAGTATTTAATTATAAGGGATTATCATGGGCTTTACTAACTAGTCATAGACTTATAATCAAGTTAGAATCACACTTTCAACACATGATGTTGGTGGGATCAGTGACGTTGATGTCAAATTGGCGAAACAAATAGAGAAATATAGAAATCGTTACGAATGAAAAATGGTATTAGTCTAACAATGATAACTGAATATTACTATAACCCACTGTACTATAAGAAGCCGTAATAAAACTCTCAAAAATATGCAAACCACACAAACATGAAAAAAAAACACCAATAAAACGAAAAAATGCAATGAATGAATATTATGATTATCTAACTTCCTTTTGAGATTTCAACTTTTCTTCAAATTTATGGAATTCAACTTCAGCCAAGTTGACAACTTCATCGATACCTTCAATATAATGACTTAACATGGATTCAATACCACTCTTTAAAGTGTCATCACTCAAAGAACATGATGTACAAGCACCTTGTAATTGAACATAGACTTTCCCATCATGATATCTTAGGAACACAATATCACCACCATCTTCTTGAATAGCAGGTCTTATTCTTGTTTCGATCAATTCAGCAATTTCTTCACTAATTTCTTGTTCTTCTTCTGTAAGTTGTTCATTCTCACCGAATAAATTATTTGTACTACTTGTTGAATCATCATTAATGATTGGTTCCTTCTTTGTAATATGATTTTCCAAGATTGATTCAACAACTGGTTTGACTTGATTCCAATGAGCAAATTCATTCTTGCTTACCGTTATGAAATCGGAGCCGATAAGAATTGATTCCACATCATTTGAGTATTCAAAGATCTTTGCAGCCAATGGTGAAATATTCTGATTTTGTAAACTAATCTGGTATGAATTATTATTCTTTAATAGAGGTTCATCAACTTGAAATTTCAGTGCATTTTCATTTGGTGTTGTGAGTGTTTTTATAGAAAGAAATCTTGAGAAGACTCTATTTGGTAATTTAACGCTCTGTAAGTTCCTTAATGATAACATTATTGATTAATACCTTATAAAAAAAAAACTAACAAGATGATGATGGGGGGTTCTAAATCTTTTTTATATAAGCAAAATAAAAGTTAACTCTTCTTTATAAAAGAAGATAAAAGTCATCCAGTGCCAGTGCCCGAACCAGTACGGTTATTTTCTGTTTTTGTCATTGGCTCTGCAGCTTTTCCGAAAATCGGCCGCGAATTTGTTTTGGGGGGAGTTTTTGTGTATGTGGGTTCTATTTTGGTTGTTTTACTGGCATTGATTTATTTAGATCAGTCAAGTATTGATATTACCAACTGGTAGATCATATAAACCCACTTAGGATAAACTCTAAGTGGGGATAACATTTTGGGTAAAAAAATTATAATGAAGGATGCGAGGTTCGAACTCGCGCGGACAACCGTCCAGTAGATCTTAAGTCTACCGCCTTAGACCACTCGGCCAACCCTCCGTTTTTTCAAATCTCAAAATCTGCTATTTTTCTGATTCTATACAAGCATGTGTCACGTGATTGTATTACAATTCAATTCTTGAGTGTATCTTCAGTATAGAGCATCTCTATCACCTTCTCTATGAACTTACACTATTACAAAAAAAAAAACGTTATCAATATCCATTCATTTCAATTATTCATGACCAAGTATCAAATACCAGAGCAGATTAGATCCAAACTACCACATATACCGAAAGGTGATATAATAATAGAGAGAGACTGGATAACGACAAACGATTTAATATATCTCCAACAGACATCATTCTCACAAATCCCTCTATCAGAACTTACAAAAGGTTTAAAATTCTATAAAGAACCGAAAAGGGAACCTTCTTATTCTCCAGAATTTAGAAAACAGTTGGAAATATTGAAGTATAAGATTGAAGAAGATGAATATCAAGAGATGATTAACCGTGATAAGATTAAGAAAGATGATGAATATGTGTCACCTAGTGAGATGGCTAAGGAATTGAAAAATCAAATGACAACAATATTGAACGTGCTTGTGTCTGTTGGGTCTGTTGTATATGCAATTTGGTATTGGACAAATACATCTGGTTATTTCGCATTATCTACAAGGGTGTTACTATGCCTATTCTCTGGGATATTGACATTAGTTGCTGAGGTTGTTATTTACAATGGATTTCTTAGAAGAGTAAGTGAAGCTAAAGATAGAGAAAAAAACAAGAAGGAAAAGAAGAAAATTATTGAAACTATTGTTTTCACTAAAGAATTAAAAAATGAATGATTTTTGTTGAATAACAATTAGCTATATCGATGTCATCTTAGCAAAATGAGAAAGAATTACAGGGTCATGTTGGATCACACTAGTTTGTTTCCCCTAAAATTGAAACATAACGTGGATGCGGTGGCAATGACCTAATATCAATATCTCTCTTCTTAACAGGAAACCAGAATATCCTTGTAATATCAGTGATCTTATCAGTGATCTTATCGGAGATATTCCATTCGTAACCGTATTGTAGTAAAATCTTGTAAAACTGGAACTGACTAAAATTAGGCCAGTATGTATTGACAAAATAAATCTTCGTACTATGGGCTTCACTTACTTGCCAGATTAAGAAATCACTTAATCTAGTATGTCCTGAAGTCCTAATCAAGATATCAACTTTTGGGGTATCATCATTAAAATAAAAATTATTCTCGATAATCTCTGCAGTGATCTGGTTGAGCAATAATTCATGTTTTAATACCTGATCAGAAATTGTTCTTATTGAATGAGAAATCTCGTCCCTTGATGTGTAAGAGAGACATACGTTTAAAATAAGGCTGGAGTTGTTTGTTAGTCATCCTTGTGTCAGTTAAGACTATTAACTGTTGAAATATGTATACATGCTCATGATTTTGACTAGTTAATTCTTCAATCTCTTCCAATCTGACCAATGTCTCTTTTGGAATGAAAGACCTGTTCCCAATTATTCTGACTTGTACATGTTTATTGTATTTTGATCTCAAAAGTTTTGGTTAGTAAATCAAAAATGCAACATTAGAATATACCCACTCACTTGTTATCCAAGAAAAGATTCAACTTCTCAATCAATATTTTGAACAAATTATCAACTTCCTTCTTACTTCTATTGAAATTCTCAATGGAAAATGCATAAATAGTACAATACTTGATCTCCAATAAGTAACAAGAATCTATAATTGTAACCAAGCTGGCAGAACCTGCTTCATGGCCTTGGGACACTTTTAAACCTTTCAATTTAGCAAATCTTCTATTCCCATCCATGATGAAGGCAACATGATTTGGAAGATGGGAAGTCTTTAAAGTGTTCACAGCAAAGTTTCTTACATGCAAATGGAAGAACTCATATATTGGATTCTTATAAAGTAGAGCGCCAACTGAGTTGATAATCGACATTTGTGTAAACTGATTAATATCAATGTACCGCCCAGCTTTTAATGTTGGGTATTTACCTAAGGGACACTTAAAATTTTGTTCAAAGGGGGAAATTCTTGTTCCTTTTATACTTTTATTTTGCCGCTGAAGGATGGGAAAACTTTAATATAATTGGTGCAATTCTAGATCATGTTTGATGCCATTTTGGGTAAATAATGTCAAAAAGTACATCAACTATTATTAATTTCCAGGTAATTTTTAATTAGCTCTTGGAAATGCCCATTAGACAATGATGATATAAAATGTCTGACTTTGAATTGTGATACTGTTGATATTGGTGGGGTGATTGGGTAGCATCGTGTGTGAAGCTATGAAAAGTAATGAAGGATCATCAACAAAAGTGGTATTATGACTTTATCATATCTCAAGGACCATTTTTTGGACACTTTTCAATTGAGAAGTGCTTCTTTGCTTGAGAGTTCCATTGGAAGATTTCATGCATCGATCACAGTAATTCCCTTTCTGATGCACTTATTACCCCAACAAATTTTATGACCACCCAATATATTTACCAACAACCCTTTATAATCAACATTTGATTTATGTGTCAAAATAGAGGAGAACCTGATCTTTGATTTTTCTACAGAATCTAAATCACGTGACATTTTTTTTTTCCATTTGTTCTTTGTTTTTGTTTTGATTTCAGGTTTGATCTGAATCTTTTTTTTTTTTCATTCACTTTTTGTTTATAAAAGAAACAATTTCCTTCTTTTCCCATATTTTGGTATCTCTTTACCCTCCTATTAGAGCCCATTCAGCACTGCCACAATGTCTCTGAGAACACCAAAAAAGAACGTTGCCAGCGTCGTTAGTGATTCTTCTTTAACACCAAATAACGATGTTTTGGAATCAAGAAAGAGACAATCGAAACGGGATGAAGCTATTAGACGCCGCGTAAAGAATGATATTAGCAAGAAGAGATACTCTAAGAGCGTGTCAACTAAGAAAAACCATAGACATTACCAACCAGGGACTGTTCTTTCCCTCAAACCTTCTGATCCTGTCACTCTGAAACCATCCTATACCGCGTATGAAGCTGCTCAACTAATGGGTGCTAGAAGAGAGAATTGTATCTTGGTTGTTGATGATGATGATCATTTGCTGGGTATATTTACTGCTAAGGATCTTGCCTTCAGAGTTGTTGCTAAAGGCTTAAACGCTAGTAGTGTCCTAATTGAGCAAATCATGACTCCAAACCCTCTTTGTGCCACTGCTGATACCCCAGCTTCTGAAGCTTTAAATTTGATGGTTCAAAAAGGTTTTAGACATTTACCGGTCTTGGATGAAAACTCACAAATTGTTGGGGTTTTAGATATCACAAAATGTTATCAAGAAGCCATGGAAAAATTAGAGAGAATGTATGAATCTTCAAAGAAACTACATGATGCTCTGGAAGGTGTTCATAATGAAATGGGTTTATCTCAGCAACCATTGCAGGTAATCAAATATTTTGAGAGTTTGAAAAGTGTTATGAGCGGGCCAACTTTAGAGTCGGTTCTAGATGATCGTACTTTACCATCATATGTCAATGTTAAAACCAGCGTTTATGATGCAGCTTTACTAATGAAGGAAAACCGCACAACTGCAGTCTTGGTGAAGGATTCAAGTGATGATGTCACTGGTATTTTTACTTCCAAGGATGTTGTGCTTCGAGTTATTGCTGCAGGTTTAGATCCAAAAACCGTTTCAGTTATCAGAGTCATGACTGCTCAACCAGATGTTGCTGCAAAAGATTTAACTATCCAAGCTGCATTGAGAAAAATGTTTGATGGCCATTATTTAAACTTACCAGTCGTTGAAAATAATGAAATCATTGGGATTGTTGAGGTCTTGAAATTGACTTACTCTACATTAGATCAAATTTCATTGATGCAAAGTAATGATGAAGACAATGAGTCAAACGGTGAAGGACCAGCTTGGAATAGGTTCTGGAAGTCATTAGATGACACTGAATCCGTTCATTCAGATTCACAAGTTGAAAGTGGTATTTCAGGTATACCGGATATCAGTCAAAGTGAAATTAATCAATTTTCATTAAATGGGTTCAGTAATATCCATGATAATCTGGGTCCAAGTGACTCCGTATCAGTTACAAATGATCACAACAGTGTCTCACAAGTGCAATCAACTGCTGAAGTTAAAGAAATCCCATTCGCCTTTAAGTTTAAATCACCAAGCTCAAGAGTTCATAGAATCAATGTCAAACCTGTTGACGGGTTTGCTGAGTTGAAATCAGTTATTAAATCTAAACTAAACCCATCGGAATTAGAAAAATTAGCACATGATGGTTTTGCAATCAGTTATATCGATGATGAAGGAGACGTTGTTGCCATAACAAACGATCAAGATTTGATTGATTGTGTCCTGATTAGTCGAAACTCAAGATTGGATAAAGCAGATATTTTCATCCATCATCCAGATGAATCCATTGATCTTGATGAATATCATCAAAAGAAATCAAAAACAAGAGATAATAAACCTGTTGCCTCTAAAAATGGTGAGATCATTCCTGGTATTGCTAATGAAATTGTGATCTCTGGCGGTCTTGTTGCCATTGGTGCTGCTTTAATTGTTGCTTTTACTCTAGGAGGTCAAAGAAGATAATTTTACAAACTACTCATCTAACTTTGGTATATAGACACTTTGATAGAAATAATATATGCAAATATTCATTCCTTTAATTATCTTATAATACAAAATTGATTAAAAAATCTCTTTTCCTACCTACCTGCCTACCTACCTCACAAAACTTCAATCCAAAATACCAAAGTATCTTGTATACTACCATCATTACTTCTAGATGATCTTGTTGGATCTTCATCTTTCACTAAACCTTGACCATTCTCAACTTGTAGATCAAAAGAGACTTTATTCAACCCAGTTGGTAATTTCAATTCATATCTTGAAGTTAGAGTTCTTCCATTATCAGCATAATGGATCGATGGAGTTGGATTAACTCTTTCACCATTGACGGTTAATGCAACGGCATGTTTGACTTTTATTAAAGAGTCACTAAGACCAGCAGCGACGGAAACAGCGCTTTGTTGTGGTGGTAAAGTAATTGCGAAATTCTTAATTGGCTTCTCTGAGGCCAAGAATTTGTATTCAAACCAATCTTGGAAAATTGCGGATAATTGAGCATTGTTTGATGATTTCACTGATTGTCTGTATATTGAACGTGATGATGATATTGTGATTTCTTCGATTAACGAGTTTGATACTAGGTTTAATTGTGTCTTGGGTGTTGTAGTAGACAAGATCTTTGAAACGTAATTCATTGGCGTTAATAAATCGTTGTTGGAGATATTTGAAGGAACATCAAGAATGGAATACGTTATTGGGATTTGAGGTTGAGGAACATATTCCGCAATGGATGGCTCTGGCTGCGATTCTTCTTCAAGATCTTGGACAATGTTCAGTTTAGATTTTGGCGGCCTACCTTTTGGTCTACCCAATTTCTTCTTCACTGGAGTCTCAACTTCTGATTCTTGAACCTCAGGTGTCTTTAAAACACTTTGAGGTGTCTCAAGGATGGAATCTTCTAATGTTGATTGATCATCCTGTGGTTCTTCTTCCTCTGGTTCTTCCTTAAGTTCTTCCTTAGCTTCTTCTTCGGGTTGTTGTTCCTCGGGTTCTCTGGACGTATCCAGTTCTTTTTTCAGATCTTCAATTTTGTTATTAAAATGGGTTTGTAAAGTCTTGGAATCTTCATAGATCAGACTACCTTCTTCATTATATAATTGAGCATTATGCCATATTAGATCGACATGTTTAACAAAATCATCAACAGTTTTATACTTATTCTGATTAATATTCTTCTTGACCGTGGAAAACGACATTGCATGTTTGATCAACTTGTAATAATCTGGGTAATCTTTTCGACTGACTTCATGAAGAAAAGGTTCCCCAATCTTGATACCATTGTCTTCATATTCTATTAACTCATCGATCAAGTCACTAAACTTTTGGTTTCGATTAGATTTTTCAGTTGTTGGTTTTGGACGAGCTTCAGAGGTATGAATACCACCTAAACGTAACTTTATCTTTGGCAATGGCTTTTCGAAAGTCTCGACATTGGATTTGACCGTTTCCAGGATTCTTAATGCATTTTGAGCAATGAAACTCTCTTCTTCGTTATATTGAATGGCATTATCAGACATGAGTTTGAAATCTTGGACGAATTCCAGCCCTGAAGAATATTGCTTCTTTGCAATCTTGTTATTAATCTCAGCAATTGAAATTGGATTAGCTATCTCGTCGTAATAATCTGGATAATCTGATTTAGACGGTAATTGAAGGAAGTCAGTGATGATTTCATAATTTTGGTCATCTTTCAACTTATAAATCTCCAAAACAACTTGTTTCAACTTGTCATAAAGATCGTTTGATGCTTCGATTTTTTGTCTTTTGGAATCATGTTTGTCTGTTGATGATTGAGCGTGACTTTTTCTTCTGTTTTTGGCCATCTTTGATTGTGTATCGGCCTTATCCGCGTTCGATTCTTTTGTTTGTTTTCTTTTGTTTTTTGTTGTTTTTGGGCGATTTTCTGTGTCTTTTTTCATGTCTTTTCTTTTTACATTTTACAGAACGGGTTCGCGACAGTTTTTAAGTGCTACCATGGTAACACTCTTGTACACTACTACAGTACAATACACTGACACTCACATTTATAATGGTATGCTCAGCTATTTTAATGAACCTCTCTCTCTCGCACTTTGTTCAGAAGTCAATAACAAGTGGTCCTTGTTTTTGGATTTGAACTTCACGTTTCACAGTATCCAGTAATGTATCGTTAAGCCTCTTGATACCTTCTATCTCTTCATTGGACAAGTCTTCGAAATTCGTAGATGCCTTCTTCTGTAACAATGACAACTTCTCTTCATCCTGAATTAGACCATTCAGTTGTTTTCTAACTATTCTCAGTTCTGATTGTTGTCCATTGTGGAAGAATGTCGTTGTGTCTATAAGTTGTTCATTTGTCTCATTCACAATCTTATCTAATTCTTCTTCTCTTTCTCTCAACTTGGCATCGTTATCATAGTTCTGCTGTTCACGTTCACTCAATAAGCGTGAGTTCTCATTGTACTATAATATTATTAGTCGTTCTTAATTTTCGTTGTACAGTGCAACATTTTCAATACTCACTGGTTCATCATCATCTTCAGGACCTTTTAAACATGACAGACAAATACCCATAATTACAGCGTGTGTATGAATTAACGAAAGAAAAGAAAAATAGCCACAAGAGGAAGGTTGTAAATATTAGCAAGGATTGAAATCTTTATCAAATAAATGGCTGCCACTTGAGTAACTCAGAGCTCAGGATGTGTTTTTCACCGAATTTCCTTATCACAAAAATTCTCTGGAAACTCAGATATTTAAGTCTGGTACAAATGACAATATAACTGTTATCTGTGAAAAAAATATTGCTCTGAATTGTCATGGATAAGACCATGAAAACATTCTTAACGTTCTTTATGAACCACTAGTGCTGTTACTCTTCCAAATTTTGATTACCATATTAGGAAGTCAACAGTCGCACCAAAAGGTCTCGAAAAGTGGAAAGAAAAAAAAAATAATCTGAAAAGTTCAATTACACCAACATCGATCAAAACTGATACTCTTCTTTACCAATATTTCACTTAGAATTAATGTTGAGATCAACCATACCTACAAGGGCTCTTCCTGTGAGACTACTCCACACCTCGAGACCGACTTTTGGCTTCATGGATTGGTTCAATGTGAAGAAAGATCAATCGAAGAAGAAACAAGTTGAAAAGGCAGAAGATATAAATAAGGTCATCCAAAAAGCTGAGAATGATGAGATAGTAACTAAAAGAGTTGAAAAGATTGAATTCATTGGTAGAAAGAGTAAAAAAGTTCTTGAAGCTGAGGATGCTGGTGTTAAAGGTTTCAAAGAGGATACAAGAACCATTACTGAAAGATTAAATGGGTTTAAAATTGATTCCTGGTTAAATAAAGAAAAAGTTCAATCATTGGAACAATATGATCACATAATTAAGGATGCGTACACAAAGATCAAAGGTGAACAAATAACAGATTTAGAAAAAATTGAATTAGATGATTTACAGTTACGTTTTGATCTAAGTTTGGAAGTTCAAAAACAATCTGGTTATTTAATACCTGATTTTGTTCTAACAAAAGCCAAGACTGCTTCAGATTTATCGTCCTTTTTCGACTTGGAAATTTTGAAATCGGGTGCTGAAAGAAGAATCAAAGGTGACATTCTAGACATTTCAGAATTGAAATTCACAAGTCCAAATATTTCAGTTGAAGTTCCTGTCACTGTTAAGGAAAAGAAGCGTACTTACAAGAAATTATTGAAAGAAGCTAGACTAGAGCAAGAATCAAGAGCTGAGAAATTGATTGAAGAATCGAGAGCTTGAACGTAATTGGGGGTGGTTTGTTTATGACATGTATATATCTTGGTTTAGTTTTAAACAGCCATGCGTGTTTTCTTTTGCATATAGAAATAAGAATCTGTAGTAACTACAAGAACGACTAGGTCCTTCAATCTTCTTAATATTACTTTCGAAGAATTAAAAACTATCGTTGTTGTAATGTCAGCATCATTCAATATCGCGTGGAGCATATATCTTTCAATCAGGCCATATGAAAATGTTCTCATGTTCCTTGCAAGTTTAGGGCCTATGGCGACATCAGCATATACATGTTATAAAACACTGAATTTTTCAACTTTTAAATTAAGCCACTGTAGTATAGTGGTTAGTACACATCGTTGTGGCCGATGAAACCCAGGTTCGATTCCAGGCAGTGGCATTTTTTTCTTTCTGATATTTCTATTGTTGTCATATGGTTTTTTTTTTACTATTTTTTAACGATTTTACAGTATGAGACTTTTGATACATAATAGCAGTAGCTGTGATTTCCTAAGAAGAATAAAATATTATACACAATAAACTTATATATATTTTGGAAGCTTTCAGTTTATACTCAGTCATTTTTAGCCTCCAATTTTGATTTCTCAGCGTAGATCTTTGCAGTGAATGGTTCTTCAAACTTTAAAGCAATAGAGTATAATAAATGAACGACCAAAGTTGCAAACAAGCCAGCTGGTTTACCAAAGTATAATGAAGTACCTAAGAATGACAAGGTAGAGCCAACATACATTGGATTATCAAGAACATTGAATGGGAAACCAGTGACTCTTTCATCCATCAAAATCCCGAAATAATCACCAAGATAAGTACCAGTGACACCTAATGCCCACATTGAAGAAAGTACAAAAACATTACCAAGACCAAAAGAGACAATTCCCAAAACTTTAAAAATTGTGGAATCTAGTAGCTTTGAAGTGACTTGTTCCCTCAATGCCTTTTCGAATAGATAGTCCCTAAACAGCCCCAAAGAAAAGATAGTGACCGCTAATAAGTAACAACCACGCTTAGGCCCACCTGCTATCTTAGTCAAGAAGTGTGTATTATATTCTGCTCTAGCAACAACATTCCAAAACGTTGGATTGAATGCGATCGAGGCCAGAGCAACTACCTGAATGTTAGTAATCTTTTAATTAGTCATATCATCGGGTGACACATACTCTGGTACGAATGTTTAGAAATATCAACCTCTGAGCAAAGTTGGTTGAAGACCTCCGAAGCCTGTTGAAATGACATCTGTAATTTAAGTTTTATGATATTACGTTTGGCTTTTTAGATGGTCGTGTGATTAAATGAAAATAGCATTAGTTGCTTATTGATGACTTTTTATAAGACATTTTTCCCTGTGGAGTGCTTAAATGCATGTGATAATTTGTGTGCCTCGCAGAAATGTAAAACATGTTCGTGGTCATTCCAAATAGGAAATCAATCTGTCAATATTTCGGCACAAATAACGAGAGATCTGAGCCTAAAAGAACCAGTCAATCTGTAGTTTTCAGGAGGACGGTTGTTCTTTTCATGGTATCTTGTTATATGCACCGAATTATCAGTTTCTGAAACTCGTTTTTTTTTTCTTTTTTTTTAATAGGATCAACTTTATTTCTGCTTATATCTGCACCTTTATAATGTTCCACAAGTACTGATCTACTTCTTCAGAATTATAGCTTCAACTTTTTTAATTTATTACCACTTTGTGCTACTGTTGATTACTGCAGTGGGAATATAGATGGTGTCTCTATGTCCCCGTAATTACTTCACTATGGTAGACTGAATGTTGCCATAATTCAACAAACTTGGGACCTAACTTCATAGAATACTTGAGTGCTCTCAGCAAAGATCCTGGGCTTGAGAAAGCCATTGATTCGGGGTTCGAAGAAATCATGGTTCATCATTGACCAATTAAAATAACATTAAAGAGTTATTTTAATGCTACCATGACAACGAAGAATAGGGTTTCAGTAAAAAAGACTCAAATAGTAAGACTTGTCACAATCCATGACAACAATACGGAATATATCAATGGAATGGTCAAAATTCGAAGAAAATAGATTAAAGATTGTTGTCAATGATATGGTGATCGCTCTATATGCAGTGACACAACTCTAACAAGTACGTACTTTGAGCGGGAAAGTATTATGAGCTTTATTAAACCATGAAGCAGTGATAGCATGGAGACAAATAAAGAGGCGTAGGGGCACCTATAATGATAGGCTATTCCATAGAGTATGCGGATTAGGCCATCTGGGGTGAAGCTATCAGTTAATCTTGTTCCATCCTTTATTATCAATATACATCTTACGTTTGGAAAAACTATCTCTTACCATGAAATAATCGAAGAAAAATCATACTACGAACCCCTCTAAAACAAGGACGAACCTTACAAATAAGATGAACTTGATATAAAATAACATTGATTTCACAGCGCTTAATTCTGTTTCCAAATGTTCTCAAAATAGTGCTTAACAAAAGCTAATGGATGGTCTTCGTCTTTAGCGCCCATAGCACCAATGCCTGGAGAGAAACTGGTGATTGGTAACACTAATATATCACTTACTAGTTTAGGAACTTCTAACTTGGTGAAATCCTTCCATGTAATCTTTGAGTAAATACCCGATTGAACATAGTCGTTGAAATATGTGAAAATAACATCGGTCCAGATACCAGCTCCTGTCCATTCTAATATATCTAAGTTGTTCTTGATGTCTAATTCACCAGCAGATTTCTTTTCTAAAGTCTTTTCAGTGATTCGAGAGACTATTTCACGCAGGATTGGATGCCCAGGTTTTGCCTGGATGGTCCATTGACAGAATTGTAATCTCCTAGCATATGTCTTTCTCCAATCTGGTGAGTCTGGGTCAGATTCGATACCAATGATCATACCAATCTCATTTGGAGACACATTTTCTGGGATCCAATTAGGAACAGGCTGTAAAGGTAATGTGTCTACATCGGCGTAAATACCGCCACGAGCCAATAATAACAGATATCTGAAGAAATCCATCTTCAAGATGATGGATGGTAATGATTCATAAGCTTCAATGATTTCAGGGATCGAAACGTATAGGTAATGAATAATTGCATTTGAGGTATCATCGTTGAACAATTCATGGACGAATCCAGGGTTCTTGACAGCCCATTGCGTTTCACCTTCTTTAAATTTTTCACCAAACCTTTCATCATTCAGACCATACTTCCAACTTTGCCAAATATATGCTGGGAACTTTCTGCTTTGATCATAAGGGAATAAGAAAGCTAGTTTTTCACGAAGTGAAGCATCAGTAGGAGGACGTCTTAGTTCCTGGATCTTCTTCTCCAAAGCTTTGTTATTTTCTTGTAATTCCAAGATACGTTCATCCTGTTGCTTTAATAACTTATCAGCTATGGCTTCGAACTTTGCAGCGATCTCTTCTTCTTTGTTACTGTTGATATTCAGTAGACTTTCGTTAGGAAGCTGTTTCAACACTTCCTGCAAATCTGGTGTCTTTGTCGGAGCAAGTTTCCAAAGAAGCAGAAGAAGCCCCAAAATGGAGACGGAAATAACCACAGTTCGTCTCAAGGAACTTGTTCTAGCAGCCATTTAAGAGCACTATTAGGGGTTTTTTTCGTGTTTGTGTGTTTACTGTTCTTTCTTAGTGCTCTCATTAGGAACTTGGGCTGTTTTTTTCTTTTTCGGGGATCGCTCGAGGAAAATGTGGGTCCTACCGTGTTTCGATCAACATCATCGATGAAGAAGATATACGCTGAAATGGATCTCTTTAAAGTCTTCTGAGGAGGGAAAGATGGTTTGGTTAGAGAGACGCTACAAAAACTCCATATATCGTACATCTAACGGCCCATATAAAAGCAAGACCTCACCATTTATCATCTTTGACTTCAGTTGGTTCAGTCAACATATTCAACATCTCCTCATAAATCGAGGCTTCTGGGACTCCTTCTCCATTGATATTTGACTGGTGCTCCTGTTGTTTCGCCTCTGGCTGTGTTGCCGCCAGCGGAAGACCTATAATGGGAGAAGATAGACTCTCATCTCCAAGAATCCCCCATTCTTCGTCGAACATGTCACTGTTGTTCAAACGGGAAAGAAAATCACTTGAGGTGCTGCTGATTGGGTTAAATAGGGGTGCATCCATTCCAAATATGGAGTCGTACTCATGCTGAATTGGTTGGAGAGAATCCACTGAGAACCTCTTGGTCAAGTCCGATTCACCCTCAAAAGTATCCATAGATGCAGAATGACGTTGATCACCACTTTCAATATGGTTACTATGATCGTCATCATTATCAAATCTGGAGAGAGGTGCTGTAAAACTTAAATTAAACTGACTCTGCATATCCGGTTCAGCCTTGGTGACTCCCTGAGGATGTTGAAACCTGAATAAGGGTACCTCAACTGGTGTCTTCGCGGTTTCAGCAGCTTCCTGCTGACTATTTGGTGATGTACCAGGAGTAGATTTAATCAGTGATCCATTGAAAGCTTTGAGTCTCCATTTAGCTTTCTGTTCAATCTGTACACCCTGAAACAAAGTACTGTACCCACTATCGAAACCATTTTCAGGAATGAATCTTTCAGCTTCTTGCTTCTGGATGTGATTCTTTTTGATATTGACTTTGAAGCTGTTATATGACAGGTCACTATCAGAAGCTGGCCCTATTAATGCAAACCCTTTACCGGTTTTAACCTTCCATATCTCATACTTGTTAGCTGGGTCTAAATGGATACACCTTCTTTTACTCCCAATTTTTGCTCTTCCGTTGGTGATCTCAACAGGTTGTTCAATCTCATGAAGAATCTTTGGGTTGGGTTGGAACAATAACCGCAGACTCTCATTTTTGCGTTCCGTCTTGCCTTGTCCTTTAATGCTGATAAGTTGTTTGTTGTAATGCAGGCAATCTGCCGCTCTATGTCCTCGAATGCAGGATATACAACCTACCCGCTCATTTTGATATATCAGCATCCTCAGATTTTGAATTTCACGGACTTACTTTCATGATAAATGAGAATCACAGAAATCAAGAATTATAGTGGAAGTCTAGAGGTATATAAATAATTCTGAAATTAGTGCTGTGTTCGATTAATGTTCTCTTTTTGAGAATGATTGAATTCCCAACGCCTTGTGAATAAAAGTGCTCATTTTCTGGGTAATTGAGATACCATTCCATACACATTGAGCACACCTACAGTACTCGATAAAGCTTGCCTTCTTAAGAGACTGAGTCTATAAAGATATTGCCGAAAGTGCGGATCATACTGCCAATACTAACCCTTTTATTGACCTTAGTTTTGCCCATAAAAGCTCAATCAGCGATAGAAATTCAGCGCAATATTTTATTTCAGACTATTACGTTTAGTCTAACATCAAGCACAAACCTAGAAGACACCTGAAGAAAAGGTTATAGATCTCTAAAAGGTCTCTTTCAGCTAAGATGAAATGCAGAGCTGATTTGAGAAATAACTCATAAGATTTTGATTAATGTGAAAGAAATAGACCTCAAGATCTTGATGTGTACTTAGATCAACCTTCTGAACTGGAAGCTGCGAAAACCTGGAGAACAGAACAGCGCTTAGATCCTACCATGTATGTCTCAGTCGCTTTCTATATAAAAATTTTGTAAATTTTGTATACACTTATAATAGGTAAGACAACCCCTCCGTTGCTTCTGATAAGGGATAACCTTTAAGGTTTGAGACCTCGTCTTAAACAGAATCATTAAACCAGAATCATTTCTTCATTACACTTCTTGTCTGTAAAAACAATAATACCTTAAAGAAGGGCATTTGCTCATTGCCTATAAACCAAGTTAACTTCGTACGTCAAAATCCTTACCGGTAAATAAATGGCAGATTTGGTATTACGTAATACTTTAACTTAGGGAATTGACAAAGGCTTATAGAAAAATAAAATAAGGACCAAAGAAGCTCGCTTTCAGGCTGAGATAACACAATCAAAACACAATGGTGGCTCTAGTTCCTACTATTTATGAGCTTTATGGTGGTGCCCTAAGAACAAAACTTCCTGGTGGTTTGGCAGATGCTTCACGTTTCAGGCAGATCCCAGATACGCAAGAAGTTTTTGTTAACCAGTCGGACAACACTACAGATTACAGAAGTCTGAATGCTGATGATTCTATAATCTTTGATTTGATGGAACGGGTGGAAGGCACGGACGTTGAGGCTATCAAGGAGCATTTTCAAGAAATCTCTCAATTGAACGGTGTTCAAGAATACAGATTATTGACCATCAAAGAGAACTTAGAAAATAAAGTTCAGTCCAATGCCCTGTTATCAATAGGCATAGAACCTGCTTTCAAGTGGGGTAGAGACGAAAAGTCTTCATTAATTGTGGTCTTAGGTTTGATCAGATTGAGTAAAGTTAACACTGATGTTTTGGTGACTTTTAATGTCTTGATAAAAAACCCAAACGAACTCGAGGATTTGGAGAAATTGAATGTTGACGATTTTGAGCAAAACAAGGAAAATCTAGCATACAAGAGAATCCGTATCGCTATAGATACAGTGGAGACTGCTGTTAATGAACTGATAGTTGAAAACTGGGGCCTTTTTGCGTAGAGGGAATAAAAGCTCACTAGTGAAAATTGGCGGTGTAGGTTTTTGAGAGGAATAATTGATTACACAGACGAAGACAAGTCATAGCTATTAATTAGCTCAATCGGTATCACTAGGCGTTAGAAGATTACTTGAATCCTTGAAATCAACTCAGTAAGATGTTTATTCAAAACCTGCATAAAAAGGACAAGAAATTTCCCAATCTGTTCTTCATCCTATATTGTCAGATATATAACTGAACCCCAGCAATGCCATGGTTCATCCCATCCACTACTATCACAATTGATCTTATATTTGATATACTTAGTGAAACCGTAAATGGTGCTAAAGAACAGGCGCATTGAGGTCAAAGACACTATTCTAAACTCTCTGCTTCTCAACTCACTGGTCATTCATCTCAACGGCTTTGAAAAGTACGACCAAACTGGAGCGATTTGGAGAAACCTCAGAAGAACAAGACTTTGATGCTAAAAAAGTTCCATTATCCTTAATCAAAGAAATATGTCCACGGATATATCAGCCATTAATTACAAGATCTCACGATTAATCAATAGAAACACAGTAGCTCAACTATATTGCGTAAAGGGTTCTTTTGCAGAAGATACCACACTAAATTTGAAACTGAACAAGTTGTGTGGAACTTCTTACGTTGATTTCTCTCGCCTATCTGAGTGCCTTCATGGTTATCATGTTGTGTTGAGTTGATGGGTGCAGTTGTTGAGGTTATACCGCAGTATCAACATCGGAACTTATCTTGCTTCTCAGCCCAATGGTTCAGTGTAAATGAAACGTTAGAAGTCATGGACACAAAGGGTCGTCGTCGTCACTTCAAAACCCTTTATTACACAAGCTAAGCAAATAAGACGTGATGCTGAGATTTCAAGAGGCTCTCCAGATCTCTCAGTCTTTCAAAGTCTCAAAGACCCTTGCATGATATTTTCTATCAAACGAAATCTTCTAGCTACAATGTTCCCTGATGAAGCCAAGGGTCCACTATTCATCAACATATACCCTTATACGGTAATGGAACTACAACAGATATCTTCAACACTTGAAGTTAGTGACCGTTTTCTAGTGGTTTATATGAGAGTCCAACATGGTCGTCACACTCAAGGTGAATTTCAAGAATATCAACGTATTCATTATTCGTTGATTCAAAAGTTGGTGAGTCGGATGTTAGAAAAGCCATAATTATTGGTTCTGGTAAACTAATATTGATTGAACTGACAACAGAGATTGATCTGAAGCTGGCAACTTCAAGGTCTTGCTTTCCTTATTTGATTTAGATGATGAAGCTTTAAGACATTGCAACTTCCAGCTTTGAAGCTGAGATCAAGAAATAGTTTTCCATTGTGTATACAGCCAAAGAACTTGAAAAGGATGAAAGTATCGCCATGCTAGAGCCTCCTTGTTTCAGAAACATACGGTGTGGTTGATTTTTATAAGGAGCCGGATGATAGTAGAATTATATTGCATTAAGCTGTCTCCCAAACAATGTTTTGCTGACCAACGTTAGTTATTAATATTTTGATTATCTTGAAAATACTTCTCCTTAAAACTTTGCAACTCCTTTAATGAAGGGAATGGTTTAAGATGGATAGTACATCGTACACTGTGGACCGAAAATCTCAATGATGGTAGTATAGCGATTGAGCGTGCTTTTTCAAGAGATTTGTCGTACTTTATGGCTAATTTCTTATTCAAATACGGTTAAAGAACATCAACTGTCACAATATGAGACATTCCCAGTTTTTGGAGAAGTTATGAAGGAATACAAATTCATTTATGTGTCAACTTTATACCTCATCCGGTATATCTGGTTAGGGAAACATCACAAATTAAAAAACAAATAGCAGAAGATTAAACTGAAACATCGAAGATAAATCATGGGTTAAACCATTTAAAGATGCCCTTAGATCATGAGCTTCTTCGAGATTTGGAAAGTGAAAGTGACAGTCAAACTGAAAACGGTAGTGAACATGAAGAATTAACCCCAGAGGAATCCCAAACATTAACAAAATCAGAAACAAAACACTTTGTGAGAGACGACGAAGGTGATATTCAGATGAAAGATATCAGTGAACAACTGGTGACATTAGCACACACAGGGAAAGAAGTGACCACTGCTGACTTGTTGGAACGTATGGATCTTGATAACGTGACTGATATAACAAGATTATCCAAACTTCAGAGCAGATTGGAACCAATCATTTCACAGATTGATGAATTCATGGGAAAACTAATCTCAAAAAAGACGGAATCTGACTTTCTAATATCTGCCAATGAGCTTTCTTCAGAGATCAATAATGAAATCAATGTCCTATTTGACTTCATCAAGCACCATTATGGGAAGAGGTTCCCAGAACTGGAATCTTTAATACCAAGTCCCATTGAATATTCCAGAGTGGTCCAAGTGTTGGGTAATGAGTTAGAAGTGAATGAAGATTCGCTGGAATTCTTATCAAAGGAAAAGATTCTTGTTTTGACCATGGCAACTATTCAAGCGAAAAAGGACTATCCTGCTCTTAGAGAATCGCAATTACAAAACATCAAAAAAGGTATCACACTACTTTTAGAGCTGGATGTATACAGGGATAAAGTTTCCTCCTATGTGTCCTCAAGACTGGCTGTTTTTGCTCCAAATATCACAGCGATTGTCGGCTCAACTACTGCTGCTCAGCTATTTTCCGTGTTGGGTGGACTTGATGGTCTTATTCGCACACCATCGTGTAACATCCCATCTTTGGGTTCCAAAAGAAGTATAGCTATAGGCATCGGTCAAAGTGGAATAAGGCAACAAGGTTTGCTTTACTACTCAGACCTAATACAGGGTGTGTCCCCAGAACTAAGGAAACAAGCCATGAGAATAACAAGTGGGAAATTGCTACTCGCTGCGAGACTTGATTACTCTGGATCCAAAGATAATTCACAGGGCTTGAAATGGAAAAAGGAAATAGAAGATAAAATTGGAAAACTTGAAGAGCCACCTGAGAATACAGCCACGAAGGCTCTTCCTGTTCCGGTTGATAGAAAGTCCAAGAGGAGAGCAGGTCGTAAATACAGAAAGTTGAAACAACGTTATGAGGCATCGGAATTACAAAAGGCACAGCATAGAGTGGAGTTTGGTAAACAAGAACAAACAGTGATGGATGCCTATGGTGAAGAAGTCGGTTTAGGAATGACGAGTTCCGTAAGATCGATACCTATCAATGTTAATAACAAGGCTAAAGTCACAAAAAATATGAAGCGTCGTTTAGAACAAAACAGTAACTCAGGGGATTTGTTCAATCAAGACTTTATCAATCTCCCAATGGAGAATACTAAGAAGCAGAAGCAGTGATTTTATAGTTGACTAATGTTCAGCGAAACTCATCGCTCTTATGTAACAACTTGTAGGATTACGTAATCAACTGCAACAAAAATTTTAATTCGAATTACATAAGAACAAAGCTCCATCATCAGTGTTAACAGTAGCATAAATACACACACACACGCAAACACCCACAGACAAATAGCTTTCAACTAATCCACGATGGCCCCAAGCACAATTCTTTGTATTGGAATGGCCGGCTCCGGTAAGACAACTTTCATGCAGCGCTTAAACTCACATTTGCACTCTAAAAAGACTCCGCCATATGTAATCAACTTGGACCCAGCAGTGCTAAAAGTCCCATATGGTTGCAACATTGATATAAGAGACTCTGTCAAGTATAAGAAGGTACAAGAGAACTATCAACTTGGTCCTAATGGTGCTATTGTGACATCTCTAAACTTATTCTCAACAAAGATCGATCAAGTGTTAAAATTAGTTGAGAACAAGGCTGATAAATATTCCAATGTCATCATTGATACACCAGGTCAAATCGAATGTTTTATCTGGAGTGCTTCAGGTTCTATTATCACTGAAGCATTTGCTTCTACATTTCCTACAGTGATTGCATACATAGTGGATACCCCAAGAAATACATCACCAACCACTTTTATGTCCAACATGTTGTATGCATGTTCCATTCTCTACAAGACTAAATTACCAATGATCCTAGTATTCAATAAGACTGACGTTCAAAGTGCAGATTTTGCAAAGGAATGGCTGACTGATTTCGAAAAGTTTCAAGATGCTTTAAGAGGAGATGAAGAAACTGAAGGATCGGGATATATGAACTCATTGATTAATTCCATGTCATTAATGCTTGAGGAGTTTTATTCACAGTTGAGTGTGGTTGGTGTGTCCAGTTACACTGGTGATGGGTTTGATGAATTCCTAAAGTCTGTAGATGACAAAGTTGATGAATATAACGAATATTATAAAGTTGAAAGAGAGAGAATTTTGAAAGAAAAGGAAGAAAAAGAGAAGTTAAGAAAAGAAAAGAATTTGACACATTTGATGAATGATCTTGGTATTTCTGATAATAAGAATAACAAGAAAGATGAGGTTAATGTATTGTCCGATACTGAATCAATCGAAGAAGGTGAACATGATGGTCTTGTGTTGAGAGATGAAGATGAAGGCATTGAAAGAGAGTATACATTCCCTGAAGACAGACAGGGTGAAATTGATGAAGATGATGAATTACAGGCTCGTTATCAAGCTGCATACGAAAAAACTGCAAAGGCGGCTTCAAGTAAAACAGCTGAAAACATTGCGAAATACATTAATCAGTAATAAATCGACAGTTAATTCAATATACCTATGGTGTAGCCTACAGTGTAACGCAAGGGGAAAGCTCTGTAAGATAGTTTGATACCTTTAAAATCATGAGGCTGAACCTTGGAACCTGTAAGCCGGGGTATTATCTTTAAAGATTAGATGTGGCTTCCTGCTAGCTAGATCCAAAATGGTTTTCCCAAATTCAGAGTTAGCCCAACTAAACCAAGGTCTGGTGAACTTCAGCCCATAAGGAACATTGACCTGTATACTTTCATGAATTAGACCTAAGTCACCAGTGGTTGTCAAAACTTTGTTCAAGCAGTCCAAGATCTCATCATCGCTATCACTTGTCCTTATTTGTAATAGTAAACTCATTGGCCAAGCGTTATGAATACCGATATGAGGACCTCCTATACCATCAAAGTGAGGCCCAATCAAATAGTAGGGATTCCCACGTTTGGAAAGAACCATGTTTCTAGTGTTCTGATAGATGGGATCAGAGGATTCAAGGAAACCTATATCAGGCAATGATAATAAAGATGGAATATTAGCATCATCCATAAAATTAACACCACCATAGCCATCGATCTCATATGCAAAGACTTTACCGAATTCCTTATGATCAATGACAGCATGTTCATAAATACCGTTTCTGATCGAGTCACTAAAGTTTTGAGACCTGGTGATAATCAAATCCAATTCTTCAATTTCTTTCAACTCTTCTCTCAATGATTCTAAAACAGCAGCAGTTTTTGCCAATTCAACAGACATATGAGCGTTCCCAGGAATGAAGAATTGATATATGGTAGAATCATCTGAAGGTCTGAAAGCAGATCTTATCAAACCAATATCAAAATTTACAGGATTACCTAGACCAGCTAAAGGTAATGTCTCGGTACCAATGTTTGTATTTCTTTGGAAAGTATAATAAAATGGCAAAACTTTCCCAGATTCATCAAAGGTTGGGGATGATTCTCTTTTCAAGACAGTTAATATGTTCATCATTGCATTAACCCATAAATCGTTAAATATAGAACTGTCCTTAGTAACTTCATAATATTCATTTGTCAAAGTCAAGAATGAAGCCAAGGAATCAATTTCCCATTTGCACTCAAAGACATATTTCCACTTTGGTATGGGAAAAACAGAATCAAAGGCAGTATCACCCTTTTTAATTCCTGAGCTTGGAGGTGGATGGAACGCATTACAATAAGGACTGATCAAGATGTAACTAGCTTGAGTATTGATTGCACCACGAATCAGTTCTTTCAATTCACTATCGTACTTGGTGAATTCTTGATACACGGAAAGCTGCCTAGAAGCATCACGTAACCATTCAGCATGAATATCACCAGTAACGACAAATGTTTGTGAGTACTTTTCAGAAGATTCTTTGGCCTTATGCCATAAAATGGTAGTATCCAAAGTATTCGGTAAGGCATTCTCCACTAACCTAGCCAAATCTGGATCTTTGATTCTCTCTTTTAAGTCTTCAATTACTTGTTCAACAGCAAAACTTTTGAAAGTACGACAGTGCTTTGGAGGTCTTTGATATGGTAATTTAAGAGGACCTTCACTCAACGGCTCATGAATCTGTTTTGCATAGTCCAAGTAATTGATACATTGGTTCTTAAAATAGGAATTGACCTTTGCAGGAGGTTGTGGTCTCCTCATTCTTCTGTTGTAAGCCTCCAGAGTATCATCAATCTCATTTTTCGGGACTCCCTGAGCTGAAATAGAAGTATCCTGAGAATATAGAGCCTGGAGTTTCTGATCCACATCTTCGTCATTTCCCAGTCTCTTCAGGAAGAACAAGAGCACTATACCGCCAACAATCCCCCAAATGAGTCGCCTTAGTCTCCATCGACGTGTAAGAAGTGGTTTTTGCATTGTTTTTTTTAGTAGCAAATGGTCTTTTCTGATCTCTAGTCTTTCTTTGTTGCATACAATTTGAGATGTTTTTTTGTTGCTTTTGAATAAAATACAAAGGAAAGGGACCGGGATAAGACACAAAAGTGACGTTGATTCATTTTAGGACACGAGAAAAATGCATTGATTGGAATTCCTGAGCTCAATGCTCAGGAATCTGAAGAGGGTACTTCACTGAGGTAGCTTTCTTGTGAAATCTATGGGTTGAAAGGCTCTTTATGCACCTAATGAAAACCTCATCAATGGCATACGAGCGTAGAGTGAAGTCTCATTATCTCAGCCTGACTTTTAAGGATTTGATCCGTCTATGCTTTATTAAATGAAAAAGAAAGGGCGCAATAAGCCTTTTTACTCATTGTTATTTTGTTTCGAGAGAAATCCTGTAAGTTCTCTGATCATCATTGTCTCTAGGTACACATTATCGATTAAAATTCATCCAATTTTAATTACAACTAAAAACTTTTTTATATATAGGAAAACAACAGAATTTAAACGCTTCTATAAGTCTATTTTGCAGTAACAGAGACTGTCTTCACAACTGTTTTAGTCTTGGTGACTTCATTACCTCTCTTTTCATGGCCATGAGCATGAGTATCACGCTTAGCTTTGGAACCACCAACTTCGAAAACTTCAATGTTAGCTTTAGCGCCGTTTGTAGCAGTAACGACACAGAAGCCACCACCACCGGCACCATCAGTACCACTACCACCATTGACACCGTTGACGCTATCGACAGATGGATCAATTGAACATGGAAGACCATTACATTTACTTTCATCGTCACAAGTGATCTTGATACCAAAGCTTGGTTTATCATTTCTGAATGGAGTTGCTGGTTCTAGGTAAACTGGATTCCAACCGATCTTGACGAAAGTATCACCGTTGTTATCTTGGTTAGCACCAGCGACATATGGAGACCAATTACCTTGAGGATTAGCGCTTGTACCCCATTTACAAGCATCACTGGTGGAAACACCTGGAGGATTGACATAATAATGAGCAGCAGTACCGGCCCAGTAGTCAGTACCTGGGACAGCCAAAGTAGATTGTCCATTAGACTGAACATTGGTTGGAATTAACATTTCTTCATTACCAGGTAGCACAGTTTGACAGAAAGCGACATCGCTACCAGCATTATTCTTAGCAACAACGGTACCCACGCCGTCATAACAGTATGGTTTACCAGAATTTTTCTCTTCTAATTGACCATTTTCATTACACCATAACCCACCATACTGGGAACCTGGGTAAGAATAAGTTGTGATATCAGGATCCCATTGACCCATTAATTGTCCTGGGGGACAGGCGTAGGGACACCAACTACCGTATGAACAAGTTTGATCATTGTGCATGGCCCAACCTGCATTTTGACCATCAGGTTGAACAGCCACCAGACCTTTATCAGTTGGAAATTGACAAGTACCACCTCTCTTAAACAAAGAAGTAATGTTCTTTCCTTCGATTTCCTTGCCCTCTTCTGCCTTTTGATGCTTATGCTTGGCAAGAACAGTAGCAGACAAGATTGATAAAAGTATTGAGTTTGATAACAGCATTTCCTAAAACTTTTTATATGTGATTTAGTTCAGCTCAAGTTATCGTTGGTATTGAGTAGGAAATGCACCGTCTTTTATATGATCTGTGGTCACTTCAAGTGTAAAAAGAAAGGACATACCTCCGATACCAGTACAAACGGTCTTGCATCGGAAGATAAATTGATCAGTACACAAAGTTATGTTACACCTACATGAATCTAGATTTGATTGCAGTGAGGCATGTCGGTGTTTGGATCGCTATGATCTTGCCCAATTGCAACAAGAGCTCCAGATCAAAGTTTCAACGGTTTGGTTAGAAACACACAACTGCTAAACCTTATACCATACTCATAAATTACATGCATGAAAGTGTAGAGTGGAGCGATTAGAAGCCCGATTTTGTTTCTGGAAATGAATCGAGATCTTCAACGCTGTTTTTTAGGTATTTTTGTCAGAAGGATTTGTCATGAGCGCTTGAACTATCATCCACTTGAGTTAAAGTCATATACAATTGTCGACATTAACATTTGCATCGAGAAAACTTTTAATGCACTCCCAAAAGCCGGTATACCGGTTGCCGCAGTTCATCATCGAGAAGCCTTCGTTTCCTCAGTTTCCTTTCTTTTTCTGTGATTTCAACTGGGTCTTGACTCTTTAGACACCGATGCAACTGCAAGTGAAGAAAAGAAACTATTTTTGTAGGCGACACAAATAGTGGAAATGACGTCACACAAATGATTTCAACGGCTATGAAGCCGATGATGAATTGATCTAGAACATGAAGCCTTCATTAGTTACATTAAAAATTCATTACCATATGATTTGAACAGTGAAAATGGAAGGCTGATTTATGATTGATCGTTAGGCATCATAATTCAAGATGTTGATCAGGAGAGCTAGAGAGATTGTGGAAGCAGTGTCACACAACGGTCGATATGGCATCTATTACGAAATTGAAAAAAGAGTAAAATTAATTTACGAGCCGTTGTAACAGTTTTCTGGCTGTTGCTTTCGGCACTTTTCGCATACATGCTCTGAATATAGGGAATAAAATTCAGTAAATTGTCTTAATATGAGCTAGGAGGAATAACTAGTGTAGCCCACTGACAAAAAGTAGTACAAGTGCTATGGATCAAAGCTATAAATAGTAGTCAAGCGATTAACTGGGAGCTTTTAGTATTTATAATAGGTTTTCTTAGAAATTGTGAGACATGCGTAGATCACACAATATAGATATATATATTAGCAAAATTAAAGTCGACGATATTCAATCTGTTTTCTAGCAGTCAAATATTATTATTATTTGTTCCCCCTGCCCCCTACGTACTAATTATATATATGACGTTATAAAAGGAGCTGGAAAATTATAACTCATTAGAGGACTTACGTAATTTATATTATATATATGTAGAGTTGTGATAATTAATTGACTTGTCCTACAATTGATCATTGCATTAGCTTTGTGCTACCCAATATAATTTGATATTTTATGAGGATCCTGTGGATAAACACATGAGTGGCCGGCAGTCCTCCAAGTTTATTTGAGATCTTTGGCTGCTGGCTTAATATTTCAATCTATAATTATATCTCAGACTCAGCCAAGGACAATTTTAAAAGTCACTTATAATAAAATCTTGAACTCAGCAAAAGAATGAGGTAATAGAAAGGTAGCTTTAAAACAAATTAGGGAAAAGCTTTGTGTATTCATAATGGTAGTAGAATGATGTTCCCTCCGTTGTTGTTGTGTGCGGCAGGCTGTCGTTCTCTCATTGTGGTAGGGCTTTAGCATTGTTTTCTCTTCATATTACATAAGCATTTACAACCTGATAACCAGCAAAGTACCTAAATCTTCTGGGTAAAGACGGACAAATCTCAGTGTTCATCCCCTTTTAGGAAAAGAGTGATTGTTAATGTAGACTAAACTCGAAGCAAATACCGCACCAAACTCCACTAGTTTTCAGTCTCTTCCCAGCTCTTTTAAACCGCAGCTAAGAAATTGTTACGGGCATAAGACTGGGCACAGGCAAATCAAAGAAAAATACTTTAACAAAATTTAACAGACTCCGTTTTCACCCATTTAAACATCATCTTTAAAACAACGTACGTACAAAGAGAGGAGCTCATTGGGTTTCCTTAATTTCACTTGCTCTTTCCATTTCGCATAACCCCTTAAAAACCTACTTGAGAGTCTGTTTTACCCTTCATTTCCCACGTTGGCATAGTTTGTTCCTAAGCCACAGATTTCAATCCAAAAGATAGCAAAATGGCTACTGGTAAACAGATTCGTATAACTGCCTTGTTGGTGATAGATACCGTTTTTTTCCTGTTGGAAGCCATCGTTGGTTATGCTGTCCACTCATTGGCCTTGATTGCTGATTCCTTCCATATGTTGAATGATATTATTTCTTTGATCGTCGCTTTGTGGGCTGTCAAGGTCGCTACCACAAAAGGTGCTGATGCTAAATACACATATGGCTGGAAAAGAGCTGAGATTTTAGGTGCTTTGATTAATGCTGTTTTCTTGATTGCCTTATGTTTTTCCATCTTCATTGAAGCAGTTCAAAGATTAATCAGCCCTACTGTCATTACAAACCCACAATTAATCCTTGTTGTCGGTACTCTAGGCTTGATTTCAAACTTTATTGGGTTATTCTTATTCCACGAACATGGACACTCTCATGGTGGCGGTCATTCGCACTCCCATGACCCAGTTGATTCCGACGAAGAAAGTTCATTAGGTGCTATCTTACCGGGCAACGTTGTCAAATCATATGATGAACATACCTCTTTATTAAAGAAACAGAATACCGCATATACCCAGGATAGCTCCAGTGAATACCATTCTATCCCACAGGTACAACGCTCCCATAACCCAAATGACCATGAACATAGCCATGGCGAATCCAAGGCTCCCAAAAAGAAAACCAAATCGATGAATATGGAGGGTGTCTTTTTACATGTCTTGGGTGATGCTTTGGGTAACATTGGTGTTATGCTAACGGCGTTATTCATCTGGAAGACTGATTATTCATGGAAATATTACGCCGATCCAATCATTTCATTAGTGATCACTGCTATCATCTTTTCATCTGCACTTCCTTTGTGTAAAAGATCATCAAGAATACTTTTACAAGCTACTCCGGCAACAGTCTCTGCCGATGATGTTCAAAGTGAAATTGTACAAGTTGAAGGTGTTAAATCTGTTCACGACTTCCATGTTTGGAATTTAACGGAAGATATTTTCATCGCTTCATTACACGTTCAAGTGGACGCTCAACCTGAGGCCTTCTTGATCATTGCTGGTGAAATTAGAGCTATTTTGCACACATATGGTATTCATAATGCTACTGTTCAACCCGAATTTACAGCTAATGTCTCACCAGATATCTACAAGCAATTCACCAAGATTGCCGGTGGGAACGTCTCAAGAATTAACTCAGCTAGCAACGTTGCTCAGATATATGGTGCTGATGGCAGCGCCGAGTGCATTGTTGATAACGCCACCAACTGTAATACAGAGCAATGCATTGGTAAATAATCATGACAGGATAAGATTACGAGAGAGAATTCACCGTCGTTATAGTATTTTACGATTAATCTAAATTAAAATATAACGCACTTTTTAAGAGTTAAATCATTGTTAATTGAGTAGTGTGATCACTAATGAAGCTATAAGTGCAACCCTACCTAGCGTTTCATAGAGACTGGCTGCATTATTCGACTTGGCCTTCGGAGCTGGGTTACTCTTTGGAGTTGAATCGACACTAGCACCTGATCCCATCAATGCATCACCGTCCATAGCTGACCATACTTTAAAGATATAACCTTCATCTGAATCAATTCTACTGTTATCAAGACCTTTTGAGGCGTCCCAAAACATTAATCCACCAAAATTTTCGCTCCATTCTCTGGTGAAGGTCAACTCTGAAATTCTTTCTCTAATTACCAGAGGATTCTCAACATAACCTTTACCAGCTGAATCCTTTGAAGATGGAAGTCCAATAAAGAGCTTTGTGTTGGAAATGCCTTTACTTTTGATTAGGTCACTCCAAATGTTATAGTTAAAAGCTTCAGGACTGTGAAGACCGCACTCATTGTTATAAAATTGCACAAAGACATAATCCAAGTCCGCTTCTGTGATGAGTCTTGTCAAATTCATCTCTGCGAATGTACACTCGGGAGCAGCGGTAAGGTAAAATTTCTTTGTTCCTCGTTGTGAGATGTTCTTCAACTCTTGCATCAAAGAAACATACCCTGTCTCATCCCCATTCTCGGCATCAATATCAAATCCATCCACAACAGCATCCCCAAACGGTCTGTTCAACCCTTCTCCTTCGCCAAAGGCATTCCATAACGTGTTTGCAAATTGTCTTCCTTCCTCTTCATCTGTAAACCCATAAGTCTTCTTCTTCCCCTGCTCACCACCGAGTGACAATAAAACTTTCTTCTGCATTTCCTGACAGTGTTTGATATCTCTACTAATACGAGGACAAGAGTAATCCATGTCTTCATTTAATAGACATTGATCACCTATGTTTAGAGTATACCCATCCCTACCCTCGTTATCATATTTTTTCCCAAATTCAGAAATAAAGGCAAGCACAATAATATCGACTGCATCGGAACCACAGTAGTATGATAAGTCTCTCTGTACATGGCCACGACTTGATTGACCCCAATAAACAACGATTGATCTGTTGGTATTGGAGTTCACGTCATGAAAAACAGCGGCAGCGAAAGTGAGTAGTGATAGGAATGTAAATATAAGCTTCATTTTTTTCATTCGTCGTGACAACGACAGATAATTCCTTCTATAATGCAAAAGGTACAACTGAAGAATATATTACCCATTTAAGGTGCAATAAGTCAAACAGAAAATGAGCTGAATTTTAGCATATAAGGTGTCGTGAGCTCAGTTGTGCATTTGATCATTCACTTCTCATGAAGCCAATATTTAATTTGAGGAGTAGATAGCTACGCAGCCTTCATGGATCCCAGAAACCTCGAAAATTCTTGTATGTGGTAGCCTAGTCAATGAGGAAGTCTCAGAACTTCTTATCAAACTTGTTTTTTTGTTGTTCCGCTAATATATCAAGAGTTTATAGAACAAGCTGCGTAATTGTGCATATTGCATGCAAGTAACCTTAAAACATAGAAGAACACCTGGACACCATTCGCGAGAAGATCTTCGAGTTCTCCAGGACGACGGCTTTATCTGTGTTTTAACGGTTCGAGGGCTCTTGTTTGCAGGAGATAGCTAGGATAAGGTGTCGGCCCGGGGCAATGCGATTCTTTAGATCAAAGCTTGCTGTTGTCATAGGGACTATTGTAAGTCTAATCATCGTCACATCGATATCGATACGGAACAATCATCACAAAGCTGCATACGACTATTTAAAACAAACACTACGGCTTAGAGTCCTGCAGGCTTTATACCCAGATCATCACCTAACGCAGGATAATTATACGAGTATAGCATGGATTGATCCTATAAGTGATTACGACAACACTAAATATGGGAAGTATGGAACCATTGATATTGATGAAAGCTACGAACGAGAGAATGCCACCTTTTTTTCGCTTGTAAGAAATGAAGAACTATACCTGATGTTACAATCTATCAAGCACGTCGAGGACAGGTTCAATAGACGTTATCATTATGACTGGATCTTTGCCAATGACAAGCCATTCACTGACAAATTCAAAGCTGAAGTGTCGAACTTGGTCAGTGGAGAATCAACCTTTGTTACAATTCCAAAAGAGTATTGGTCATATCCAGATTTCATAGATCAAGAGAAAGCTGCAAAGACAAGAGAATACATGAAGAGTCAAGGAATTAAATATGGTGGATCAGAGTCATATAGACACATGTGTCGATTCAATTCTGGGTTCTTCTACAAACTTGATGCATTCAAGGGGATTAAATATTACTGGAGAGTTGAGCCAGATATCAAGTTTACTTGTGATTTGGATTTTGATTTCTTTAAATATATGAGCGAAAACAACAAGACTTATGGCTGGACAATGTCACTACATGAGATTCATAGTACTGTGTTTGGCCTCTTTGAAGCTACCAGGGAATTTTTCAAAGATATTCATCCCGAGTACGTTGCTTCTGATAACCAGATTGAATTCATCACCCAGGATAATCAAGAGACTTTTAACATGTGCCATTATTGGTCAAATTTTGAAGTTGGTGATTTGGATTTCTTAAGATCTAAGAAATATGAAGATTACTTCCAACATCTTGACAAGAAAGGTGGATTCTTTTATGAAAGATGGGGTGACGCTCCAATTCATACATTGGCCGTATCGTATTTATTAAACAAGGATCAGGTCCATTATTTTGATAATACTGGATATTATCATGTTCCACATACCCAGTGTCCTAGGACTCAGGAAACAAGAACCAAGTTACATTGCACTTGTCGAGTGGTGACAGAATTTAACTGGGGCAACAAAGACAGCTGTCTCCCATATTGGTTAGAAACTAGAAATGAGCCAAGACCTGATTTTGCACCTTTTACCTCATATGCTACACGTAAGGGTGATAAAGTGAAGAGGGAATTATTCGAGGAACACGAGTTAACCTTAAATAGACTACCTGAAAGAGCAGCCTACGTTGAATAGACAAGCATGATTCTCACTACAACGGATTATGTGGAACAACATTAACATAGTATTACAAAAGTAGTCCATAATATCATAAATTACCATTCGAGTTCATTTGCCCATCTTAATTTCTTCTTCTTCGCGGCTGTTTCAGTCGTGGCTTTTTGTATTTTATTTGGTGAAGTAAGACTGAAATATTTTCTGTGTTGAGCTTGGGTGTAGAATCCAACTTTCATTGTAACTTTTTTTTTTTCAATTGCTTCTATTCTATGTGCTCTGATTAATGCTGTCTTCTTTGCTGCTTTACGAGAACCATTCACAGGTATAGTGACCAGCTCGTTCGGCGTAGTGGGGATGGGAATACCTTCACAATTAGCGGCATTTATCTCTGTTGCATACTTAGTGGCCTCATTCAGTTGACCGGAGGAGGAATCAACCAACATGTTGAGTATAGGTTTCCCCTGTTTAATAGCTGGTTTCAAAATACCCGTTATTTTCTTAGGAGAGCATATGTCTCTTGCTTCAGTGTGGTGTTCTATTAATCTTTTGGAACGTCGTATAGCAGTAGGTCGAATTGTAGGTAGTGGAATACGGCTCTTGGTGTTTTGAAACTGTTGCATCTTCCTGCTTATCGGTGACAGATCATCAGTTTCTGGAGAGAGTGTAGTTTTGTTGTGTATGTATTCATTTTCTTTTTCATTTAACTTTTCTGGTGTTGATAATCTAGTCTCCCCTTCTATTATCTCTTGGTTTAGTAATGAATGTTGAAATAATGGTAATTCCTCTAATATATCTGTGCTTTTTAACGTGGTTTCTGTGACCTTGATTAACTCATCCCCAGCCAAGTCCAAGTGTTCAGACTCTGAAGAAATTTTCAACTTCAGAGTGTCCAGTAGGGCATTCGTATCAGATGAATTCAGTATATCCTCAAGTTTTGTATCAATATCACCATCTAACAGTGAAGTTTCTGAGATTTCCATTCTAGAACTATCATCTGATAGATCTTCATTTAGTGAAAGACGTGGAGCAATGCTTATATCATGATTGTTCATATTTGATAGTATATTGATTTTTAGTTTATCTCTAGTTGCTGTGGGAGCATCCAGTTCACCTTCAACAATGCTCATAATTTGATGATTATAAATATTTCTAGCTAGAGTTATCAGTGGTATGTCGGTTAATTAGATGCGTCTCGGGGCAAAAATGAAGGACAATAGCTCAGTAAACAAGCACAAGACACTTTAACAACTGTGATGAAAATACCCGAATACGTGTGAAATATAAAAGTAACTTGCAATATGTGCTTAAAAGGAGACTTATCAGTGAACAAAAATACAAGGTATAAGAAGACCTTAAAACCGACTCTCCGGCTTTGAATTTCCTTTGTTTTTGTCCTAACTTTCCTTTTTTTTTTTTTTTTCCAATTTTCTTTTTCTATTCTGGTTTCCACAACAACCTCAAGTTTTTGCTTTGTTTTCTTTTCTGGAAGAATTCGCGGGAAAAGTACAAAAATTTTATACCAGGCCGGTAAGAGCACAGACTCGCGAGAGATAAGGTTGAAGACCGAGTACCGAGTTTTGGAGAACAGCAGGTCATCAGAGAATACAAAAGGCAAAGGTTGTTTTTGACCAAGTTGTCTTGTTTTGTCATTACTCAAAAGATGAAATATACTCTTACTAAATGGGTTTAATACATCTCTGCAAAATAGGTACAAGTGTGCCAGGCTGCCCCCTGGTTGCCTAGACACTTTTTTATCTCGGTTTGTGTCACTTTTTACGAAACCACAAAGCCATGAATGTATTTGTGGGTCTGAAGTCTGTTTCAACCAAGTCAAATATAAAAACCTTCTTTCAAGTGAGAATAAGAGCTCACCGATCCTTAGGGGAACCAACTTTTTGCTATCAATGTCTATTTTCAACTCCAAAAAAGAACAAGAGGCTGCTGAAACCGTTGCTACTGCTGCTGCTGCTGCTGCTGCTGCTGCTGCTCCAGAACAACCAACAGAAGTAATTCAGGACACTGTTTTTCGAGAACCTCCTGCACTCAATGCTCAGACTTCTGAAAAGAACTATGTTAATGCTATTGAGGAGCCACAACTAGTTGTTCCTGTTACGACTAATGTTGCTACTCATTTAATGGCCTATCCTTTGGTCAAAGAAACTGTTGACTTTATTGATTCAATTCCGGGTGTCAAAGCTGTCAAGGACACTACCGTTTCAACCACCGATCCAAGTATTACATTTATAGCAAGCCAACCAGTTATCAAGCCAGTTGTCGAAACCGTTGATCATCTTGCCAACCAAACTTTGGATACAGTTGATAACGTGGTTCCATGTATTCAAAGCACAACGTACTCAAGTCTTGGTTCCGCATTTCAGAAGCCATTCCTTAATGCCGTGAACATTATTTCCAAAACTACCCAGGCAACTAGTGATACAATTGAGAACAATGTTATCTTACCAACAAAGAACGGTGTGCATGAATTTAGGGCTTTTTACAATAAGAAGATATATGATACAAAAGGCAAACCATTATTAAGAAGTTCATTAGATCCTATCTTCAGACCGGTAAATGGTGCTATTGATGAGTTCACTGAGAAAAACTTTGAACCAACTGAGAATCCAGTTTCAAAGCACTATTCAAGCGAAATTGAAAGAAACTTGTGGTTGTCTCTAGATTTAGCTCAACGCTCAATTCCAATTGTCCAGAACAAGGTAACTGAAGTTATAATGATTCCATGCAACTACTCTCACCATGCACTAGATGTCTTCAATGAAAACTTGGAAAAGCAGAAGAAGAAGAACAACAACAACAGCATTAACTCTTCCATTGCTGCTACTTATAACTCATCTGTTGATCTAATTGAAGAGGCTTGGGTTAGCACTGTTGATCTTTGGAACCATGTCTTTGGTAAAGAAGCCCATGAAACCAATGAGCCAGTTGAGGTCATTGCTGCTAGTACTGTAGATGCCCCAATTGAAGCCCGCGCAGGAGTAAATACATCTATTGAAGCTAATTAAGGAGGAATGAAGCTACTTATAGTCTTTTATTGGGTGAATATTTGAAGTTCAAGCTAATACACTGCCATCAGTTTTATTTTTAGGGTTGTAGTACTAATTGGAATATTGGCACGTGATGTGTGAGAGGGCAACAATCTCAGTTGTCACAGGTTCGCGAAGACTGAGTTTTTTCCCAGCTCTTTAAAGACAAAAAGCTGAGGTTATGTTTCCCCTAACAACTTATCACCATGAGATTTGGGAGGAATGGGCGAGGGAGCATCCAGACACCAAATCTGAAAATTCTGTCTCAAACGACAAACATTTTTCAAAGGTGAAAAAGTGAAAAGTAACAAACTACTTTTAATAGAGGTAACATCAGTTTAAGATCATCATAAGAAAAAAAGTGAGTGGAGCTATGAAGAAATAAGCGATAGTGTGATTTTGAAAGCATGTGGTTCAAATGAAGAGCAAAGTTCTGTGTCCAGCGTTGCGTTTTTGGAGATGCCATTTCAACCAACTCAAAGTATCCAGAGATAAACCAAAATAAGAAATACCATGTTTGGATATAACAATAGTATCAATCAATATCATACATAATAAAGAAATGGAGTGACTATACAATTTCTTATCAGTATCATCATCCAGCGTTGATCATACCAAGGTTAAATATCAAATGAGTACCAAAGTTTTAAAAATTTTCATGCTAGATACATATAAGCGGATACTCTATACATTGGCAGTTCTGAAGAGTTAAAGACGGAACACTATAGTACAGCAGCAAAAGTATACTTCTTTCGCCATGAGTTTCACCTCATTATTGCACTTCCCAACTCTAGCCTTGAAGTTTACTAACATTAATTTTAGTGGCTCGTCTTAACGAATATCAAGTCATTGGTCGTCGTTTACCAACTGAATCTGTTCCAGAACCAAAATTATACCGTATGAGAATCTTTGCTTCTAACGAAGTCATTGCTAAATCTCGTTACTGGTACTTTTTACAAAAATTACACAAAGTTAAAAGAGCTTCTGGTGAAATTGTTTCAGTTAACGTTATTTCTGAATCTCACCCAACTAAAGTTAAAAACTTTGGTATCTGGGTTCGTTATGATTCAAGATCTGGTACTCACAACTTATACAAAGAATTCAGAGATGTTACCAGAGTTGGTGCCGTTGAAACCTTATACCAAGATTTAGCTGCTCGTCACAGAGCTAGATTTAGATCAATCCACATTTTAAAAGTTGTCGAATTAGAAAAAACTGATGATGTTAAACGTCAATACGTTAAACAATTCTTATCAAAAGATTTGAAATTCCCATTACCTCACCGTTTGACTAAATCAAAACAAGTTTTCGCTCCAAAACGTCCATCAACTTTCTACTAAATTTATTAAAAGAATTTTTTGTGTATAAGAAAATTTGAAAATATAATCTATTGGTATTAATGAAATGATTGGTGATGTTTTATTATAAAAGTGTATTATTAATCTTTTGTGTGTAAAGGCTACTAAAGATTTTAAGATATTTCTATATGGTAGGTAACTCAGAGCCCTGTCGATGATATGTGACTGTGACTACAGCGATATCAAGAGCTGTTGAGATAACATGAACGCGCAACGACTAATTCAACCAGTAAACATAAAGTAATGCTAGGGTATATTATTAATAAGTAATGCTAATTTATGTAAGGGGAAAGTTCTTCAGTAAAGGGGATGGAAGGAATATGATTAAAAGATTCGAACAGAAGAAGAAGAAGAAGAAGAAGAGGAAGAAGAAGAAGAAGAAGAATAATGATATTCATTTGTGAAAGATTGTAATAACAATGTAGAAAAAGACCGTTGATAAAACAGGAATAGTGAAATTATCATCCCAGTTGAATAAATCAATACCTTCAGATAAAGAAGCAACAAACCCAGCTAAGAATGACATCGTATGAATATTCAGATAACTTGTTTCTGGGGTCCAAAAAGTATCACCTGGTCTATTAAAATGGTTCCAAGTTGGAACAAAATAACCATAGAATAGATAACTAGCAATAACACCAATAGCAAAAGCAGCAATAGACCCAGCCAATGATTTATTTCTAGCTAATTTTGGAGTTAGATGGCCAAAAGCTCTACCACAAGTTGAAGCAGCAGTATCCGACCAACTTAATAACAAGACGCTTAGTACAGCAATATCCTTCTTACCAAATGTGAATGCAAAATCTAAACCTAGAATATACCAAAGAACACCATTATAGCTATTAACTTCTTTATCTCTCATTAAAAGACCAAGCACCTGACAATAAAGATAGTTGAAACTCCTGGATTGGAATCTTATCAGATCTATTAAAAAGATTGATATAAATGCAATATGAAATGGCACAGGAAACGTTTCCTTTTGTATACCAATAGTGTATAAATAAAGAGTAATGAACCCGATTGAACTATGAAATACTTTTCTTGGGATTTCATGCTTACGAATATAATCCCCAAACACTGTATGTGCAGTTAAGAATTCATGGTTGTGTTTCTTTTCTTCCTTTATAGCAGCTTGTGGTTCTATTTCTTTTGACGGTAGTTCTTTCTCTTCATATTCTCCAGAGTCAGAAGATGAAGTTGAGTTGTTATCAAGTTTGATGGTTACAGTGTCAAAGTCCTTTTTTACCAACTTTCTATTGGTTAATTTCGGCAAAGCAGTTGAAGTTGTCATTCTTGAGCGAGCTTGAATAGAACTTGGTTCAGAATGTTAACACGTAAGAAATCTAAGCAGTTATCAGTTGTAAACTTTGTAAACTTCCTTTTGATTTATGTCCAAATTGCAAAACAATTTTTACCTGCGCCGATTTCGAGATTTTAACGGTGAAAATGTCCAAAATAATTTCCTAATCAAGTAATTACCGTGGTGTTTCGGACCGATGTGTCCGTTTCAGGAAATATCATAACCAGTGTTACTCCATTGGGTATTCGCTCGCGAAATAGCGACAGCTCATCTTCGCAAATTGGCAAATTTTAAAATTTTTTTTTTAACGAACAGGAAAAAAAAAAAATTTCATTAACAAAATAGTGAAAGGACAATAAAAGAAGACTAAGCTAACAACAGTTTCTTTTGGGGATTTTGCTGTTAAAGGAATAGAAAAAAACTTACTAAGAAATGGCTTACGTATTAACGGAAACTGCTGCTGGTTATGCCCTTTTGAAAGCTTCAGATAAGAAGATTTACAAATCTTCAAATTTGATCACAGACTTGAATTCAACTGAAAAAGTTTTATCACAATTTAAAATCTCTGCTTTTTCCAAATTTAATTCAGCTGCTAATGCCTTAGAGGAAGTTAATTCTGTTATTGAAGGTAAAGTGTCTTCTCAATTACAAAAATTATTGGATGATGTTAAAACTGATAAAAAGACAACTTTAGTTGTCTCAGAGACCAAATTAGCAAATGCCATTAATAAGTTAGGTCTAAATTTCAACGTTGTTTCCGATGCTGTTACGTTAGATTTATACAGAGCTGTTAGAGAACATTTACCAGAACTATTACCAGGTTTATCCGATAACGATTTATCCAAGATGTCTCTAGGTTTAGCTCATTCTATTGGTCGTCATAAATTGAAATTTTCTGCTGATAAAGTTGATACAATGATCATTCAAGCAATTGCCCTATTGGATGACTTAGACAAAGAATTAAACACATATGCTATGAGATGTAAAGAATGGTATGGTTGGCATTTCCCAGAGTTGGCTAAGATTATTACCGACTCAACTGCTTACGCTAGAATCATTTTAACCATGGGTATTAGAGCTAATGCTCATGAAACCGATCTAAGTGAAATCTTACCAGAAGAAGCTGAAGAAAGAGTGAAGACCGCTGCTGAAGTTTCAATGGGTACTGAAATTACTGAAATTGATTTAATCAACATCAAAGCTCTTGCTGAACAAATTGTTGAATTTGCCGCTTATAGAGAAAAATTATCAAATTATTTAAGTTCAAGAATGAAGGCTATTGCACCAAATTTAACCCAATTGGTTGGTGAATTAGTTGGTGCTAGATTGATTGCTCATTCTGGTTCTTTAATTTCATTAGCTAAAGCTCCTGCTTCAACTATTCAAATTTTGGGTGCTGAAAAGGCTTTATTTAGAGCTTTAAAGACTAAACATGATACACCAAAGTATGGTTTATTATACCATGCTTCCTTAGTCGGTCAAGCATCTGGTCGTAATAAAGGTAAGATTGCCAGAGTTTTAGCTGCTAAAGCTGCTGTTGCCCTAAGATATGATGCCCTTGCAGAAGACCGTGATGATGAAGGTGAAATTGGTTTGGATGTTAGAGCTAAAGTTGAAGCACGCTTGAGTGCATTAGAAGGTAGAGACCTGAGAACAACTTCGAAGATTGTCCGTGAGAATAAAAAAGTTGAAATCACTGAAGCTCAAGCTTATAACGCTGACGCTGATGCAGTTGAAACAAAGACCGGTGCCGATTCAGATGATGAATCAGATGAAGAGGATGAAGAAAAAAAGAAAAACGAAAAGAAAGATAAGAAGAAGGAAAAGAAGGAAAAGAAAGAAAAGAAGGATAAGAAAGATAAGAAACGTAAGAGAGAAGAAGATGAAGATGAAGTTGATGAAGAAGAAAAGAAATCCAAAAAGGAAAAAAAAGAAAAGAAGGAAAAGAAATCTAAGAAATCTAAAAAGAGCAAAGATTAAACCATCAAACCATCCCAATCCTAATCATAAAATTCCATCATAATTAAAAACTTGTAAATTAGCTGTTTATTATTCTGTTATTCTTTTTTTTTAAGTTAATCTTTCCTATTATTATATAGAAATGCCTTCCAGTCAGGATATGGACATATCATTGCATTATTATATACTCGCTTATATAAAGATTGTTCCTTTTTGTATGTTAAGAATGTTTCATTTGCTTGTAGTGATAATTAATTATATGATTATAATTCATGCTACTGATTATAAGTTATTTATTAATGTTAGTACTTGGTAAACCGATGAGATGTGTGTCCTCTTCGGGAAATAAAATTATTTTGAAAGAAGGCCAACAGTAACAAACATTAGACACAATTAGCAACTTCTCTCATTAGAGAACCAAACATGTCTGAAGAGTCCATTTCCATTGAAGATACAAACAAGATCAGAATCTCACTTGGTTTAAAACCGATACCGATTCCACAGTTAGCTGAATCAAACGAGCCATCGCAATCCAAAGATTCCATATCATTAAGTGAGACTAATAAATTACGTATATCACTTGGATTAAAACCTATTGAAGAAGATGAAACTACGAGGAAGGACCAGACGACTGAAGATTATCAAATTGAGAAACTCAAACATGATAAAGACGAGAAGATCAAACAAAGACTTGAGATTGCAAAGAATAAAGCTCTAAAAAGAAGGAAAGTTAACAATGGCAAGAGTATTCTGGATTATGAAGAAGAAGAAGACACCGAAGATTGGCTACAAAAGATAAAGAAACCTTCTAAGTTGAAGAAAGCTATAAAGACGAAGAAAACTGAACTAGATCTGGACTCTTTCACTGGTTTAAAAGTGAATCATAATATTGATGAATTTAAAGATATTGATGGTGATGTTATTCTAACGTTAAAGGATAAAGCCATCAATGATAATGACGACGACGATGATGATGGTGATGAATTAGAGTCCGAACTATTGAATAAAGAAAAGAGACTCCAGGCTGATTTGGCAAAGAAACTGAGGACTGATAAGTTTGATAATAATGGTGAAGAGAGACATTTGATGGATAGGTATAACGATGAGTTAGGTGAAGATAACAATAACAATGATTATTTCCTATTGAATGGTGAAATTAAACTGGGCATATCCCAAAAAGAAGATAAAAATGATGACATGGAACCAAAGACTAAGAAGATCATTGCTTTCAGTTGGGATACAGATGATGAAATTGAACAAGCTGACGATTATGCTAAAGCCAAACCTATAAAGCTGAAAAAATTGAAGAATAAGCCCAAGTCAACTGTCTCATCAAGAAAGAGGCAATTTGAGGATGATGATGGTAATGTTGTATTGCAGACGGTGAATTTGAAAGATGAAGATAATACTATTAACGATGATTCTGAACTACAATCTATATTGGCGTTAAAGAGGTTAAAAAGTATGAAGAAGAAGCAGAAGACACCGGAGGAATTGGCTAAAGAAATCATAGACGATGAAAAGAATAAGATGGATGTTGAAAATGATGAGGATACTGGGTTCACTATCGATGAAAATACAGAGTTTTTAAGCACTATTAAAAGAGCTGAAGCTCCTGAAGGTGATATTGAAGGGATTAAACAAGAACCTACTATTGAAGTAACTGATGGAGTTGTGCATGATTATAATGGCACTAAAGAGGATATTATTGAGGAAGATATTAATGAAGAAGATGACATAAATTTTTCAGGAGGGTTAGCATCAACGTTAGGTTTCTTGAAATCTAAACATATTGTTAGAGACAAGACAAGAGAGGAGATTGAACAAGAACGTATCAAGAGAGAGCTAAAAAGGAAGCTTGACCTCGATAAGATTCAGGTTGAAATTAGTAAAAGAATTTATGAACAAGAATTGGAACAAGATTCAGGGTTTAATAAACTCACAAAGAAAGAGCGTTCGGAGATCTTGCAGAGAGAACTTGATAGTTTTAAAGATATACAAGATCCAAGGGAGATTGCTGAGAAGTTGAAGGATTATAAACCTGAGATTAATTTGAAGTATCGTGATCAATATGGCAGAGAATTATCTCAAAAGGAGGCATATAAACAATTATCACATCAGTTCCATGGCGTAAAGACTCAGAGTAAGAATAAGATTCAGAAGAGATTGAAAAAAATTGAAGAGGAGAAAAGAGTCGAGCAACAGCCGCTATTCTCAACTACCCGAAATGAGGATTAAGTGAATATAGCTTCTCCTTGCTGTTTATTGTTTGTAGCTGTGTAATAATCAATAGCGATACGTAGCTAATAAAGAAATTAAACATTTTCTTTTTTGCTCAAAGCTCTAATTGCCAAGTATGGTGGTACCTCGGCCAAAACTGAATAATTATGAGAACCTCCATTAATGACTTTATTTGACCAGTCGACCAACCTCTAAATTCCTTTGGAAACATTCCAGATGTCGCTGCTCACCATTGCCAAATACTTGGTTTACCTATATCTTCTCTCCTCGTACAAATCATTACCCTTGGTGTACTATATCAGGTTTGGTTGGGTCATCTTCAAGAACCTAACCATTCAACAACACTTTCCCAAATTCCTCAGTTCATTCCTTAAAACAAAAGTTAGCTCACCATTCCATATTGATGCTTATAAGACGTATAATTCACCATTTGAATGTGATTTCTATCTTCATAAGTCAAACTCTTGTTATTTTGAAGAATTGGATATTATGAGAACTTCATTAATGACCAGTGTCTTCAACAAGTTCTTTATAACGTATCCAACCGAATCAAAGCAATACCCTTTTGTTCCCGTGGCTAACATCTTTACTAGTTTTAAGAGGGAGATCAAGCCTTTCCAAAGATACACGATCAAGACCAGAATCATTGCATGGGATGAAAAATGGTTGTTCTTACTGTCAAATTTCGTATTGAATGATGGGGGAAAGAATGAAAAGATCGCAAGCACAACAGTTACCAAGTATGTTATCAAGGATGGAAGAAAGACGATCCCACCTGCTGAGGCATTGAAATTTGAAGGGTTATGGAATGAGGAATATGAAGACAAGTCGAAGGAGAATTTAAAATTGGTTGATTATTTTGTCAATACAGAACAGTTGGATACTTTTAAATTAGAAAAGATATAGAGCCATCTACCTACATATATATATATATATATATAGATAAATAATTTATATTCATAAAAGACAACAATAAAGGCCACACGTTATATAAAGTCATAGCTTAAAAATCATGTACAAAAAGCTGATCTAATTATATTTGAGTTCAATATAGGTTGAATGTTTTGAAAAACGAAGTAAATTTATAGATATATCATGTAGTAGTAAATAGCAGTAATTTATAAAGGAGTGTCATCCTAATCTTGAGCTTTGACACCAATGTTGTTGATGTTTCTAAACATTCTAACACCATTATCACCATCAACAAATTGACAAGATCTTGCAGATTTCCATAACGAGACAAACATGTTTTCATCGGTGTGTTGATAATGTCTACCCATAACTTTTTTGATAGCTTCACTAGCTTCTCTTGCATTGTAGAAAGGGATTCTTGACACGTAATGATGTAAGACGTGGGTTTCAATGATATCATGAAAGATATGAGGCCCGATGAATGGTAATTCTCTATCAATGGTGGCGGCAGCACCTCTTGCAAAGTTCCACTCAGAGTTATCGTAATGAGGCATTGTTGGGGAAGTATGTTGTAAATAAGTGATGAAGACTAACCAATGGTTAACAAACATGTATGGAATGAAATAATTGATTAAAAAATTGAATGTACCAAAAGTCTTGTAAAATTTGTACAATAACATTGATTGAACAATGATACCAATATCAGATAGGACGATAAACCAATAATCTTTTTCATCAAAGATAGGAGAAGTTGGAACAAAATGGTTATGTTTCCATTTTGGAACATCAGGGTATGGTTGACCAGTGACATTAGTGGTCAAATGGGCCCACCAACCACCTAATTGTTGGACGATCAATTGGTATAAAGTGACAATTGGAGAATCTTCAGTAAAATCCTCCAATTTTTCAACAAATTTCTTCTGCTTATATTGTTCAGTAGTTGGGGGAACAAAGACGGTATCTCTAGTTAAATGACCAGTAGCCTTGTGATGTTTACTATGGGAATATTTCCATGAAAAATAAGGGACTAATAGAAAAGAATGTAGGACCCAACCAGTTAAATCGTTAACCCAACCATAATCGGTAAAAGCTTGATGACCACATTCATGAGCCAAGACCCAAATACCGGTACCGAATAAACCTTGAACAATAGTGTAAGTAGCCCATAGAGCACCCCTTAAGTATTGGTTTTCAAATAATGGGATGAAAGTGTTTGCAAGGTATGCAGTAGCAGCGATTAAAGCAATGTCTCTAAAGACATAGGAGAAAGAAGTGACGACTCTTCTTTCATAACAATGAGCAGGAATTGCCTTTAAGATATCCTTAATGGAGTAATCAGGGACTTCAAACACGTTACCATGAGTATCAATGGCGGTCAGGTTTTTTGATTGTTTTAAACTTGTAACATTACCAGATCTCTGAGTAGTAGTTGTTGATGAACTGGAGTCTTGTAAGTTTCTACCAGTGACAGTAGATGTGGACATTGTGTAACGAGTGGGAGGAGTGATGAAGAAGAAGAAACACTGAGAAAACACTCCAGAATTATAAAAGATTGAATGTTTTTTTTTATTTTTCTTGATTTTTTCAATTGGTTTCGAATCACACGTTAAGTATGATGAATGAAGGTAACCTTGGATCTTTTCTTTTTTTTCTTTATGTGTGTGTGTGTGTGTGTGTTTCTTTTTTTGGGCTTACGGGAAAAGAAAAGAGATTTTACGGGTTGCAAATAATGGCAAATGCGGAAAGAAACGTTGTATTTAGACAGACTGAATGTGCTAACTAACAATCAAACAGCTTTTTCTCTCTCTCTCTCTCTCTCTCTCTCTTTGATCAGCAAATTCCACTGGTCAAACTTGTCAACTTGTCAACTTTTTCCAACCTTTTTTCCAACTTTTGTGACAAAAAAAATGAAAAAAAATAAAAAAAAACTGTTGGGAAATCTGGAAAATCTGCGCGAATTCTTCCTGAAATGGCAATCTTGAGATCGGGCTTTGCAGCGGATTTAGAAGATTCAAACAACAACTACTACAACTTTTATTTCAATTAGTCGTGAATACATCAGATCAAACAATTTCACCTTTTGATCAAAATGGAGATTCCTCGTTCATCACCTGAGAAATTCCATCCAATCACAGTGCCACCAATTGAAGACTACAAAGACTGCAAATCGTAGTCAAATTTTAATGTTGGGAAAAAACCAAGTTTTCACACGTGAATCACAGCGAAGCTTTCGAATTCACCCGTAAACAAATGGCAGTCACGTGTGATTGAAAGATATTTTATCCGACTCATAAGCAAAATGGGGAAATGTACCAATTTTGGAAATTCTTAAAAAGGCGCTTTGGCCGAGTGGTTAAGGCGAAAGACTTGAATCCTTTAGGTATCTCAAGTGATCTTTTGGGATTTTCCCGCGCAGGTTCGAGTCCTGCAGGCGTCGTTAATTTTTTTGTTTTCTTTTGTTTTGACATTAAAATGTTATGTTTTGACCCTGTGGTATAGTGATAATACTAGTAGTTGTAGCCTTTTTTTTGCCGCCTATAAGCTGCCATGTAACTACTCTATTGTGTTTGTTTGCGTCTAGCCAAACGAGTATTATATTGGCCACTCAGGATGACTTCTAGTCGTTGTAATAAGGTGATTATCATACTGAATTAAGCTTGGTTTGAACATCTGCCCAGCTGAGTGCGAATACACCCTATTCATTAGTGATGAATGTCTTTGATCATTGTGATTATTGAGTCAATCATCAAGATGTTCGAATGTTTTTCAATGTCGTTCTTATGAAGGATAAAGAAAGGTGTCACTTTGATAAAGCATGTAGTTAAGTGAGGTAAGTGTTGTTGGGATATCATTGATTTTTAAGAGATCAATTGATAGAACTTATATCAGTTATTTTCAGGAATAAGCAAGATTAAAAGCAAAGGTCTACTTTATTTCCAGGGATTCGTAGTTATACTAGTCGAGTTGCATGAAATCTTCGACGCAATAAGAACACGAACAAGACGAGATTCCTGTTACATTCCACAGTTCAAAGGACAATATAAACAGTCTCTGCACTCCAAGAATTCAAAAGATGTTGATAATATGACATCAATTCAAAGGCTAATTGGCAAGCATTGTATCGAATTGATAATATCTCATTGATAAATAGAATAAAACATGTGGTGATTCTAATGTTGTCAAAAAGTTGAGAAATAAAGATGTCGATCAGTATAGGAAAAGATTACTTTCTAATGAAGTAGATCTAACTATAATCATGACTCTCAACATTTCATGAATAAAGAAATGGAGCCACTGCGCTTTTAGCATTATAAGAGAACCATATCATTCCTGAGATATAAGTCAACCAAGAGAGCATTAGAATTTGGACCAATTGAGGATATACAGAAATCGTATCAAGAAACAGGCTAAATTACCCCACAATGTATAAGCATCCATCTCCGTTATAATCACCGGTAAATTTTTTAAATTTGGAAAAGATCGGACCCAGAAGTAGAACCGTTGTAACCCTCCAACTGTAGGATTATTAACATTGAGTTCTTACCATTACTATATCTAAAACGATGGGCTGTTACTATCCATACAGCTGGTTATACACACAGACGCTTCTTTTATAAACCCGAGTTCATTTAACCCGAAGAATCCCGAGCTCGATTAGATAAAAAAAAAATTATATGAATCATATTCAATTCATTAATGCCCAATTGAATAAGACCACCAATTAGCATAAAAACAAAAAATGTCCCAAACTGAGATAAAAAAGAAACCAATATCATTCTCAAACATTCTTTTGGGTGCAGGCTTAAACCTTGCCGAAGTCACCACGTTAGGTCAACCGTTGGAAGTTATCAAGACAACAATGGCTGCAAACAGATCACTATCTTTATTACAAAGTGCTAAAGTGGTTTGGTCTCGTGGTGGTATTCTTGGGTTTTATCAAGGTTTAATCCCATGGGCTTGGATAGAAGCGTCTACTAAAGGTGCTGTTTTATTATTTGTCTCAGCTGAGAGTGAATACCAATTGAAGAGATTAGGTGCCAGTAATTTTGGTGCTGGTATTGGTGGTGGTATCTCTGGTGGGTTAGTCCAAGCTTATTTGACAATGGGGTTCTGTACTTGTATGAAAACTGTTGAAATTACAAGAGCTAAACAAGTTGCTGTCGCTGGTGTTCCACAACAAACCTCATTCCAAGTCTTTAAGGAAATTTACAAAAAAGAAGGTATCAGAGGTATCAATAAAGGTGTTAATGCCGTTGCTATTAGACAATGTACTAACTGGGGGTCAAGGTTTGGGTTTTCAAGACTTGCTGAAGATTTAATTAAAAATGTCACTGGGAAGAATAAAGATGAAAAATTAGGTGGATTTGAAAAAATCTTAGCAAGTGCAATTGGTGGTGGGTTATCAGCTTGGAATCAACCAATTGAAGTTATTAGAGTTGAAATGCAGTCAAAGACAAATGATCCAAATAGACCTAAAAATTTGAGTGTCGTCGGTGCTGCTAAATACATTTATGCAAATAATGGTATCAAGGGTCTTTATAGAGGTGTTGCTCCAAGAATCGGGTTGGGTATTTGGCAAACTATCTTCATGGTTGGTTTCGGTGATATGGCTAGAGATTTAGTTGCCAAATTAACCGGTGAAGTCCCTGTTGCCAAACATTGAGCTGAATAAGAATCAAAGATCATTGTTTCACTGACTGTATGGCTACTGTTACATAGTTCTTCATCTCGTCATTAGTGCCTATTAGTGCCATCGAGGAGACATTGGGTGTTTTTGATATTACTGTATTAATCTTAATTTAATAATTCGTCATAGAAGCGTGTTGGTTTTTTTTTCTTCAGTAGGAATTATTCACCGTTACCTTTATTCGATAAAGTTGACGGTATAACTGCTACACAACATGTTAATCATGTAAATATGCAATTATTTAAAACAGCAAAGAACTAAATGAGCAAAAGTCAGTATTTCAACAATCTTTTATTGGCGAACTCTTTTATTTGCGAACAAGGAAAAAGTAAAAGATTTCATTATTTCTTGGTCATACCCCATCTATCATAGGCATAAAGACCACCCATTGTTAACATCAAACCTAAGAATTGGTTACCAGTAACTGATTCTCTTTCCCAAATAATGGCCATTGAAATAACAACAATTCTCTTCATTATATTTGCAATTGAGTAATTGACTGGTGTAATAGCACCAATTAAATGAAATGCCAACATTGCTTGGATGAAATGTGTTACACCATGTAATAAAAATAATGACAGGACAGGCAGATTGATTTCGAATAATGTAAGGCTTGAATTTGAGACTTCTGAAATTAGATAAATTGGCAAAGTTAATAAAAATCCAAAGATGGAACAATATAATAATATGGTTATCTTATCAAGTTTCTCATCCTCATCGTCAGATTTCTTGGATGTGGTTTTAGAAGATGATAACGGTAATATCTTATCATTAGAAATTGTTAAAATCTTCTTAGCAAAGATATTTTGACTAACAAAGATAACCATGGAGATAAAGGCATAAATCAACCCTTTATAAAACCCACCATCAGAGACGTTATTCTTCGATTTACCTGAGAAGCAAGTTAAAATAACACCAAACATCAACGGTATCAAAGTAAAATAAGTCACAATTGGATAGTCCACTCGAAATAAAAATCTATAAGCCAAGACAGTGGATAATGGAGATAATGCTTTAACAGAATGAACCAAACTAACAGGAATAACCGAGGTTGCTTGATGTGATGTTATATGTCCAATGAATTGGAAAACTCCCATAGGTAAAGTAGTTTGAATGATCCTTCTTGTTGGTTTAACTAGGTCAAGACTTGATCTTGAGTTTTGAAATTTGGAAATGATTGGTAATGTACCCTTCGGGAACTTTGATATATATTGTCTATTATTGTTGATAAATAACAAGGTGATACTGCAAATAACCGTACTGATTAAAAATTGCAACTCCGTTAATGTAGTAGGATGTGGGAATTGTTTCAAGATTTCCTTGGTGATATTGGAAGATATGGCACTAATACCATACCAGACGAGACAAGTAACAATAATCTTAACGTCTAAGGGTGGTATAACTCTTTTTAACGAGCTCCAATAAGTCTGCTTACCCTGGACAGTGAAATAACGTTCATAATCTTGAGCAGATAAGTTTATGGAAGATTTTGATGGTTTCATTACATATCTCTGTTCTTTTGGCCCAATTAGATTGTTGATTGTGGACATCCCACTTTTGAGTTTAGTAGAAATGTTTGATTGGCTGAACGTCTGAGTGTTATTAGAACCGGGTGTATTTATCTGAACGGTAATCATATTGAACCTGATATTGTATTGAGCTATTTGAACTATTATTGTAGATGAGTTTCACGTGTGTGTGTATAAAAAGTGGAAAGGGACTAAGACCAGCTTAAAATGATGATTTAAAGACGAAGAAAATGATGGAACTTTAGTGAAGATAGCGAGAGGAAGAAGAAGACTGGGATGTGGAAGTAAAGCGAGCGACTGCCTTCTTTCTTTCTTGAAATTGGGTTTGGATTTCATAAATTTGTTCACAAGTTTATTTTTTTTTTTGTTTTTGTTAAAAGAAGGAATGGAATTGTTGCTTTTTTATTGCCTATTACAGGAATTACCGCTTTGGGGTAATTGCAAGCCCCAGGGGACCAGACAAAGGGTCTGGGCCAAAGTCCAGGTAAAAATGGTCTAGGACCTGGATCTAGGCTCTCAGAGAAGAAGACTACACAAAATTTAACAGTAAAAAACACTTACATTATAACTTTCATTGAACTCATTACAAAGAGAAAACCAACTTTTCACCAGAGACTTTGTCATCCTGTAATAAAGCTGAACCTGAATTGAAAGATTCAAAACCTGGTTCTAAAACTTTTAGATTGGTATGTTTTAATGTTGGTAAAACTTTTGGTAATTCATTGAACCAAAATTTGTTGTAACGTTCCAATCTATCCTTTGATAATGCTGGGAATTCATTACCAAACAAACTAACTGGTTCACCATTGACCAAGTAAGCTAGAGTTGCAGGAACGACTTCAACTTTACCCTTTCTATCGTCAGTTTTTATATCCGACAACTGTTTGAATAACAATGAGTCCAATTTGACTGATTCAGACTCATGAGTGGCATCATACGTTTGCTGGAAAGTAGAATCACTAGCAACAGTGTCAAAAGCATATTTGATTTGCCCTGCAGTGGCTTTTCTCAATTGCTGAATGGCATCCTCTTGGTGATAATCAACAATGACATCAGCACCTAATGATTTTAAGTAGTCAAAGTTCTTTGGAGATGCTACAGTAGCGACTTTCAAACCAAAGGATTGTTTGGCAATTTGAATAGCCAAAACACCAGTAGCAGTTGCACCACCCCAAATTAAGATATATTTACCTTTGTCTTCAGGACTAATATTCAAATTAGCTGCATATGACAAGACAACAGTAACTAAACCTAAAGTGACAGAAGCGGCACCTTCGAAATTGTTAATAGTGGAAGCTGGATAATTGCCAACTTTTAATGGGGTCTCATCAAGACCAGAGTATTTGATTGTGGAATTTGGATCAGCAATAACATGTTCTGAAAGAGCACCTCTCTCTTTGTCGAAATTACCATGTAAGAAAGTAGAAACCTGATCACCAACAGCAAAACCTTTCACGTTTTTACCAACTTTTTCAACAACACCAGACACATCTGAACCAGCGATATAACCAGGTTTGGAGACTTGAAAGATGATATGTTTCCAGTCAGTTGGGTTTAGGGCAAACGCCTTTGATTTAATTAAGATTTGATCATCGTTTGGTTGGGCAATTGAGACACCACCAACTTTGATGTAGTTACCCTTTGATGGGGTTTCAATGATGACAGCAGCTTTCTGAGACATTTTTAAAGGATTGATTTAGTACAGCTAAGTTATTACAAGCAATTGATTTGTTTAAAGAATGTTTTTAGAGTTGATTTAAGCAAAGTGGAGGTGGGAGTTTGCTTGCTTTTATATTTGGTTTCGGTCGTACAATTATATCATCCCTGGTACAAATTACTAATTCATATGCGCAATAGCCAACTAACTGATTTGTAATTGGCTTGAAGTAAAAAGATAGACCATCAATAAGTTCAGGTTAACAATAAACAACAATTGCTTGTGCACATGGATGAATCGATTCAAGCATTGGACCAAGATGAAATATTATAAACATCCGGAGTTAAATCTTACAGCTCATGGTTATTTATATATGCCAGTGTATGGTTTACCATAATCCCGGGTTCTTTTCGCGAATAGAACATTGCATTGTTTACATTTTACCATTGCATTGAATTTTGGAGACTTTCTTCGAAATTCTACAGGTAATTGATGATAATCCTGTCATGAATATCCTGTCTCATCCTTGTTTTCCTACAGACCTCTTAATTTGTGTTGTTAATCGCTCTGTTTTTTGAAGAACGGAAGAGATATACTACACAATTACTCTTCAGCTGTAGAGGGTGGATTCTATTGACTCAAGCAGATGATGTGATAATCTGCGGTTACTTTCAGAATTAACCTTGGTATAACATCGTATTAGAGCTTTAATGTTTGAAAAGGGAGCAAGATCAGTTGTATTCTGAAACTAGAGAATCTTTAACTGCAAATTTTCTTGGGACATGGAATTATCATGCTTGTGGACTACAGTCACACTTAGAGCATTTATATATGGTCGGATACTCTGTCAGTGATAACCAAGTAGTAAGTACATCATAAAGAAATAAATAATGATGCGATCCGCATATATACCTCCAAATTAGTCAAAGACCATAGTCTACAATGGTTAGTATAATGAGGGCAAAATCAACCAGGGAATTCCTGATCCATTATTTTGTCATAATCTTAACTTCATTGCAAGGAGAAAACCACCTTCACACCGGAAACCTTTGTCTTCTTGTAATAAAGTTGAACCTGAAGTGAAAGATTCAAAACCTGGTTCTAACACTTTTAAATTTGCATGTCTTAATAATGGTAGAATCTTTAGAAATTCATTTAACCAAAATTTGTTATAACGGTCCAATTGATCATTTGACAACGCTCGTAAATTATGACCAAAAATAGTAATTGGTTTACCATTGACTAAATAAGCCAAGGTTGAAGAATAAAACTTCAACTTTATACCCTTTCTAATATACATGGTGTACGGATGTCTCTTCTTTGATTTTAGTAAAAGAAAAGAAGGCTCTCTCTCTCTCTCTCTCAGTAACACACCAAAGCACTAATAGAACACCCCTGAACAACGCTAAAGATGCCATTCACCAATATTCCTTCTACTTTACCCAAATCAATCACCGTTCACATTACACGAGCAAATCAACTGGAGAATGCTGATCTATTAATGTCATATTTCAACACGTTATATGCTGTTGAACAAATCTTGGACCAAAATTTACATACAGGGGATGATGATATATCTAAGTTTGCCATTGAACTATTAGATCATATTGAATCCTTTAAGAATGATGAATCTAATTCCAATTATTTAGAGGTTTTAAATGATAAAGCCATTTCTGTTGCGTACATTGTTAATTTCACGAATAAAATCTTCAACAATGCATTAAAACAGATTCAAACACATACTTCCAATAAAAATACTGGATTGAATTTATTAACAACTGTTAATTTTTATGATTTGCTGAAATTATGGCAATCAGATAAAGACTTATTCGAATCTATTCAAGAAAATGAAGAAATTGTTAAAAAAATTAAATATGCAAAGTTTCATGCTGCAAGAATCCTCAAGACAATAAAGAAAGGTGAAGATCCAAATGATTATGATCCTCCAGAGCTCGAATTAAAGTCTCATGAGGAAGAAGAAGAAGAGAATGGGGGAAAAAAGAAAGAGCAGGAGGATTTCACTAAACCATCAGAAGATTTATCCAGTGATAATATTAACTTATCACAACTTGGAGATTCAATTCCGGAGTCAAATATACCAAAAGATTCTATAGAGACTGATGAACTAGGACTACCTAGTGCACCATCCAAAATTGAAGCTAGTGATTCCAAAGAGGAATTCTTATTACCATCCGCGCCATCAACTTTCAAAGATGACCTTGAACTTGGATCTGAAACTGAACCTGAACCTGAACCTGAACCTGAACACGAATCTGAAATTAAGACACAACGAAAACCCCCAATATCAAAACATAATGAAGTGAAAAAAGAATTAAATGTTAATGAATACTTAGAATCAAGTGAAATATATTCAAAGGCTCAAAAACATGCCAAGTTTGCAATTAGTGCAATGAACTATGAAGATAAGGAAACTGCATTGAAAGAATTACAAAATGCAATTAATCTAATAAATAAATTAAAATCATGATGTCATATATGCTTAACATGTGAATATATTAATGTCATATATGCTTAACATGTGAATATATTGAAATTAACTGAGAACTGTAAAATTACCAAAGTTAAAAAAAAAAAAAAAGAAAATAATTACGTAAAAATGCGATTCTCGGATTTTGTGTCAAAATTTTTTATTAAAAAAGGAAACTTTTTTTTTCGGCTTCCGTCGTTTCTTTTTGTTTTTTATTGACCGACAAATTGACAACCACTGGCACCTCGGAAAAACCATCGTGCATAATTTAATGCAGAATTATAACAGAAAAAGAAGAAAAGTTTTTCCAGCCGTTTGACGAAAAGAAACAAAAACTACCCTTTATAAATCAACCTGTAAATCCTTTTTGAAAAGAATTTTTCAATTTCATGATCTGATTCTCTATTGATCATTCTGGTCTTTCTTCAACACTATACAAAAGCAAATATGTCAATCTTTAAAACCGAATCTAAACCATTAGCTGCCTCAAACAAAGAAGATATCAAAGCTCATACTGGTTACAAGTACAACTTCACTTTCAGCTTATTTGGTGATCATATTGATATTTCCTTTGTTGATCAAAAGAAAAAAGAACCTGTTGCTCCAAAGAGACCATACAAGTTCATTTAATGCTCAGCGGTTTATGATCTTGTTATAATTTTATTTCCCCATTTCGCATATAGACATCATAGAACGAAAATGAAATTATACATGATCACTACAATTTGACAGGCATTAATCTGGTTCCTTGCCACCCACTTTAATAAGATAATGACATCCCATCTGCTAATGTTTTCTCAGAATTAAAAATAAATATCTAATCGTTCATATCATGGATGTAGATCTATACTTTTTCAATATATCAAGGGGAATGCAATACGGTTGTGGTTACCGTACTGTATTAGTGCGAGTAATTAAGGTCTATGATCGATCCAAATAGGTACGAAGTAATAGCTTAATAAAAGTTGTATTATAAGTATGTATTGAAGAGGATCTAAGTTCAGGGAACAGCCTCTTAATATAGCCCTAGAAGGTGGCTCATCTAGTTAAGAAAAGGGTCTTTAGAATAGTATGCCACAGTCGATAGGGAAAGGTTATACCAAGATGAGCTGGGTTCTTTAATATTAACTTTAATTATTCCACCGGCTTGGGATTTTATCTCGGGTTAAATTCTCTACGTTATCACATATTTTTGTCAAAAAAAGAAAGATTAAACACTACATACGAAAAGAAAACGCAAAAGTAGGTCTAATTTATTTATTCTGTAACTATATATAGGCTAGAACTAAATTTATTTGGCTGATTTTTTAGTAGCACCAGTTGGTTTCTTGTAGATAGCAATGTAAAACAAGATGAATAAAACCAAGTAAGATGACAAGATAGCACAACCGGTGGCCGCAGCAAATGGAGTACCGTAACAGGTACCTTTGTTTGGAATATTGATACCCAATTCTGTTGAATATTTATGGGCGTAGAATGTATAGGTGGTGAAATAAACAAAGATTAAATCCAAGATGAATTGGAGAATTTGGAATCTAGTAATCCATTGTTTCCACCAGACTTTAATACCTCTGGCAGCTAAGAAATAATACCAATACATAATAACATGAACACCCAAGTTCAACAAGATTGGGACCCAACTAACAGTAGTTTGACCATTTAATTGTATGTAACATAATAAAGCAGTAGCACCATGATGATAACTATGTAAGAAGATGATTTTTTTCTTCTTAACAACCAAGAAAAAAGTATCAATAAATTCTAAATATTTAGTCAAATAGTTTAAGAAATAAATGGTGACAACTTTTTGGTGCCAAACATTTGGGGAACAAACAGTGTATAAAATTCCATTCTCGACAAGAACTGGGAAGATTTGTTCGAATAATAGGATTAACAAAGTTCCAGAGATAGTTGTTAAGATCAAATTATGCAATTGGAATAAGAAATTCAACTTTAGAGCTGGTAATTTCTTAAAGATTAATTGACCAATAGTGATGATGAAATAATAAGCACCAATATAGATTGCCACTTCTTTTGGAGTTGATAGGAAAGTTTCACCTTGGATCCATTGGAATTCCTCAGGAACAAATCTACCTTGAGTAGCTTTTGAAACCAAAGTATTAAAGATTGGCCATAAATGTAACCCAAAAGGTCTTTCAATTGAAGGAATTTGGAAATTGATGTAATCTGGGGTGTTACTGTTCAAGATATTCAAATACACAGGGACCTTGTCCTGGACAGATGCAAAAAGTTCAGCAGCCATAATCTTTTTTTTTTCCCTCTGAAATTTGGAATTTGAACTAAAGAACGTTTGATTCAAAGAAGGAAGTTTTTAATTTAGAAATTTCCAATTGGTTTTTTTTTTTCCTTCTCTTTTTTTTTGTTGTTTTGAAAAGCTCGGACACGATTTTTTTGTAAATATTAAAGAAACTAAAAAAATGCGCGAAATAATTTTTTTTTTTTAAATTTTTGTTGGAAATAAAACAAAATAAACAGAAAACAAAAACAAAGTAAACAAAAACAAAAGTAAACAGAAAAAATGGAAAAGGAAAGTGAACAGAGAATCAAACGCTTTTGAAAAGCAATAAGTTTTTAATTTTCTCTCTCGTTTCCATTCTCGTCTGTTTTTTAATCCATAATTTTACCCCTTTTCCTCCAAACCAAAACAAAAATTTAATGATCTGTTTACAGGGAAAATAACACAACTGTTTTTTCTGCCATTTCTCTGCTGCTCAACAAAAATTCAACCTCGGCCGAAAATTGAAAAAAAAAGGGGGGGGATCATGTGATTATGTAATGAATTACGTAATATATAGACCCTGAATAAGCGATTAATCATAATAACAAATTAATTACAATAAACAAAGGAATATAATTTCAATAAGTTACAATCATCTTTTTTTAACTAAAAACTTGAAAAAAAAACAACAATATATTATTATAAACTCATTTATTTTCGTCAATCTCTTTAATTTCGGAAAGCTTCTTCTCATTGGATTTTTTATTAGCTTTATCCCAAAAATCTAACGATGCAACAACATCATACCCTCGTTCATCTTCATAAGCATATAGAATCTCTTGTGAACCAGTATGCAACAATCTGATATTTTCACCTAGAATAACTCTTAATAATTCACCATTCTCAACATTTCTAATCTCAATAAAATTTGGTTCAAATGCAAGTAAATATGGATACCATAATGCAAAATTTTGTGGAATACCTTCCCAATTAATCATCCAATCGGGTCTTTTTCTCCATCCAAATTTATTAATAAAGAATGAAAAATCTGAATAACTTAACAAAAAATCTGAACTTATTCTATGAATGGCTAACGGTTTTAAACCTTCTCTATTAGTTATGAAATCTAACGATGTATCAGCTGGATCCAAAATTGCTTCTATTTTACCATCATTCAATGAAACAATCTCAAACCCCCTGGTACAGCCAACGATCAATCTTGTTTTCAAAAATGATATAGAAACAGGTTCTGAATTGAAATGAAATTCTCTTGTTTCATTTTTAAACTTCTTCTTGGACATCTTCTTGGAGAATGGATCAGTAGGTTCAAACACTCTAATCAGATCAGATTTTGCTGCACAAACAAGCATCTTACCAGCACAAACACCAACTTTAAAGAAAGAAACATGTGACATGATTTCTTTGCCAGTCTTCTTATCTTGTGAAGTCAAAATTTCAAGTGGCCAAGCATATAACTTCTTATCAGCCAAAGCCAATAAAGTTTGATATTCTTCCAAAACTTCTAACTGTGTAACGTTAACTTTTGAAATAACTTTGACAGGTTTAGATACAACTCTATCATTATTATTCTTTCCAATCTTAACTTCACTCATAAAGACACCTGAATCAGTACCATATAATAATTTACGACCACCATCATATGGAACAAGACAATTGATTCTATTGGATAAATCAAACGATCTCTCAGCTAATTTCCTTAGTGTAAAGATATCGTTACATTCTCTCAATTTTGCTTGCTGCTGTTCAACAACAGAGATCAAAGAATCCTGTGCACTGTTGGTAGCACCATAAAGCGTTAAGTCATAACCACGGCGACCAATATAACCAAATGAAATTGGATTCTTCAAAGAATCAGTGTTCTGTGGATGATTCAACACATGAGCATATGAACCTAACCTTCTCATGTATGGTCTAAGATTAGGCATCTCTTCAGTTGCTGACAAGAACAACAATGGCAATGGAATAGGCCTTTGGTAAACTTTATGCTGTTCTCTCTTATTGATAACTTTAACACGAACAAACAATAGCACATGATCTAGCAAATAAACTTGAATGTCGCCTTGATTATCTTTATCTTGATTTCTCTTTTTCAATGGAGCGGTATATAGAATCTTTCTGTTATCAGCACTTAGCTTCAAGTCAACATATTCACCTGGCCTAAAGACTAATCTTTGTTTCAGCAAGATCAAAGCATGTCTATCTTCAGCCTTACCAACCTTGATGTTAATTCTTTCTAATAAATTCTTGATCAATTCAGAGGCTTTCTTCAAATCTGGCAGGTCAATAGAATCTTCCTTGGTAGCTTTTATGATATCCTTAAGCAATAAATTGTATCTGACAGTACGTGTAGTAGCTTGTGATAGGTATGAGCTGATATTCAATCTGTTTGATTCTGGTAATCTTTCAGTTTCTTCAATAAATCTCTTGAATAACGGATTTGCAGCTTTCTGTCTTTCCAATTCATACTTTGCAAAACACTGACCAGCATTGTATGAAATAAACGGTTCAAAATAGGGAATAAACTCTAAGAATATGTCACCGATATTTCCAACAACGGGTTTCACCTGTTGTCTCTTAATCAATGCATCCCTGAATCTCGTATTAACGTTCAGGATATCAACAACGTTAAAGAACACAGTTCTTATGAATTTCTCACGTTCTTGAATAGGAATGATGTTCGATTCTCTCAATGGGATGATCCAATAATCACGCAAATACTCCATGTTTCTAACAAAAGTACGTTCAGTAGCAACAACCTCATAGATTAGTTCTTGACGTTTGATCTCTTGTTTATCTAATGTACCTAACAGTTTTGGAGGAACGGTATGTGACCATAACTGTTTCTTTTCCTCTTCCTCGTGCAATGACGCATGTGATTCATTTCTCTTCAGCCCACCCTGTGGTTTCATGTTAAGTCTCGCTTGTTGTTCCAGTCTTCTTGGACAGGCAATGGAATAACACAAAGCATCTCTTGTACAAGTTGGTGAGTAACATTCTGTCAATAATGTAAAGACACCATTTACTTTATGATCAAGTTCAACAGGTCCAAAACTTGATGGTTCTTTACCTGATGAATATTGCGATGCTGCTGCAGTAGTATCACTTGATATTGAATTGTTCCTTTCTAGTTGTGTAGACGAATCATCACCTGCATTCACATAAACTTCATCAAATTGATAAACTTCATTATTTGAATCTCTTAATCTGTGCTCATAAGTAACATCATGAAAAAATTTTTGTGCATCTAAAGCCCTACCTAATAATAGTGCCAAGTTTCTGTCCGTAGTTCTAATGATGTATGAGATAGCATCCACAGCTTCAGAACCTGTGAAAGAATCTCTATATTCTAGACCATCCTTATTGTGCTGCGATAGTACTATGATTCTCTTGAACAAAGTTGCGACCCTTGAAAGCATAGCAGGGTAAACCTTTGGGGGTCTCACGGAGCTAGTTACAACAGTTCTTGAAGATAATGAACCTTGGCTGGAAACTCTGTTTGCGTTTAAGGATGCGCTAGATGAAACCCTTCTTGATTTAGTTATTGATGAAAAGCTTCTAGACTTGCTTCCCAGATTTGAAGAGCTGCTGTTGCTTATATCAAACTTCTGTGGAATAATACGATTACTAGATGTCCTTTTTGATAAATCTTTGGAGCTCTGTTTCGAGTGTCCGATTTGGGCTTGAAGATTATCAGAACTTCTGAAATTCTTAAATGGATTCGACGTTAAAGACATGCTTCTACCTGGAGATGGAGGGGTACTTGTTCCAACCTTCTGCTGATATTCATGTTTTTGTCTATTTTGTTGCTCCTGCTGTTGTAGCTGATGCTGTTGCTGCTGCTGCTGCTGCTGCTGTTGTTGTTGTTGTTGTTGTTGTTGTTGTTGCTGGAATGAATTGGACAAATTTGGTGAAGTGACACTTCTTGACGATCGTGAAATGAAATTAAACCCTTGCTGGAGGATTGGACTTCTTAATTGGTACTTAGTCTGTGCGGACTGTTGGTATCTTTGTGGGACGGGAGCACTGGATGGATCAGTAGTAACAATTGGTCGCACACGCAAGCTGCCGTTCAGTGGATCGGACTCCTGACTGTTTGTCAAGGGCGACTCTATATTTCGTGGTCTCTGGTGCTGATCAGGAATAACATTTAATGATGATGTAGAAGATATATGCTGTCCAGAATAAGGTCCTGGCTGCTGTGGATTCAAATGACCTTCAAATGCTGGGCGCTGTTGAGGTTGGCGTGGTGGAGGTGGTTGTTGATGTGATGGAGGTTGGCCAAAGACTCTTGTAATTTCATTCTGACTCGGACCAGTGACAGGTGACTGTGGTGGTGGTTTTCTATGCTGAGGTACATGATGCTGAAAAAGCTGAGCAGAAGTAGGAGGGGGCTGTGCTTCGTCGGTATGTTGATACAGCATGAATTGTTCCTGCTCTCTTTGTTGCGGGTTAGGCTGGCGGTAAGTTTGTGGTTGTTGCTGTTGGGCGTATCCTTGATGCTGGCGGGCAATTGGCTGATGTGAACCTGCGTATTTTTCAGAGTCCTGAACTTCATTTACTGTCACATTGCGCTGAACCTGGTCGTTCAAATTGTTGTTACAAGCGACTCTCCTAGGATCCAAGGTAGGCGATTGGTTGTTCACAAAACGGAATTCTTCCTCGTTTGTTTCCAAGGCCTCATTAGGTCGTCTAGAGCCGAAGATATCGCTAAATAAATCAGCTCTGTCCAAGTGTCCCTGATTAGACATTTTTTAATTGAAATGGTATGAGATATGCTCAAAGGAGGTAGTGACCGCAGTATTGGGAGTGGCTCTCTAATCTGTGAAGGTCTGATGTCGGAGAATGTTGTGATATAAAGGCGGTTTCAATGAATTGTACCTGTTCCACAAAAAGGTGATTATCAACGGCAAACCGAGCAAACGAGTAGGGTATATGAGTAAAATATACGTTGAGTAGTAATCTTGACCGACCTAAATCTCATAAAATCTAGCGGCTTTGACTGATTATGCTAATGTCCTAAGTAAAGCGTTTATCCAAGATATGTATGCACAAAAGAAAGGATATTCAGATAAAGAAAGGTACACTAGTGAGGCGCAAGATTTTATGATTGGTGGAAACCTCTTATGAAAAAAATAAGTTCACTCTTGGCCTTACAAAATGGATAAAAGCCCTTATTTCGCCCAAACGTTAACTCTCAATTCGATTGATCAAATAATATCATCCTGATCAACATCATCATGTTCAACTGGAAGCTGAAATTTCCTGGTTAAGTCGGGAGCTAATTTCATCACGTGATCTTTGCCGGTCTGAAATTTTTGATTATGTAAGCTTTCTACTTTGTCGTTAGTTAGTGGTAATTGAAATGACCGAAAGGAGGTTAAACAACTATCAAAAAACAAGCGTATTTGCCTAATAAAAATGCCGGTATGTACAGTTATATATTTCAATCAGATTCAATTATCAGTCAGCTCTACTAACATTCAAAAAACATAGGCTTATCATTCAACATTCTTATCAGAGCCAGCACAAAATGAAAGACTAGTTGGTAACTTTTCATTATTACCACTAAAGACTAGATTCAGAGGTCCTGCTTATCAATCTGAATCTGACTATGATATAGTCGACGAAGTCCTTGACCTCTTCAGAGCTAATTCTTTCTTCAGAAACTTTGAGATCAAAGGCCCCGCAGATCGGGTGTTGATTTATGGGATTCTATTTGTTTCCGACTGTTTGTCCAAATTGACGATAAATACACCTGCTTCTGAAGCGACAAAGATTTTAACCAACTTGTCATTGGATAACTTTGCTGTTCCAGGTGATGGTAATTTCCCATTGAACTCATTATACTTACCACCGAGGGATAGACCTGAATATGAATTATTGAAAAGTTACTTGACACAATTCCGTCAAGAATTGAGCTCAAGATTGATACAAAGAATTTACAGAGAAGATCCAAGTAAACCGAGTAAATACTGGCTAGCCTTCACAAGAAGAAGATTCATGAACAAAAGTTTATAACAAAAAATTTGGTCTGATTAGCTACATGTGCATTGTGTCTTTTTCTGTTCTGTGACTGAACTCTGCCAAGTGCATATTATGAATAAATTTCGATGACTATAGTATGATATAGGTGTAACTAGGTTACCAGAGTTGTAGCTCCTCAAATAGATCAACTCTATATTCGCATTGATCTAGATTTTTGGAAACATAATCTCTAATTTGGTCGCACATGATCGGGGGTCCACAAGTGATAATGCCAATAGATCCTTGTGCATTGGTAAACTCATCCAGTAAAATTTTGTCATTAGGTGATCTCCCAGAATGGAATGTGATATAATCATTGAATTGCTGTAGAAGGGGTATTTGAGGAACATCTTTCTCATGGAAGTTTCTAGTTATATAAATATCACACTCAATGTTAGTTGTAGCTATTTGTTGCAATTCTCTTTCAAACCATTGAATTGAGTCTACTTGTCTTATTACCCAAATCAATCTCACTCTCTTCTTTGGAATTAATGGAGAATGAGCCAAATTTAAGGCATGATAGAAAAGCCCTGGAATACCATTGCCGCCAGCAATCAAAAGAACATTATCATAGCTATCAGCAGGTGATCGGTTACCATAAGGACCTTCTAATGAAATTCTCATTATCGATTCCCCATTCCCTATCAGCTTCAGAATTTTCCTTGTTAGGCCCTCTTTCGCCTTAATGTAGATTGTAACTTCCTGATCACTCAAAACGGAATCAATGATAGTAAAAGGATGTGATTGATAAAAAATCGATGGATGTAGGAAATGGATGTACACATAACATCCAGGATATGGCTCCCATTCTGATGGCCGCTTGACAGTGACTTTGAAAGTTTCATCAGATTTGAATTGGATCTTAGCCTTGGGTGCACCAAATTTGAATAATTTGTGTAATCTTCTCAGTCTATCTAGTCCCCAGAACCCCAGTGAAATAAATATCCAATCTAACCAGCCAAATCTGACGCAATGGTAGATGCAAGCAATAAAGAATCCCAAAGTTAGCAAAATGTGTGTCGACAAAAAGAATTCATAAAATTTGGCTCTGAACTTATGAATGGCTATACCTAAAATTACAGCACTTGCAATAAACGAAATGACCCCAGTTTGAAACCAAACTTCTGGAAGGTAAACAGAAAGTGTTCCAGCTTCATAGATTAAAATCGAATAGGTAACAGTGTGAACAAGAGCATCAAAAAACATAACTCTAGCTATCCATTTGTGCAAAATCATGAATGAACTGAATGGTAAACCTGTAAAGCTGATTAATAAGTTATTTCTACCAGCAAATAACACAATTAGTGGGAATTGGGTGAATGATATGATACCAGATCTATCAGCGACGTACCTTAGAAGTTGTCCTGTCAAACTGTCGCCAAAAATTGTGTTTGACTTATAGAGCTCCAGTTTATAGACCAAGAAAAACGAATGGAGAAGAAGATAACCCGCCAGAACCAAACCCTCTGCATTTGTGGGCAATAAACATGTACTTCCCTGGATATACTCGTACGGCTGGAAATGGTGGCCAAATAGCAATGGGAGGGAGAAGGTGGATCTGATAAAGTTGAAATAGTTTCCGATCAGGATTTTATTGATTCTTGGACTTCTCTTAATTCTGTTAGAAACAGCAAATATAGATAGCACTGCAATGAAGTATAGGTTTATTATGGCACCAAAATACTGTGAATTGTCCAGGTTACCTAAAAATGCCCTGTAATCTCTGATCTTTGGAACCACTTCTAGTTTTGTTGGTAAAATGGGAACATAATGGATCTCAGACGCATTAAAACTATCATCCTCTGGAGAAATCATTAAACGTGATGAATTCCTCTGGGCTTCTTTTATCTCCTTCAGTGATAAATCAACTCTAACATTTTTTGAACAAGTTTTTATCAGACTCCTATATGCCTTTTGCTTATTCCCCGTGAGATATGCGTCTATACACTGGCTTAAAGACCCCAGTATAGGTTCATACGAGCACGAGCACACCCACTGTGGTCCATCACAGCCAAATTTCATCTCCTGAAGCACAGATTGGCATGAATACACTATGATTTGTTCCGGTGTACCTCTGAGTGATTCAGATCTCACGATATCGACAAGCAGAGTGAATATGAGAAAGTCTGGAGCTTTCATCCTGCTATAGAAAAATCTATCCGTCGTATAAAGTCGCTTCTAACCCAATAGTTATCGTTTATTTACCAGGGAAACGGTGCAAAAGAGTGAAGAATTGCACAATAGTACAAAAAATCTTGCACTTTCCACTGATTTTTTCGATAACTTTTTGTTTTTCCGAAGATCATATATTCGGCCGAAAAGTCCGTACTACAAAGTTCCAAACTTACCACCCATTAACTGTCGGAGATGGAAAAGATAAAGAAAGAATGTGCGGGTAGAAATAGTGAAAGCGTTCACTAATTTTGTAATTTACCAAAATGAGCTTATTCAAGTTTCCAAGCAACAATATTAAAACATGGTCCCCGCCGCCCCCTCCTCCCCTCTTCTAAAGACTATCAAAAGTCACGTGCAACTCCTAAACTTTGTGTCAGGTATGAGCCATTACATCTGTTCAAAGCTTAAATCGCTACAGCTTCAAAGAAAATAGTCGACATTATCATCGGGTTATTCGCTATTTGACTGCATCTCGTAATCATTATTCAAATTGATATTTTTCGTCAGTTTTCTTCTCCTGTATTTCAAATTGTCACGATTGACGTAGTATGCAACAATACCAGCAACAGTGATCATGATAGAGAAATAAACAGTAAGGACTATGGTCTTCTGCTTGAAACTCACCGTAAGCACCGCTGTATCTGGCTCAGTGGCAGAGGTTTCACTTGGAAGTGGAACCGGTTCCAAACCATGATGTTTTCCAGTCATTGTTGGAATCTGTGGTCTGCTTTTGGTACTAGTTAAACTGGATGTAGTTGAAGCGGTTATGAGTTTTGTGACCGGAACCATGGTTGTCTGGTACTTTTCTGGAATCTTGTTCTCACCTCTCAAATCAAACAAGTCCATTTTTCCAGCCGCATTACCTCTTGATTTGATCCCACCAACCTCACAGATATCGTCAAATCTAGTTGGTAGCTTTTGATTTTCCAAAATGTCTTTTGGGGCCTCGATAAAGACAACACCAAGGCCCTGCACAGCATGCCATTCAGTATGGCAGTGAAAAAACCAAACGCCGGGATTATCAGCGATAAACCTCAGGACAACATAACCACGTCCTGGAACTTCCACGGTGTCCCTCATCATTGGAAACTCGGGAAATGAATCCGTATTATTATCAAAATGAACCCTAGAACCACGGGCTAATACCTGGAAATTATGGCCATGCAAATGGAATGGATGTCTCATATGATCGTTGCTGTTCACGACTATTTGCACAACTTCACCATTCCTCAAAATCAAAGCGTTCGTAGCCTTACCATAGATAATTGGGTTGGTCACGGTTGTGGAATTCGCAGAGAATACTGTATTCAGAGTAGGCACCTTTGGGGCAATATGAGGCTGGCCATTCAATGAATAGTAACGAATACGATTTGGTGTGTAAAATTCTGATTCGTACTCCATTGTAATCTCGTGGTCTGGCTTACCAAATGCTGGGACATTACCTTTTGGTTTCAGATCGAAGTCGTCAACGACTTGATTCAACCTGCTATTACTGGGAAAGAACTCCCTGTTTTCGGCATCTTTGTCATATATTAGCCATCCCTTCCCGAATTCCTTATGCATCATCATATTTGTAGCTTGGACAATACCATAATTCGTACTTGAATCATCTTTGGTCTTCAACAGCACGCTGAATCTTTGTCCAGTTGATAGTTTCACCGTATCAACTTCAACAGGTTCCACTTCAACGCCATCAATCTCAACTATTTTCAGCTTATGATCTTCGATATAGAAATACTGCGAGGCTGACATTCCGACATTTATAAGCCTGATTAGATAAGTCTTACCCTTTTCAACATGAAGATCAACACTGGAGGTTTCATTAAATAGCCAACTATCAATACTGGGCTCACTTCCATGCGATTCTGTTGTAAATAGCTCACTAACTAAGTCTGAAGCTGGGGTATGATACCAATCTGACAACATCACGACAAAATCATCATCGTAGTTCTTCACTGCAGGATCAACAACAAAAGCTCCACGTAGACCGTCACCGTATTGAGCAGCATCATGTGAGTGGTACCAGTAAGTACCGACTTGATCGACAGTGAAATCGTATTGGAATGTTTCTCCAGGTGGGATTGGACATTGTGAAATCATGGAGGCTCCATCCATGTAAGGAGTACCTTTTTGGAATATACCATGGAAGTGAAGAGACGTTGATTCCTTTAAGTTGTTGTGAAGATTGATTATTACTCTGTCATGTTGGTTTATGCGTATCAGTGGTAAGGGGAATGCATCGTTGATTGCTACCACTGGTCTCTCTTTCTTCCCATCCGGATTAGCGATTATTGTTGATAACGTCCAGTTGAACTCATGTGTGACGGCAAGGACAATGGGCAGCGCGAAGAATAGACTGAAACCCTGTATGAGCAGCATAGTATGTATCGCTTTGATATAAGCTGCAATCATTTGGGGGATTTTACTGTTCGTAGCGTCTCCCTCCAAGAGTCTGTATGTTTAGAGAGGTGATGAGATGGAGATGAGCCTGACATGGAAAAATAGATGTTCCCTCATTTCGCGGAGCCCTTAATTTAGAACCATCCAGCATTCGAGATTGGAAGTCCTGTGATGCTATTACATTATGACGGCTAACGTGGATGTAGGTGGTTAATTATGGTAATATATCACCTGGCTCAATTTTGATGAGCTGATGGGCACATAATCCGAATCACTTATAATCAACCCCAATGTGGTTATATATATCGGCTTTATTTCCCGATTAATACAATCTCCGCTAATATACACTTGGGGAAATGACAGACTATGAGCAAGATCAATGGATTGATCTTTTATGAATCGAGAGATAAAATTGGATCCACAGTAAAATACCAATAAACCACAGTCACAATTTGAAACCGCATATCCTCTAAGTTTGCTCATATTCATCAAATTGTGTGTGCAAATTTCAGAATTCAGTGATCTCAGTACCTTCCTGCAGTGATAAGCAAATCTGAATAAGTGGAAAAAGTAAAAATCATCAATCGAAAGAAATCAAAACATCAACAAGTTTCTATTTCAATCTTCCAAGTATTCCATTGAAACCTCCATTTTAAGCTCTTCGGTAATGTCTGAAAGTGGCCAGCCCTTCGAGAACCCTCCATTGGGCCCAAGAATGCGTTCTTTGGTCGCAAGTTGCTTCATTGCGTTAGCTGCTGGTACAACATACGCTTATTCAGTATTTGCCCCGCAATTGGTGAAGAACGGTGGTTTATCCCCTGCTGATGCTGGTAAACTCTCACTCTCATTGAGTATTGGTGGAAGTGTAGGTGGCCTTCCTGCTGGTATACTTATCGACTTACTTGGGCCTGGTGTGGCTGATTTTATTGGGTCATTAGTCCTTTTTGGAAGCTTTTCAACATTATATCACTCCTATCTAACAGAATCTGGCAATGTCTGGACATATATCATCGCATTGGCAGCTTCTTCTTTTGGTTCGGTATTATCGTTTTATGCTACTGTCAACTGTGTCACTGCTAATTTTCCACATCATAGAGGAACAGCAGGTGCCCTTCCCGTGGCTTCTTATGCTTTAGCTTCTTTGGTATATTCTTCAATTTCAGTTCGTTTCTTTGAAAATGATACAAGTGGATTATTGAAATTCATTTCATATTTTTCATCAATTATCTGTCTCCTTGGGTCACTCTTCTTGAGACACACTAAGACATCAAAATCAGTCCCACCAAATGAGAATACCGAACTCCTAAGGAGGGTATCGTCCAGCTCATTAGTGGATAGTATTTTGGAGACTAGAAAGAATTTCCAGCATAAGCTGAGTTTATGGGGTATTGGAAGATCACCAAGTAGCACCAGCTTGAGTGCGCCAAGATTTTCATCAGATTCTAATATACCAAGACCAAAGAACTTGTCCAGAAGTGATAGTGAGGTCATATATGTGGCCGTTGAAGATGTTCCGATCTTTGTTAGATATGGCTCCCCAATATGGAATCATCATGTAATCAAGAAAATCCTTTCCAGACTATATCTCAAATTCTTCGTCATCTTAGCTTCACTACAGGCAATTGGTCAGTTGTACATCTACAGTGTAGGGTATGTCGTTGTTGTGCTAAAAGAATCCAATCCAGATTCCAAAATGGCTGTATCTGAAGCTCAGGCATTACAGGTATCAATAATTGCAGTGGCCAGTTTCTTAGGTCGTTTATCGTCTGGTCCAATCTCGGATGTTGTTAGAAAGAAACTAAGAGCTCAGAGATTATGGTGTATCTTTGCGGCATCATTCATGACTGCCTTGGGTCAATTACTTTTGAGAAATATTAACAATTTAGATCACTTATTTATCCCTTCATTCATCATTGGGTTTGCCTTTGGTTTCTGCTTTGGTACATTCCCTGCTGTGGTCGCAGATAGCTTTGGTATCACAGGGTTTTCTACTCTCTGGGGGTTCTTAACCACTGGAGCTGTTATCTTATTAAGTTGGTTGACCAACAACCTGGCTAAAACGTTGCAACGTCATAGCAATGCAGAAGGCGTGTGTATTTTAGGGGCAGAATGTTACCGTGATACTTTCACGATCACACAATATGGTGCCTTGGTCATTGCCGCTTTAATTTTATACACTATTTATTACAATCATAGAATTGGCAAGGGATAAAGAAAGGAGAAATTTTGTTGTCATATCTCGTTTGGAAATGTATTTTCACTAATATAATACTATTTCTAGTATATACTTTAGAATTGTATCTGTATCAAAACGTCTGATTCAACTTATTGCAAAGAAACAGTGGCTGCTAACCCACAAACCTCAAACAGGAAGAAACAGTTTTCGAAGAGACCTAACTAAAAGCGCTATTACAACTGAAACAGTATACGCATCACAAACTCAACTTTAAGAGAGCCTACTGTCATCTATTATATCATCTTGTTTATTTAACATGAGTGATTCCCTAGATTTTTACTTTGTAATCTTAGCTGGCAGCATTGATAGTTTGAGCGGCCTCAAAGACCTTATTTGGGGCAGCCGAAGTAGTTGCATAATCACTCAAAGATTCATGGAAGATACCACAGTTAAAATCCCAACTGCTGACCAACTTGGAAGCCTCACATTGTGCCCTGGTCCATGGCGAACCATATATAATTGGACTGTAGTTAATGTAAAACACAAAGGAGACAGCAACAAAGAGACCGATCAAAGCGTAACCAACTGATCTCTTTCTTGATAAGACATAAGAGACTATGATGTCAAAGGTATGAGCAAGAGCAAGGATACCAAAGTAGTATGCCGGTAAATAGTGGTGTAAGAACATTTGGCGACCCATTAAGAAGGATGGCAAGTAATGTAAGATGTAACCCAGGAAATAATGTAGAACTTGAACGTTAAAGTTGTAGACGTGTGCATCATCAGCAACTTTAGCACCCAAATGCCATCTTAAAATTTGGACACCGATGTAAGCGACAAACGAAATGATCAGAATAGTGACGGACAACCAAGTCAGTACATTACCAAATAAGTAAACTTGACGGTTGTTTTCGCCCCAGTAGTTGATACCTCTTAATAAGAATGGCCAAGAGCTTGGGAGTGATTCATAAGCGTGTGGAGCGTTCAAACCTTGGTTAATCTTCCACATTCTCTTGTGTGATTCAATGATCTTGTCCAATAATGATGGAACCGGGTAGTTTACTCTTTCTGCATCAGTTGGTAAGAATTCATTCTCGTTATGTTCAATGTACCATAACGATTTATCCAGGACACCCTGCGTAGCACAAGTGACCTCTTGCTGTTCAAACCCCCATTTTGGTAGTTTAACATCATGGGAGAATAGGTAACAACCAGTCATTGCATGACGTAATCTAAAGACAGATTCAATGGCTCTGAGTTTCTTTGAGGCACCTGCCTTGGAGTATTTCTTTTGAATTTCAACAACAAAATCATCATTAGCATCACCTTCAAATCCTTCAAACCCATAACAGGTGACTTCCTTTTGCCAATCAGTGTCAGAGACAGGACATTTGTGATCATGAGAATGTAAACGACGATGAGTTAAGATGTGTTGCAGTCTAATCTTGGTACCGTCGGTGATTGGCTCAAAAGTTGTAGGTGGTTCAGAGACATTATATAATTCAATATTCCATAAGTTATTTCCATCCAAGTGTGGATACAATGTGATTTGCTGTTGTTTTGAACCAGTTTCATACATATGATCATGAGAATGTAAATAGCCACCTTGAGTAGCAACATGACGAATAGAGACTTTAGAGCCAACACCGACATCAGCTAAGATGTTTTGTGGGATTCTGTTGCCTTCCAAAGTGGCTCTGAAAGCTGAAGACATGAATGGACTACCATCCCCTTCCCTGTACAACATGTTGAAGTGGATGGAGAAGAAGGCCAAATATAGTGTCAAAGGTACACCTAGCAAGACGATACCTCTGGTAGCAGTCTGCTTGAAGAATTTGGCAGGTGATACTGTCAGGTCACCAATCAAAAACCAAAGATCATAGACATTTAAGATACCGATCCAAGCAATGGTGAATAAACCAACCCATTTAGAAGAAACAGCAAAACCCAAAGCAACACCAGTTGATAATAAACTTCTGTACCATTGAAAAGTAAATGGAACTTCATTTTCGAATCTCTTGTAAGAATAGGCCGCAGCAGCAATGAAAAATATCAATGGGGAATCTAATAAGATATATCTTGAGATAGTCACGTATGAGTTTTCAAATGAGAATAACAAACCAGCAAGAAATGCAACAGTGGATCTAACACCTGAAGCTTTCAGAGTTAGAAAGAACAACACAATGGTAGCCAACCCTAAAACAGCAGAGAAGGCACGCATAATAACATAAGGGGTGCTAGCTGGGTATTCCAAACCAATTTTTTCAAAATTGAAATCACCATTGAAGCCAACTAATGAGGCGACCCCTGCAAACAACATCTTGGCTAATGGTGGATGGACATCCATGAAGAAGGTACCTTGCACATACTTCGAAGCAAATCCACCGAAATGAACTTCATCAAAGACAACTGAATTTGGGTTGGCTAAATTCTGCAATCTGATGACAACAGAGACTAAGACTAAGATCAAGAGATAAATACCATCTTGTGAGGTAATGGAACGCAGTTTGGATAGTTGTGGGGAAGGAGTGGTAATTAGAAAAGGACGAAGTTCACCTTTTTCAAATTGGAAATCAGGAACAGGATCATCAGTTTCCTTGACAGGACTTGATTGTGTTTTGACCTTCTTAGCCATGCTGAGGAAAACTGGACGGAGAGATATGTAAAAGCTTCAAGGGGAAGAGTGTATCTATGCGGAAAACGAAAATTCAGGTCACACGCTGGAAGATGAAATGAAATTTGATGACCAACCAAGACGACTTTTCCTAATCAATTGACGTAGATATAACTAAAAAACTGACAATTTTGTTTTGGTCGTTGGAGGTTTTCTTTATTTTTTTTACGTGTCATTTTTTGAATTTCGCGTGTTTTCCCTTAAGATTATGTAATGGAATTAGCTCTGATTATGTAAGCTTATTGAACATCAATTTGCAATCTTATAAAAGTACAGAATGAATTTTTGTGTGATCAGTGTAATTAAATTTAGTTTAATTGATGCAATGACCTTATTTTTTTGTAAGAGGTCTCTCATTCTGTTGATTTATACGTGTTTCTTTTGGTGAAACCTGACAATCTGCGATCCGAGCCGAAAGTCCGAATTTGACTCCGAAGTAACACAGAGGTGAATATGATGATTATCACAAACCAACTGCATTATGATTGATTAATAACTTTTAAAGCTAACGAAAAGCAAACACTACGTAGTCCGGCTGAAGTATATCAATGACCTTTTCTCCCATAATTATATATCTATTTTATTATACGAGGTCATAATGTAAGAAACCAATTTAGTATATATCCCAAACAATAAATAATACAAAACAGTACTGATTTGTAGTCAACCGCAACCGAATTCTTTCTTTAGAGCTTCTCTAGAACTTATAGCCACACTCACCAGTCTCTACGTGACTATTCAGCCATTCATCAGCATTATTGAACTCCATGCTGCATTTCTTGCACTTGCCATGCATCCCATTTCTGAACTTCTTCTTTGTTCCTGGTGGGTATTCAAAATGCAATGCTTTCAAGTGATTCTTGTAAGTATCACATCTCGAGAAGATCCCACTTGAATGACAAGGTAGTTCATCTTTTAAATCATCGACAGATTCACCCCGCGATAATCTCTGTTCCTTTAGTAATGCAATGGAGAATGGACATTTGTAGGCATCTTCTGTACCATTACCCAGTTCTTTCCAATGTCTCTTTTCATGACGGTATAAATCGTTGGATCTGCTGAAGCCACGGGAACACACACTGCATTGATATGGTCTATTTGTCGCTGGTAAGTGTGTAGATTTGTGTGTCGATAAGTTGGAGAAGAATAGATGGCACTGTGGACATTGTTTTTTCTTTCTTGGTTTTGTAACTTTGGATTTTGTTGTATTGGAATTGGATGATAAAGGAGTGGTCGAGTTTGATGGGAGTGAAGAGGGTATGCCCTGTGACGATGGAGATGATAACGGGCTAGGTTTTGACATTAGTGGTGGAAGCACTGGATGTGAATCGAGCATTTTGTCGTTGCTGAAGGAGTTTAGTGAGATAGGTAGTGGTGAATGTATGGTTTGATTGTACGAATTTGGGTATGTATTGTAACTCAAAGAGCTATCAGAGCCTAGTGTGGGCACAAGATTTAATCGTTTTAATGATTCAGCTTTGATCTCATCTTGATTATAAAGGTAGTTTGATTTGTTGTTAATGTTGCTAGTGTTGATGTTACTGTTGATGTTATTGTTGATGTTATTGTTGATGTTATTGTTGATGTTATTGTTGATGTTATTGTTGATGTTATTGCTGTTGTTAGCACTGTTGAACTTGTAGTCCCACAAGTTCGAGACTGTCTGTTGAGCCGTTGGTAGCGGAAGTAAGATAGCAGGTTTCTGTTGCTGTTGTTGGGACCCACTGATGGGAGGGAGAACAATGGAGCTGTTGTAGTCTCTCATGAACATCTTTTGATCCATAAGTTCCATGTAGAGTCTGAAAACGGATCAGACCCTTAAGTAGCTAGAATAGGTTATCTCATGGTGTATAAATACAAAAAAAACTCCAGAAACCGTTGACAATAGTAAAATGGCGGTTGAACTAATTATACGGCTGTTCACTGCCAGGACTTTTTTTTTTGCTAAAATAGCGCAAGATGCTTTAACAGCCGATGAGCCTAATCAAGTAACAGCCATGCAACTGGGATTATGGGATTGGGACTGTGACTGGGACTAGAAATCTGGGCCTAGCAATTGGGATAGTGGAACTAGGAACGGTTCGGGACTGAACTATGGGACTGGAAATATAACTGCCATGGGAAAATAATTACTATAGGCCGTAGCAGGTGTATAAGGGTATAGAAATGGCCAGGGTATGCGCTTTTGGTCTTTGACAGCTGGGAGAAGGGGCATTGACACAAGACCCTGAAATTTTACACTATGAGAGTTCTCTTCTTCTGCTAGTTAAGAACTCAGGGGCAAAGCTTTAATTATTCGGTACTTAACTCGCCAAAGGTACACACGCGGCCGACTCCTTTCCCAATAGCGAGCGGCTTAACTCTATTCTTCAAGGGTGTCAGCCTTTCTCCCCGGATGAATTTATTCCAGTATCAGATCATGATGATGACAGCACAGTCAGCGTAGGAAATTCTCGCGGAAGTTTTCTACCGACTACCGAGAGCTAGGACTGTTTGACATGGGTGCGTGGCGCAAGCTGGAGACCGTGGCGGAAGGAGCGGTTACTGCAGCCCTGCCTGGCAATATTGCTGCGTTGACCTCGGCTAGAACGCAGCCTTACCTGGTCTCCCAGTGGTCGTGAGGTACCTATCAATGGCATATAGTTCTTTGCCGAGTTCATTCTCAAAAATGTTGAATCACGATGGGATGCTGGTATATATACCTCTCTGAACCAACTCAAGTTTACAGGCCCTTTATCTTTCACTGAGTATAGGAATGTTATAACACATGTGTTATACAGAATCCACAGTTCCCTTTGTATAATATTTGGAAAATGTTTCCCGCTAATACCAACCGTCTCATGCTGTCAGTTAGCACGTTCATGATAATACCTTGTTTTGAACTAGATTGGAGGACTCATTGACAATTGATCATAGAAGTATATATCATATACTGTCTGTTTTGTCAAAGACAGAACTGATTAATCGTTCCCCTAAGGGATTACATCATTTTTTTCATGAGAGTGGATTCACATTATTTTCATAGGGTGTCTCAATCTATCATGAAACTCAACATTCAGCTTCCAGAAGCAATTCAACCACGGAGGCAAATGTATAATATGAGAACCTCCAAGGGATGTATCATTAGAAATCATGAATACTGCTCTACCGCGTCTTTGGAGTTCCCTGGTCTCAACATATTCATTAACTAGAACGCCTCACTACAACATCTCACTGAGAACAAAAAAACAAACTAACCTGGAGCAGGCGAATGAATTACAATATGATAGCGCTCAATAATCATCCTCCAAACATGGAAACTCCTACAGACCGCAGCATATAAGCGCAAGATCTAACTCACCAAAGAAAGCATGGCTTGCCGCCTTGCCTTACTGATCAGCTTGGAACGAGGCATAAGCATGGACAATAACAGCGGTAGCTGTCTGGATGTTCATGGAACGAATCACACCTTGTTGTCTGATTTCTACGCAGAAATCCAACTCAGCTAGCAACTCACCTGGGATACCTTCAGCTTCTTTACCTAAAAGGATCAATGACTTTGAAGGAAATTCAGTGTCCCTTCCCAACACAATACTCTTATCTGTCTGTTCGAGGCCGATTAAAGTATATCCCTCTTTCTTTTTCTGTCTCATGAACTCGACAATACCATCAATCTTAACCTCAGTCATCGGCATCCAATAATCTGCAGTCACAGCCACATTCTTGAACTGTGGATGTTTTGTCACTCTCAAGTCATCGACTGTCATAAGCCCGGTACCCAAAACATCACACAGTCTGCAAATACCACCCAGGTTAGGAGGCTTATCAACAAGGGAGCTCACCACGATTAATTCACTTCTTTTAACTTGTCTTGACTGTTCATCAAAATCTAGCACAGTTTCCCATGCTCCACTCTTGGTCTGCAATGGAGAATCAACACCATCTAACTTCTTGGCATTGATATCTTTGGGAGTATTCCACTTTGGAGACATGTAGGTACCCACAGAGATACCACTTTTTACAGGAATGTATTCTTTGAAATCCTCTTCTAAAATCATTTCAATTTGACGTGGAGAAACGTTGGATAGCATACCACCATAGATAGAAGTTAAATTGAAATCTTCTACTGCATCCCATACCAATGCATCACCACTTCTGTACTTTCCAGTGACTTCTGACCTCTTGGCATCTCTCCACAGTCGAAGCAAAACAGGTTCAATGGCTAATTCTATCTTTTTTTCTTTCAGCTCGGGATATAGTGACAAGATTAAAGAATTAGAGAAGTGTCTAATCAGTGGCTTGTTGGAAGCACAATTAGGGATCAAGTAACATATGAACTCCTCAAGAAAGGTCTTGTGTGTTTCAGGACCTAGCTTCTGGGAGACTAGGAAAGCGATTCTTTCAGCTGAGGTTACTAGTGTTGGCTTATTGTGATCTTCGAACAGTCTTAATAATGATGATCTGTTCCCTGGGGATTGAATAAGGTCAATCGCGATAATCCATTCAATGTAGAATCGGACTGATGGACTTGGCTCGGATTCTAAAATGGGCAAGAAAGAAGATTCGACATATTGAGATAGCAAAGATCGGGAAACGGTTTTGGATATAGTCAATAACGAGGCATATGCATATATTCTTTGTAACTCCTCGACACCGTCTGTCTTCTTCTTTGGTATGATGATTTGGAAAGGATCAGCATGGAGCAACTTAGAGAAGTATTCCTCAGCGAAAGTCTTTGAAGCTGAAGTTAATATGGAAATGACATTGATCTTTGCACTGACTTCTCTATCACCATAAATTGATTGATAAATTCCTTTCTCGAACGCAACTTCCGCATCATATTTCTCTGATAACGTGGTCTTGACTTTGAAAAAGTTTGAATCATCCTGCACCAAAGTCAGTATTTTCAAAAGCAATTCGATAGCCCACAGAGTCTGATCAAACTCGGCCTTATAAGCAGCGCTATAGCTCCACAATTGCTTCGATAAACAGGGCAGTAACGATCTTCTGATTTTTGACTGCTCAACTATCTCTAATCCAATCTTCATTAGCGTTCTTGCATTGAATTCATTATTGATAGTGTCCTTCAGTAATCTCTCATGAAAGAGCGTCTGGATAAAGGTTAAATGCATCTTCTTTTGGTTCAATACCAGCCTTTCAGAAGTAATATACTCCCAAATAGACTCGAGGATTTCAACCGAGGTGATTAGATCTAGGTCCTCGTAAGTCTTCAACAGATATTGTAAGATGTAACAGATTTCAGTGAACGAGTGATTGTAGGCTTTCGTCAACTCATGTTGCAGTAAGCCGAAGACAGTGCCGAATTGAGACTCAGACAATGGAGTAATCGTTAAGAAGTTATGTAGAATAGATAGCAGAAAACTTGATCTTCTGTCTTTCGTCTTGAAATCGGCTTCTAAGGAGTCAATATTTCTTGAAAGTTGAACAATAGTTTCAAGAGTGACACTCTGTTGATCAGTGACATCGGCAACTTTGGCAAACACATTTGAGAAGAACTCTAGCTTGTCTTGGTCAAAGGCATCGTTGAGTAATGACTGGAGCAAAAGCTCAATATTTACGCTTCTCCAACTGTTATCAAAAATCTTCAGTGCCACTAAATGCTTAGTGTCTTCATAAGTTGAGCCGTGATTATTAATCAATTTCGTCAGCAGGGTGCTATAGTCTTTGTATAACCTTTCATCAATCTTAAATCCACTAACAGCCAGCTCAACCATGAAGGCATCACTGACTTTGTAATCACCGAATAGGGCGTAATATAATACCTGGTATTGTTTTCCTCTTGGTTGGTAATTAAGTTTCTTCTTATCGTAGTGGATAGAGATATAATCTAAGAATGATTCAAGGCTATGCTGTAACAATGTATACCCGTTATAATGGATGAATTGTGTGGTTGCATCTAGTAATAGTGGGACATCCGCTTTGATGTGCTTCAATAACGACAAGTGAAGACTTTGGAGGTATGTTTCGAATAGTTCGTCCTCTGCAGTAGAATCAAATAGTTTAATAATTTTGGAAACCTGTAGCTTCGTGAAAACCTGGGTATTCTTTAAACCTTTAACAAGACCTGAGGTGACGTAAATTCTAGCTGGTGCAAAAATAGCGCTAATATCGACTAAGAAATCTAATAGAGTATCAACTGTCACATAGAGCTTCTTCTCTTCTTTCCTCAACGACTTCAAGATATTGTTCAGGAATGATTCCAGTTTCTCACCGTAATCGCATTTCAGAACTCCTTCGACTTTCTTTACTTGGAAATGTGCTGCTTCAACAGCATATCTTAAAAAGATATCTGTCAAGAATTTATGAGCAAAGATGGAGACATTCTCTACCGGGACATCATACATCAGGTTCAAAGAAAACTTTCTCACTGATTCCATGGAACCTTTAAACCCAGTGCATAGCAGGGTCATAGCCCACGATGGCTCGATCAGTGATTTTGGTGACAGTAATTGTAAGATATCATTTCGAGCTGCCTCAGCTTGATTGATTGCGGTATCAATCCCAATGATTTCATAAAGTGTACAAAAACGCTTCCATTGTTCAACATACTTCTCTGATTCTGTACTCCTGAAAGTTATTAACTCATTGCTGATGTCATTGGCGACTAGTTGAATGGATAGTTTCAAGATAGAAAGACAGTATTTTCTGTGTTCATGGGTAGAGCTTGTCAGGCCTGTCTGGATGAATTTCCAATAGTCCCCTTCCTGAAAGAGAGACTGCAGTAGTGATGACTGTGATTGCGTCTTTTGAGAAGCAGTTAGGAATCTCAACCATTGAATAAGACCATTGCTCACCAGGTATGTCTTTTTAGACCTCACAAGACTGTAAACAAGGTCCCATGTTAAGTTTTCTGTAGAAGAAGATGAAGCATCTCGCCATCTGAGCGCTTTTGATGCCTTTGTCGATACAGTTTCGTCCTGAATTGGGAGCAGTAGTAAGACCACGTCATCTACTTCTTGAGGGATGCTGATGTAATCTATTTGGAATAGCTTGTCGAAGACGCCGATGAAAAGACGCAGGTCTAAGTCGGTGTTTTCCTCATCGGTAGTAGTACCTAGCAGATATTTCTTGACGACCTGTGAAGTTTCTAAGGTGTAAAGAAAGTTCCATCTTTCATTGATGATCTTGGTGATGACCGATGACGACCATACTAGGATCCTTTCAATGACACTGGGAATTTTTGATAATAACCTTATTAACGAATCAGATTCAGTAAATTTATCTTCTACAATAGCGTTCTTAATGACGACTTCTAACTTATCAGCAACGTAATCAATAGAACGCTTGTCTAGAGCATCCAAGATCTCAACCAAACCAAGAACATTGGCCTCATTGGGAAGACTATCTGCCAATTCTTTAGCCAGACTCTGCTTCTGCTCATCACTAAAGTAGTGACTCAGTATGTAAGAGCTTGACATGTAGCAGAATATCTATATTATGGTGTATTTTTTAATCAACAGCTTCAGCTCATCGCTGTCGAGTTTGTTATGTAATTTTTTTCCCAATACACGGGTTCATAACCACAGGTGTTACCAGCAGAAAAAGTCGTTTAAGAATTATACTGGTATCACATCAAGGAGCAAAAAGTCACAGTTTTCAGCTTAGTGAGAATTTATAGCAAACAAAGCTCGCTCTTGCAGTCTAGTTATGTCGCTATCTCTAGGTTGTCAGTGAAAATTCTTGTCTTCTAATGCCCCACTCGGAAATATTCGCGATCGGATTAAAAGATACGGTTGTTATGTATAAAAAATGAGAAACCTTACAACAAACGCAAAGAAACTGCTAAAGGGAGAATTGTCATAGAGAGAGAGCAAATATGTCATTTGAAGAGGAAGACAACAGTCCATTTGGTGAATCCAGCACTGTCAATGACGGATTTGCTGACCTTTCTCTGGAGGATGAGAACAGCTCCCAACAACAGGAGCCTAAACCCCAGAGTCACGCCCCAACTACTACTACTACTACTACGGCTGCCACCACCACCACTCCTTCCAACTCAACTTCATCTACTAAGGCCTCAACTACAGATAAGACTGCCAATGACACAGATCCTTCATCTGTGAAGTCTGTTTCTCACACAGTCGCTTACAACCCAGAACTATACACGTCAACCATACAGCACTCTTTCAAGGACAAAAAAGCAATTAGCATTGAGATTGTCGATGCTGGGAAAAGTCATGAGGGTCAAAGCCGAGGCTACATTGTCTATACTATTAAAACCAATGACTCCGTGGTTAGAAGACGTTATAGTGAGTTTGAAGGCTTAAGGAAATCACTAGTAAGACTCTTCCCAACTTTGATCATCCCACCTATCCCAGAGAAGCACAAGTTTACAAAATATGCAACGGCCCCAACCACTGCTAAAGAGGATTCGCATATTATTGAACATAGACGAAGAATGCTAGCCGTATTTCTGAATCGTTGTCTTGCAATTGACAAGATTCGTGAAAGTTCCGTCTATCAGCAATTTCTTGATCCAAACGCAAATTGGTCCGAAGTGTTAGTTTCCCCACCGCTATCAGAGATCCCTAAGAATATTCTACAAGCCGACCCACTCTACCCAGCTAATTCGTCGGCAGCTCACTCATACTTACCTGTGCCATCGAGCTCGACGATACAGGGCAGATCTACTCCAGACGATGTCAAGTTCAATTTTGTGGAGAGCAGAGCTCGAGAATACGATGAGATTATTTCTACGGGCGTTGAAAAAGTCAACAAAAGAGTTGTAAAACATCTTAACGACCTGGGATCAGAAGATTCAGAAGCAGGCTCTGCCTTCAATGCCTTTAGTCTTCAAGAATCCGGAGATTTGGCGCAAGTCTTGGAGAAGATCGGTCAGGCTCACGATAACAACTTTGCGACTGCTGAAATGCTTGTTCGCTCACTAAACGATGAATTCACTGAACCACTAGGAGAATCTGCCCAGTATGCGGTTGTTGTGAAGGATCTTTTGAAGTACAGACAGCAAAAGTCATTACAGTTGGATATCGCAGCTAGATCACTGAAGTATAAGATAAATCAACTCAAGCTGCTGGAGAAATCAGAACAGGAGAGTAAAAGAATAGAGAGAGCGCTGGAAGCTGGTCAAGGAAAAACCGGGAAGATCAATTTTGACAGAAAGGCGGCGGCTGCAAGCAATAAAGACATCGAACAATCTCAAGATATTAATGACTTAGTAAGAGGAACAGGCGACGTAACACCTCTGACTCCGAAGAAAGAGTCTTCATTTAAAATTCCTGGCCTATCCACAATATCAAACTTTATCAAACAGAATACAGAATCTGACCCAGAGGCACTGCTACAACATAATATCACGAAAGCGAAAGAAGATATCAATCAGTTAAAGCAAACTTTTTCAGCAGCTGAGGGTGATATGAAAAATGTAACAATTGCTCTAAATGAGGAGCTATCCAAATTTAATAAACTGAAGGAATATGAGCAGAAGAAAATGATCCTGGCTTACTCCCGATGCATTCTGGATTGGTCACGTAAGAACCTAGAGTTTTGGGAAGACACTAAAGAGCATATTCATGGTAATTAAACATTCTCCAGTTTTAAGAATCGTACATCGCAAATTGGATGATATTTGTTAAACTGTAGTGTGATTTACGTCGCAAGATGAGATTCGCAGAACAAGTAAGATTGTCAACCAATTGAAAAGATTGCTCTTATGGATCTCTTTAGAGTTTCGACAGATCTACCTAGAGATCGCAGAGAATGCTCTGAGCAGGTACAAAAAAACAATTTTGATGCTACCTTGATCATCTTTATTAGCTACTCTCTTATTGAACAGAACCTGTGGTACAGGTTTCTGGATAACTGTCTCCTTCTTGTGTGATGCCTTCATGATTACGTTGCCAAGGTTATCTTGTTTATTTATTTCCCGATCGGGATTAAGGACTTAATATTCTGCAGCTACCAATATCTGCGATGAGATTCAAATCTTGAAAGGCTCAAAAAGTAGAAACTGCCTCTATTGATCTCACTTCCCTCACGCCAACTGAGAGACCTCAATTGGCACTGCTGTGCAATCCGCCCACTCTCGTTACAATCACTTTTCCACTACGCTCATTATCCTTTTTGCATTGTCCCATATTTCATATTGTGTTTGTCTCTCTGTTTCTGCTTCAAGTCCTGATCAAGAGCTGTTTGAACCATAATAATTAATCATTTTTCATTAATAGTAATGACCCTACCTCAACCCCCTTTTAGAGTCAGGACTATCTACTCCTGGAGCGGTAGTGAGGAAGATGACCTGGGATTCATCGAAGGTGATATCATCGAAGTCGACGATCTAGGTGATGGTAATTGGTGGCATGGTCGTTTGAAGAGAAACAAGATGGCCGGAAACTTCCCTTCCAACTATGTTCAAGTTATCAAGTCTGATCTGAAGAATCTGAATTCATCTAGTGGTGCATTGACCACCTCTGGCAACCTTTGTGGGTCTAACCTTGTTTCCTCCAATACATCTCCTGGAAGGAAATCAAGACAGGGATCACCCTCTGCACCTCAGTCACCAGCTGGTAACAATCCAACAAGAGGTCTCAATAAAACAAAGAGCTCTCCGGTACAACAGAGCGATGAACTGGAGTTCAGTTTCCAGTCATCTAGAAACTATTACGCAGAACCATCAATTAGTGCCAAAAGACACAATGATTTCTCTCCACAGCCCCCATACAATTACAGAGAGCAATCTGATGATAATGATCATTCTCAAAAGACTCATATGTCTCATAGTCAGCATTCATATTCTGTTCCGAACAGATTAAACAACATACAACAATCACGGTCATATAAACAGAGAGCAAATCTTCACGTTTCAACTTCTCAGCAAGAAATGTCAGCATCGCAATGTAACCAGACTTATGCTCCTGCCTACAATGCACCAGTGCCTCCGCACCATTTAGTGCCTGTGGGGTCGCAGTCTTCTCATAATCTATCCTCAAGGGACTCGATGGGTCCAGAGAGTCCATACTCCAGGGCACAATACAGTGAACAAGCTCCAAGAAGATCTGGTTTCTTAAAACAGCCCCATGGTTTCAATTTTAGGGAATCCCAAAATAGTGACTTCATTGCTCCTTATGACCCAGAAACTTTGAACCAATCGAAATCTTCATCGTCATCCAACGTGTTCAGTTATTCTCAGGGTTCATATTTTACTAGCTCTCAAAGCTCTCATAACAGCTCACTTGCCATGAGTGATTTCAGCGCCACATCTGCTGGCTCTTATGCTCGTCACAAATATCAAGAGAACTCAAGAGACCAAGATACACTCAAAACAAGTGCTTCTGGTAACAATCTTTTAGCTGGTGAAAAGAGAGTCAAAAACTCGGCTGCTTTGATTAAGAAGTTCTTTTCTGCAAAGGATGCTCCGCCATTACCTTCTGTCGATTTGATCAACTCTGGTTTCGAAAATATATCCATGGAGGGAAAACAAATGAACTCCTGGATTGAACTTAAGATGGATTTGAATAGAGCAAATTCGCTGAGCTCCAAGGAAAGGTCGTTAAGAGAGAAAAGAGTTCGTGAGAATGAGGGTTATATGATCTTTGAACCCCACAAGCAACTATCAAATATCAACAACAATGAGGTTTATCAAACTCAGCATAAGTTGGATTTAAGCAGCATCAGTCTTGCGCATACTGATAGCTTTGTCAGAAATCTCAAAACATCACCAAAAATCATGTCACCAGAGGATTTTATCGCAAATGAACTAGGTACGAAGTATTCCTCGAAGCTGGAGTATCTAAGAGCATTGTTTATCTTATGTACCGAACATTTCCGTATAGTTGAGACTAAGAGATCCGAGTCTGGCGGTATTGAGAGTCCAGATATTGATGAAGTTTTTGCTTCGAAAAAGGCGAGTACCTATAACTTGTCTTGCTTATTCAGACATTTGTCTGCTATGATGGGTCTTAAGGTAGAATTGATAATTGGTTCATTAAAGACACCAAAATCAATTGTTAGACATTATTGGAACGCCGTGCTTATCAACGGTGAATGGAGAATTATTGATGTTGGCCTAGGTAATTTGACACATCCCATTTATGAGAGTTTAGACAATGAAAAACATGAGCCAAATGAATCATTCTACTTCTTAGCAGAACCATTGGACTTCATCTATACTCATATCCCAGATAAGTTTGAAGAACAGCATATTGTACCACCTATAGATCCAATGGTCGCGTTAGCATTACCTCCATGCTTCCCATCCTTTTTCAAAAACGGCTTGAAGATACAGAAATTCAACAACGCCCTAACAAGACTTCAAGACTTTGAAATATTTGAGATTGATTTGAAAGTTCCTAAAGACATTGAAATCAATGCTATGGTGAAAACTAAAAACTCAGTTGCACACACCTTGGCCCAGTTTTATTGGAAACACAATGAACGTTTCTGCAAGATTAAAGCTCATTTGTTTGATAATAGCAGCACTGGTTTCCTTCATGTTTATTCAGGGCCTAAAGGTACTCAAAAATCGTTACAGAACATACATCCTTTATCATTAGTCGTTCCAATCACACATGAAGGCCAATTTAGACCTTTGGAGTTTGTCACTAAATATCCAACAGTTCCTGCTCAGTTGAATGACCTATATATCAAGCAGCCACAGAACAAAAACTTGGCTCACGGTGCTGACTACATGTTTGGAATTGCGCAGCACCCGTCCAATGGTCTAAACGCCATTCCAAGCTCAAGATTGAAAATAGCATTGCAGTCACCATCAGGGAAGATCACAAAACTCACAAAAAAAGACCAAAGTACTCCTTTCGGTATGTGGGAATTACCGGTTAGATGTAACGAGAATGGTACTTGGAGAGGTTTGGTTTCAGTTGACAATGGTACTAGTCTTTGCGTCTTTGCTGAATGGTATTGCTATTAAGAGAGATATTAATTTCCATTTTTGCATCTGATTACACAACACAGTTCAGAATTTCTCCTTCTGCAGATTTCTTTGAAGCTAAGGATAAGTAGAGTTTACATTAATGCTTTTTACTTAATGCACCCATTTTTGAGAGATATATCTTATAAATGAATTCTACCAATAAACTGTATGTCAGGATCACACATTTATTATAACAATCACACTTGCTTCAATCATAGATCATCCCAGCCAAATAGCCAATTGTTGATCTTTCCAAGAATTGAGCTTCCTGCTGGTTGGTTGACTTCTGTTTTGATAGTATATAAAGGCTGTTTTAAATCTTTTGTTTTCAAAAAAATGCTATCATCGTTCTTTAATGTAATCTTCTTATTGAATCTGTTTGGATATTTGGCCAAATCTTCATCTTCGTCGGTGGCATGGTGCAGTGAAATATTACTCTCACCGACGTCCTCTGAAGTCTTAATTGAGATCGAAGTAATGTTTTCAATTGCACTCTTGGAATAGGGCACACAACCAATAATACTGCCATGAAATACTGTACCATTTTCTTCTAGGGCACGAACAGCTGAACCTTTATTGTCATAAGTTAGTTTAACCCATCCATTTCCAGTGAAGATTGGATAATTCCTTGTCTGTGGTTTGTGATATAATGGATCTGTTCTCGTTGATTCAAAATCTTCAAGAATGTTACCAAACTTAGCAAAATGTTTGATCAGAGAGTTGGCAATGGATTCAGGATAGCCAAAGACAAGGACCGCAGACTCGCCACCAACTTTTGGACTAGTTGTCTGTTTTGAAGCAGCTTGTGCCCTCTGAGCAGCAGGTATCTTACTTGGAGTAGAAAATGCATTCTTCTGCAGTGGTGAGTTGAAAAGGTTATCTGGCAGGAAGTTTTTATTATGCTGCAGAATTGGAGTGCCATTGTTAGCTATACCTGTATCTTCGCCAATTGCTTTAGTAGAAAGAACACTGAAATTACCATTGTTTATATTGTCGTTGTTGAAAGAGAGGAAGCCCTCAGAGTTGTCTTCTTTTTGTAAATCTGAGATAGTTCTGGCTGGTGGAAGCTCATCTGATAATGCATTGACAATGCTTAATTCTGGATGATCGTTCCTTCTGGTACCAAAAGTTAAAGTCTTGAACCCACTCGAAGAGTCATTAGTATCTTTAGGCTTTGTTAAGAAGCTTGAATCATTATCAATCTCATCAAGATTCTCTCGTTTGATGACCTGGGTCGGAGCTGTACGTCTCTTTGGGTTGTTGAACCATTGAGGTTGAGATTGTTGTTGACCTAGTTGATTCGATTGTGTTCTCTCATTGATAGTTGCCAATGATATATTACCAGAATCCAGACTTATATCATATCCTTTGGTATGGCTTGGAGTTCTCCTTAATGGGGAGTAGGTTCCAGAGGTGTTACCAATATCATCTGTAGATTTATCACCAAGGTCTGAACGGACTTTCAATTGACCAAATCTTGACTGGGCTGCGCCATCAGGCTTGAAAATGTCACCATTTCTTTGGTAATAACCTCCAAACAGATCTTTAGAGTACTCTTGCTGACCACTTGACCTGAAACTAGACATAAAAAACGTGGCTCTTGAATAACTTCATGGGACTCATTGAAGGTTAGCACAAATCATCTCGAATTCCAATGAAATTCAAAACATCAAAATCTCGGTGTCATGTGACTTACTTTTGATTTCCGACTTTTGGCTATCGAAATTGATGGCAAAAGCTACCCACCAACCTACGTACAACACTGAACTGCGCACAATCCACAAGATCCTATATCCCTCAAGATGACTTCCCCTACTTTAGAGGATGCAAGAAATGCTGTGCAGACTAATGATTTTGTCTCTGCAGAGAATCTGTACAGAGAAATAATCCAATCCAAACCATTGAAGTCAAACGACATCTCAAACCAGGACACTGCTATCTTCGAATTAGGTAACTTGTACAGAGACCAACACAAGACTAAAGAATTGTCTCAATTGATTCCAGAAGCTAGAACTGTCATTTCAACTCTAGCTAAATCCAAGGCTGCCAAAACTATCCGTTACCTAATTGACTTATATGACGGAATTCCAAACTCTACGGATTCACAGATAGATTCGTTAAAAGATTCGATTGAATGGTCAATTCAAGAGAAAAGAACCTTTTTGAAACAATCGTTATACATCAGATTGGCTAATGTGTACTTCTCAAAGAAACAAGCTTACCAAAATGCCCTATCTATCATAAATAACCTATTGAGAGAATTCAAGAAATTGGACGATAAATCATCATTGGTTGAAGTTCAATTGTTAGAAGCGAAGGTTTATCATGCCCTGAGAAACTTGGCTAAAGCTAGAGCAGCTTTGACCTCTGCTAGAACATCTGCTAATTCCATCTACTGCCCAACCAGCACCCAAGCTGAACTGGACAATATGAGTGGCATACTCCATGCTGAGGATAAAGACTACAACACGGCTTATTCTTACTTTTATGAAGCCTTTGAAAATTATGCCTCACAAGGTGATGATACAAACGCCGTGAAAGTATTGAAATACATGTTACTATCCAAGATCATGCTAAATTTGATCGATGACGTCAAACAAATTTTGAGCTCCAAATATGCTTCGAAATACAATTCAAGGGATATTGATGCCATGAAAGCAATTTCGAAGGCCTACTCTGACAGATCATTGAAGGAGTTTGAACAAGCTTTACAGCTGTACGGTAAAGAACTATCCTCTGATGCTATCATTAAATCGCATTTCAATGCCTTGTACGATACTCTATTAGAGCAAAACTTAGTGAAAGTCATTGAACCATTTTCTGTCGTTGAAATCGAACACATTGCTCAGATCATTGGTCTAGACATCAAACAAATTGAGGGCAAGCTATCCCAAATGATTTTGGACCAAGTGTTCTATGGTGTTTTGGATCAAGGTAATGGTTGGTTATACATATATGACAAGCCACAAACAGATGCTACTTATGACTCGTCGCTGGACCTAGTGAAGCACATGAACAGCGTTGTTGAATTACTTTACGAAAAGGCTGCTACTTTGAACTAGGTTTTTACCCTACAATGTGTTCACAATGACTAACTCTTAATTTTATAACTTTTCTTATCGTAGTCTGTTCAAACCCCCTGACCAGCAGCTAACGCAGCACAATGGGCAACTAAGGACAAATATTCCTTCAATCTATCACAGTTTTGGAAGAGCAAGTAATATTTTGTTGATTCACTAGCTACCAAATTAGTCAGGTCTAATGCATCCCTCAAATATTTAGCGTCATGTGATTCACCATCCAAATAGATATTATGCAGCTGTATAATGAGATACGGTATGTATAGTGATCTCAAGTCTTGGATCAATTCAGGTTCATAATCAGTCTGTGAAAGATCCAGAAATAAAGTACTGATGGCTTCATGTAAAATTGTGGAAACCCTATTGATGGTATCAACAAATGCAATTGTACGAACACGTTTGCTGCTTGTCTGCCATTCATCAACAGCATTGAAGGCATCGATTAAAGTAGCATATTGTAGGATTTCTTCCCGCTGATTATCTGACAGTTGTTGTTCAACTAAAGCCCCTATGCTTTCGATATCATAGTGTTTTAACAATCCTTGAATAGAGTTTCTGGAAGCAAATTCTTGAACAGCTTTCGTTCTGCCGGTCAGTAAAAATCTTCTGAACAATGCAATAGTAGCATGCATAGCATCTGAATACATCTTAGCCTCAATAAACCATTCAATTCCTCTGATCACTCTATTATCAACTTCATCTGTGTCTCTGATAGAAACACCAGCTCTGAGTTCATAGTGATCCTCAGTGAGGCTAAATACCCGCTCCACTGTTCTCTTCAGGATATTTTCTAGGGGTAATTTGTATAATCTGGACAATGCCAGTTGTTTTGGTCTTAGTTCAGAATCGAATAAATCGATTAAGAATAATGAGTAAGCATCTCTGGCCTCAGTTTCTGGTAGAAATGAAACGTATAATGGAATTAGATCGTATTGGCCATAGAGTCTTAAGACCAGGATATAAGTGGTCAGCAATCTTGATTTGTCCTCTTCGTCAATGGAAGATGGGTCAATCAATGAAGCAAAGATTGCCAAATGTGTGACAACTCTCAGAGCATAGCTTTCATTTAAAATTTCATTGGAATCTTCATTACCTAACATAATATTAGCAACAAAGCTTAAAGATGAGTGCACTATAGGTCTGATATTGTTAGAGATTACAGAAGCAATCAAAACACGTAGTGGGTGTTCACTTTCTACTTTCCTGCTATTGGCAATCGCATTTAATGCACTCTGTATGGTTTGGTTAGTTCTTGGGAAATTCACAATGATGTCTTCTTCTGGAATTCTACCTTCGTCAATCAGCTGGTTTTCAACGTCATTAGTTAAGATGTGATTCAGGTAGATCAATAAATCTTGGTCCCAATTGGTGGATTGGTCTAGCGGTGTTAAATCACCAACAAGGAACCCGTAGATTGCTCTCTCATGAGAGCATAAAGATTCATTCTTGGATAATAGATAAACTGTCCTCCTCCAAAGAGCTTTTCTCTTGATACCATGGGTAGATTCGTCTATATCTTCTTCTATCTGGCTATCGATTAATGGATCGATGTATTCGTTGACACCTGCAAGGATCATACGTAATACCCAATTGTTCGTTCTTTCACATTCTTCAGAAGCTTCTTTGTAATGACCAGCAAGCAAAAGTTCCAAAATATATTTGTAAAATATTATATCTTGCTCTTGATCAATTGGATTGATTGGTGTCTTAGTTCGTAATGGAGCATCCACGTCAAAGTTTTCTAATGAATTGGATAACTTTGTATTTAACCATTTTGAAGTATATAGCTGTGGCCTATCGCTGACAACGGAGTTTTGATGTATCCAGGTGATAATCAACCAGATTTCATAGAGTTTTGGGTTACTTTGATAGTATTTCTCCTCAAACACGATGTTAGAGTTATAATGGTGAGTCTGAACTTTAGATGCCTTTTCAGAGTATCTGTACTGGAATAATAATTCAACCAGATGCCATAGTTTAACTTCCAGATCCCAATCCTCAAAATCAGTGGTCAAGATACCTTCAGCCGCAACTTCTTGAGCCTTCGTAGCAGCTATGGATCTGAACTCTCTGATAATATCAAAATCATCACCAGTATTATTCAATTTGTACTTTTTGAGAACATCAGCGAACCTTTGTAGGATCTGAGGGTCCTGTAACTTGGAGTCTAGACCGAGATCCGTATCAATAGTCATTGAGATCAACAATAGGGAAATACTGCGGTCAAAGACTACTGGATTTTCTTGAGAAGATCAGCGCAAACTTCCAGTAAACAAAAGAACAAAATTGTGATTTTTCTTCGTTAAAAGAAAAAAAATAAAGTGGATTACGTAAAATATATAATCTTATTAACCCAATTAGGAAGTTTCACAGGCACGTTGGTAATTGACAGAAACCTCTGTTAAAAAAACAACAATCAGTGATGGATATTGCAGATTTGTCTTGTTTAAAAGCTTTGAGTCTCATTTTCAGAGCACTTTAAAGATGGCAAGAATAGTTAGGAAGCAGAGTTTGGTGTCAAGGCTGAAGTCATATCCATTGGATTTACTTCTTTCTCTCAACGAGCAAAGAGAATTGATCGATTGGGATGCCTATTCACAAACCATCGCTTTACCATTGGGTTTTGGTCTAACGTTTCTATACTTCCTGGTGAGACTATGGCAGGACTATTCTGCTGTTGAGGCCAAACCAAAATACTTTGACTATAACAATGAGATACTGAAAGGATCGAAGTATTTCACTGAAGAACCAGAATCACCATTATCAAAAAGACTTCTCACATTCCTACAGCTCATCATTATTTCTGTTAATCTTATCAACACCACAGCGTTTCTCTTCAAAACCAAGAGGTATTCGATATTTAACAAAGATGTGATCCCAAATCGTAATTCATCGGCTAAAAAGGTATCAATGAATAGAAACCTAGATCAGAAGAATCTCTTTGCCTCTCTGATTTCATGGATATTTGGTTCTGCTTCAGATGAAATTGAATCTTACTGGGAACTGAAGATATGGAGTCCCTCGAAATTCTCAACTTACTTGTTTGTCTCGTTCCCACCGTTCAATGTTGCATTCTTATATCTTTCCCAATCGTCATTCATCAATCTAGCATTTTTATTTTCAACATCTTTTGTCCTATACTTTGTTATCATAAAAGGTTATATGGTGCTGATCAATGATAAGCAATTACTATACCAAGAGACATTTGATGAATATGAAAGAAAGTTCGTTAGACCAAAATTGTCTGTTGCAAAGAGGGAAGTTGCCATTGATGCTACCAAAGGTCCAACCTATACTGATCCTATAAGCTACTACTCTCCAGGAAGAACAGAGAAAGTTTTCGTTACTCATGATAGAAGAGGTAAGGAATCAATTGAAAAGTTTCAACATGGTGAGTTTTCACCATTGAGACGCTCGAATGATGACCTAAGAAGAAATGTGTTCACTCCAAAGGGTAAACGTGTCTCCACGTATAATCCGTCACCACTGTCTCGAAAGTCATACAAGTTTTAATAAAATGCATTCTAATAATATTATCGCTATAAGATAGTCATCTTAAATTATATCTATCTTTATATCACTTCCAATCTCGCCAAACAATTCATCGCTCCCTACTTCGAATCTTTCTATCAACAATATAATAACGTCAATGGGTTTCACAGTAACATTTTGAAGCCAAACCCCGTACAGGTTATCACTAAACTCATTGTTGACTTGGATCGCTTGTCCTGATTTGTAGAACAAACTGGCACGTATCTTTGGTCGGTACTCTGAATAGGAATGTTGGCTCCATAAATGGATATTCAAACTTGTCTCCCGTTCCACTTTCAAGTTCAGTTTAAATCTGTTCTTGTTATTCCATTGAAACTTGAATGGCCTGCTGAAAAGTCCTAGTCTATTTGAAACTCTCTTCAATGCCACAGGCTTTTCAGAGTTGACTAACAGTTTGAACTTAGCCAAGGTATCTTGAGAGTAGGTGCTAACCACAAGTTTGTAAATTTGTCCAGACTGAAGCTCAACTTCCTTTGTTAACGATCCTGCACGGTATTTTTCCTTAACTATTGATGAATTACTATCATTGAATGGAATTTCATCGCTCCAGAATAGCTGATAATTAACCATAATGTTAGGATTTGTGAATAATCCTATCTTGTTCTTGGTAAGTTCGCCATTTCCAGGAATATAAAGCTCATATTGTGGGTTTTTGGTATAACTATTATTGGCCCAATTACCTCCACAGCTATCAATATCCCACTCATCATCAACCAGTGCCATGTGCTTTAACTCAGGTAGGGCCTTTGTTAACTTTAAACCTTCGTTTGTAGAATAGGCATGAAGTGTGAAATTCTGTAAATTATGGGAATCATTATAAACCACAACAGTTGCTGACTCTTGAGGAGTGAGCTTGAGCTTCGTCAAATGGAAACCAGTGTTGTTGGCTGGATTTCTTGCAAATGACTCTGTCCTTGAGAAGAGTTTGTGGCCGCTAGTTCGATAGATGATAGTACCGATCGATGACTCTGGAAAACCTAGATGCTTCTCTAGTAGAACCCAAATTTCAGCAGTCCCATCACTGGTATTTTTGAGATGAAATTGCGGTTTATCAAATATGCAGACAGAATTTTCAGGTACATTCCAGGTTAGATGTATTGATTCATGTGATTTGAAGACCTCCGGATTCCAATTGACGTAAAGCGTCTCAAAATAATCAAAGATTTCAGAAAACTTCACCTTGTATATGTGCTTATTCCATGGATTCTTGATAGATAAGACCTGAAACTCTTCATCGACACCAATTATTGCAAAATCATGATTTGGAAAGTATTCCTTTGAATGAGAACTAGTACCAATATTCAACACCAATCGATTATGGTTGAAATTCTCTGCTAAATTCTCCCACAGTTCAGGCATCGAAGGGTTCTCAAGTGCCGTGTGGAACTCTGGAATCCAGCCTGAAATTATAAACGTGTCTATGTTGGCATTTGAACCTTTAGAGTCATACCCGTTACCTCTTATTTTCAAGTATGCTTTTTCCAAAAATGCGGGCCATAATAACTTTGAGTTAGTCTTAGATTTGATGTACAATGACTTATTTCTTAACTCGGGGAGCTTGCTATCAACTTCTACGAGTCTCTCGCAACCATTGAATCTCAGTATCACACCAAGTCTCTTGATATGACTGGCATGCGGAAAGACCCGGCCTCTTAGCAGGTTGTCGTTGTTTCTTGCCATGGATATCAGTGTAGCAACAAAAGAGCAATCCTGTATGAAATCTTGATATATGTCTTCCAGTCCATTATTACTCCAATCCTGATCTTCGATTTCGACCCATCTCTCTAGTAGTTGTTCTTGTTGAGGGGAAAGTCGGAGTTCATCACTATGTAAACTTTCTTGTGTATTTACAAAGGTCCCCAGTGGATCCACTGGAGGGTAGAAGTTTCCAAAAAGCTTTGAACTCATCCACTGGAGGCTTCTGTCAATCGGTAGTGTCTTTCCTGTTTTGCAGGCTGCTGAATATAACTCCAAGGTTTCCGTTGATACCTTCTTCAGCAATTGCAGCGCCCGATCATTCTCAATCACTGCATCGGTCTTCAGTAACACATTAAGATCCTTCACCAATTCTAGTATCTCCTTCTTGACATCTTTCCTTAATGAACAATTGTAAACAACGGATTCGTATCTCCTAAGGGAAGATGCAATCTCTGTTATTGGGCTATTAATCTGAGGTCAGTCATCGTTTTGATATCAATTACCAGGCCGATACATACAACATTGCTGGTAATTTATATGCAGTGGTTTTATGCCAACAACTGGTTTCTTTCTGTGCCACCTTTTCTCTTTTAGAAACTTGCAACTTCTTTGTTTGGATTTATGTCACTGTGGTTAAAATAACAGCGACCCGAACTTTAAAATAGCAGAACTCCGAACCATTGGTAATTTTTCTTTGAAACAAAACTATTTCCTAATTTGACTGACACAATGAATGAAGGATGGGTTTCACTCCCAATTTAAAACCCCGTTGAGATGTCTTCTGAGAAGCTTAAAAAGGTTCGATATCTGTCAACGCTTCTTGGGCGCAGGAGATTCGTTGTGGAGCAAGAGGTTGCAGACTCTGATGAACAAATCTGCCAGAGACTACAACTTTTACAGAAAATGGTATTGAATGAGACTTCACTGGAGGAACAGGTATTGACAGAGACTGTTGAAGCTCAGTTGGAAGTTGAAGAAGAAATTAAAGCTATTTACGATGCGCTACTTCTCCAAGGTGGCCTTCCTCCATTGAACAGAAGGAAACATATCAACTTCCTCAAATCTGCATTAGGTCAGCTTCCACCAGGAATGAAAGCTTTAGATGCATCACAACCCTGGATTTTTTACTGGGCTCTCAATGCTTTGTATCTGTTAGGAGAAGAAGTGTCTGATGATATCAAGAAAGCTTCCGGGGAGAAACTGTTGCAGTTTTCCCATCCTGAAGGTGGTATTGGTGGTGGTATGGGCCAGCTAGGTCATTTGGCTGCTACATATGCTGGTATCAATGCTATTGCACTACTAGAAGATGAACAAGTCTGGGGTAAACTAGACAGGAAGCTGATGTACGATTGGCTGCTATCCCTTAAACAGGATGACGGTTCTTTCGTAATGCATTTCGGTGGTGAGAAGGATACAAGAGCAGTCTACTGTGCGTTTTCCATTGCTTCCTTATTGAACATCCTGACGCCAGAATTGATTAAAGGTAGTCCAGAATGGTTAAGTAAATGCCAAAGCTTTGAAGGTGGGTTTGGTGGGGTCCCTTTTGATGAGGCCCATGGTGGTTATACCTTCTGTGCCTCAGCTGCTCTACTATTACTAGGGAAGGACGTTTTCTTAAAATATGTAAACTTAGATAAGCTAGTTCATTGGACAGTGACAAAACAGTTGGCTTTAGAAGGTGGATTTGCTGGTCGTTCCAACAAGTTAGTAGATGGTTGTTATAGCTTCTGGGTTGGTGGTTTAATACCCATTTTTGATATCTTTGTGAAGCATGATGTCATTTCGAGAGAAGGTTTGCAAGATTATATCCTGGGTTGTTGCCAGAATGAGAACATGGGTGGGTTAAGAGACAAGCCTGGAAAGCATCCAGACTATTACCATTCCAATTATGTTCTTCTGGGACTGTCAACTTTACAAAATGAATACTTCATTGATGAGGAAAAACTTATTGAATTTACGAAGTCTTCTCCTTTGGATGCCCTGCCTTATTCAATTAGCTCTAAACCGGCCAGCACAGTGATCATCTCGGAATCTGATAGGCTTAAAATTGCAAATACAGTTTTTGCTCTGCCAGAAGGTATCCCACAAAGGATTAAGAAGTTCTTTTTGAGTAATTAGTCAATTAAATACTGGTTTACTATATGTGTCAAATATATACAGTGTAAACATCCGAACACCGCACTTTTTATCTATGTTTTCGAAAATGGCCAGAAAGTTGGTCCTCACTACAGACGTTCGAGTATAAGAAAGCTGTTTTCATAGTGACAGAGACTGGTAATATAGCCTGGATATCAATACTACGGAACGATATACCCTCTATTTTAGCAAATATGGACACACTCACAAGGAGCGAACAGAACCTTGTGGAGAATTTTATCTCCATAACCAACTATCCACATGATGCTTCAAGTGCAATTCCACTCCTCCAAGAGCAACGTTGGAACTTAGAGAGATCCATCATTGCATATTTTGAAAGAAATCCAGAAGCCAATGAGCAGCTGAACGAAAATTCAAGACGTGCAGCGTTTCCGGGCTCCTTCCCTGGGGAGGAAATTGACAATGCTAATGGCCCTTCCAGTTCTTCAAACTCATCTCCTCACAGACCATCAGCATTAACTTCGCTCTTTAATGGTATCCGGGACAAGATACAGTCATGGGGTCACTCCAATGGTCAATACTTACCAATATCAACCAATGAATTTTCTAATCCTAGAGGATTCTTGGAACTAAGTACACGAAATAAACTGATCTATGTCATACAGATCCTGCTTTTTATGCCAATCTTAGTCTTATATAAATTCATTGGAATCTTTTTCCTAATACTTTCAAAGATATTCCCTATTGTCAGAAGAATCACCACCAAATATTCACAAAACAGACATAGCTCCAAATCAGAACCAAAGGGTGTTGATCCTATCCATACAGCAAGAAACTTCATTTCAGACTTCAACACATATCATCGTAATGACAACAGAGTTGATTTTTTCGAAGGTGGTTATACAGCAGCGCTATATATTGCTAAAAGAGATGCTAGGTTTCTAGCTGTGTATTTGCACAGTGACGAACATGATGAAACTAAGGAATTTGTCAATGGAACACTATTGGATGAGAGAACCTTGAAGTTCTTCCAAGATCATAATATCTTGATATGGGGTGGTGATGTTCATGAGAGTGAAGCTTATCAGGTTGCTAATGGCCTGAATGCGACTAAGTTCCCTTATTTGGGCTTATTGTGTCTCAAGACAAACACCACGGAGACTCCTGAAGGTACAACCACTTCAGCGCCAACTTTGACATGTGTTGCAAAAGTTCAGGGCTTGGTTTCACCTGCTAAGTTAATTGATAAGTTCTCTAGTCAGATTGAAAGATTAGAACCTACTTTGATAAACATCAGAACAGAAAGACAACAGCAAGAGCTATCGAGAGTCATTAGAGAACAACAGGATCAAGCATATCAGGCCTCTTTACAAAGGGATCAGGAAATTCAGGAGAGAAGAAGGCAACAAGCACTGCTGGATTCTAATAGGGAACGTTACTTGAAATGGAGACTAGCAACGTTACTGCCTGAAGTTGATGCTAGTGCTAAAGGTGAGTATGCTAGAGTAGCTATCAGGTTGGCTAATGGTGAAAGGATCTCCAGAAGATTCAACAAAAATGCCAAGCTGGAAGAAGTCTATGCTTATGTTGAACTATATCAGAAGGGCTTACTTAGTACCATGGTTGAAGAAGTTAGCAAACCTGAAAACTTCGTATACACTTATCAGTTTAATTTGATTTCACCAATGCCAAGACAAGAACTACAGGCATCCTTAGAAACATCAGTGAAAGATGAACCCATCATTTGGCCAAATGGTAACTTGATAGTTGAGGAGATTAATAATGAATGATTACCTACTTGGTATTATAAGTCATTGTATTACATCATTTATTTAGTATTCTTTAATTGCTTCTTCTTCTTCTTCTTTTTCTTATCTTTCTTTTTCAGGCCTTTGACACCCGATTTTATGATATTAGAATAGTTTTTCCAGAATTTACTCAAATCTGTAGCTTGAACTTGTGTGGAGATTTTCACTTTCTTCGTTTTATCGCTATTACCATCGGTGATTCTTATTAGAATTTTGTAAGTCTTTGTGGAGTCACTGATTATCTTAGATGAATCTAATAGAGGCTTGGTCTCGCTGAATTGGGAAATTTGTTTCTTATCAGATTCATTTCCCTCAACCGCATCAGGCTCTATTAGTCTCTTCTGTGTGATGTATAAAGATGATCTGGACTCATTTGATTTTGCGAAAAGCTCAGCAGCCTTTGTTAGAAACTGCAAAACTGTTAGTACTTAGATCGTCTAAAAAGGAATTCCAATGACATACTTCTGTATGATTCAATAATGCCATTGCAACGCTGCTGTTCCACCACACTGAATCATCCTCTAACTATGCCTTTCTTCACTTTGTTTTTGTCGATGCATTTTTCACTTTGGACCCCCGCGAATAAGTTTTATACACCTTAACACCAGAGCTCCAATTTCTAAAGTTTCTCAAGTAATATGATGCAATTGCATCAGCAAGAAAAGTTTTTCTATCCATATCTCATTAATCAGAGATAAAAATTTTGTACAGAGATAACCAGGACACTCTTTCCTGTCAACCTTTAGCCCTCAAAACTGTCAAATTACCCGTTTCAGAAATGTAATTACTTGCATATTTCCCGATATGGAAAAAGGTAAACATCAGATCGCGGAAGACTTTTTGTTTACGTTTCCATTCATTACAGAAAATGATGTAACAATTAACTTGCTGGGATAGCTCTAGCATTATCTATGGGGTAAAATCGGACTTTTTTTAACTTGAAACTTTATTATGACGTTCAATCGTTTTGTTCCTAATCATTAATACCAGCCCTATTCGGTTATTGAGCTACATTATATTTATCAGCAGATCCTTTATAAAAAGGCCAGAAAATTCTTTCCAATTTTCAATTGAATTTATCCTTCAATTCGATTCAAATCTTCAAATAAAAGCATTAATACATCCTAAATCCGTCTCTTTCTTTATAAGACTACTCTTTGACAACAACTATGAGGTACTTGAGTGCCAACCAGTTCGATGTCTTCGAAGAAATTGGTAAAGGTGGTTTCGGTGTCGTTTACAGAGGTATTGACAAAGTCACAAAGAAACAAGTAGCAATCAAGCAAATTGATCTGGAAAGTACAGATAATCTTGATGATCTACAAAGAGAGATAAAAATCTTGAGTGAGTGCAAATTAGGCCAGATTACACAATACCAAGGTTCGTTTGTTAAAGGTTACAAACTTTGGATTATTATGGAGTATGTCGATGGTGGCTCCTGCCTGGATCTCCTCTCTCCTGGACCAATAGAAGAGAGATACATAGCGATAATCCTCAGAGAGCTATTGGTAGCCTTGTGCTATCTGCATGAGAACAGCCGAATTCATCGTGATCTTAAAGCTGCCAATATACTACTAAATTCTAAAGGCGAAGTTAAAGTTGCTGATTTTGGAGTTTCTACACAATTATCAAACAAACTATCAAGACGAAATACTTTTGTTGGTTCTCCCTACTGGATGTCACCAGAAGTTATTTTGGAAGAAGAGTATAATTTCAAAGCTGATATTTGGTCATTGGGTATCACGGCCATTCAGTTAGCAACTGGTAAACCACCTTTGTCACATATACCTCCCATGAAGGCGTTATTTCAGATTCCAGAGCTCCCACCACCAAGACTTGAAGGTGATAAGTTCTCATCCGATTTTGAAGATTTCGTTGAGATGTGCCTCCGTAAGAATCCACGAAATAGGCCGACCGCCAAGAGGCTTCTCAAGACAAAATTCATATCTAATGCATCAAAGACCCATTATCTAGTTGATCTAATTAAGAGGAAAGAGGAATGGGATAAATCCAATGAAGCAGCACTCAAGAAAAAAGAGAAGAGTTATTATGTTTCTACAGTAGACGACAAAAAGGGGGATAGACTAACATTTGACTTCGATGATAGCTATTCTAAAAGAAGTGAAGCTTCCAATGTTGTAATCACCAAGAAATCGCCACTGAAATATGATCATGATTACAGCATTGTGAAGAGAAAAGACATGATCCCATTGAAAGAAAACAACAATTCTCTCAACACGATGAACAATCCACGGCATCACTCACATATACCTTTAGATATCAAGTATGATCATCCTGCTTTGGATCGAAGCTGGAGTACATTGAAGCTCAAATCACAGATTCCTTCAGGGATGCCGAAATCACCGACAAAGATGGAATTCGAAAGGATCTTCCACATTACAGTCGCCAAGATACAACATGACGAAAGCGAGTTGAGAAAGCTCCTTGCTATTGGCGATCTGATGAAAGAGCTGAAAGATGAAACCCTAGTTCAATTCGGGACAGAGCTCAGTTATCTAATGAATTCTTCTATTCTTTTCAGTGAAAAGAAGGATCGTGATTCGAAAACACCCAAGAAGGTGGAATCAGAGAAACTTCTTCTTAAGAGATGGGCAGAACAATACTTCAGTTGATCGGTGACATGGTATCATCTGAATGAATTGGGGAAGCTTACACTTACGAGTCCCGCTATCAGAGCTCCAATATTTATTTATTTGACAAATAGTACTACAATATTAACGAATTTTATGTCTGAAACTAGGAAGAAATGTAGCTCCATTTTTAGCCCAAAATGCGATTCTGAATCCTAGCGTCTGTGTTTTCTAGCGGAATACAATAATGAACAATAGCGATATTGTCAATCCTGCATGTGGAAAATATTTCTCTTTTGGTGGAAGCTGCAGGGACGCAGATCTCTCACGAAATACCGCATTAATTCAAGAACATCTCTTTATATCAATTAAATAGAGCACATGTGGCCGGAAATAGGCATTTCCTATTGTTCAATGAGTACACGTTTCTGAGCAATTTCCCTCTTGCCATTGATCCAAAGGTGTGGTTTCAACTATTTAAACCACATTAAAGTCCCGTTCCTTTCTTTTTGTGTCTCTTTTCAAGCTCCACAGAATCTTAATTACACAAAACAACCAAACACAATGTTAAAGCTCTCTTTTTTAACCTGTGCTGCCCTCTTAGCTGCTACTGTATCCTCAGCCCCCATCTCAGGTGCTCCAATCCAACAGGAAGTTCTGGACTTGGAAGGGTCTCCCGGTACCAAATATAGCTCTGATCTCACAAGAAACATTTTTGTCAAGCAAATCCACTCCCACAATGACTACTGGAGAGACGTTCCCTTATACAGTGCTCTATCACACGGTGTACAGTCTGTTGAGGCTGATGTCTGGACCATAGAAGGTGATGACACTATTTATGTCGGTCATCACCAAGCTGCTTTAAACACCAACAGAACTTTTGCGTCTTTGTACATCAACCCATTGGTTGAAATCTTGACGAAAGCAAACCCAACTAATGAATTCACTTCCACTGAAGCTGGTTCTAACGGAGTCTTTGACACCGACAAGACCTCTACGTTATACCTGTTTGTTGATGTTAAAACAAACGGTACTGAAACCTGGCCACACGTTGTTGAAGCTCTTGAGCCATTAAGACAAAAGAATTGGTTAACCACTTTCAATGGTACCGATATCAACTACGGTCCAGTCACTGTTATTGGTACTGGTAACACCCCATATGATTACTTAGTCGCTCAGAAGACCCGTGATTACTTTTTCGATGGTCCGTTGACCAATTTGAATGCCAGTTACCCAGTCACTTTAAACCCTATCGCTTCAACCTCTTTGAAACAGGCTGTTGGGGTTAGTGATCTAAGTGAAATTGCTGTCACTGGTTTGAACGCAACCCAAAAGGATTCATTGAAATCTTATATTGACTTAGCTCATTCCCAAGGTATCAAGTCTCGTGTTTGGGAAGTCAGCTGGTGGCCAATCCAAAAGAGAGATGCCTTATATAGAGACATCATCAATTCTGGTTCTGACTTCTTGAACGCTGATGACCTATCTTGGGCTTCTACTTTTGTTTAAACGTGGATGATATAATATCTTCATACACTTTTTCCTCTTTATCCTTCTTTGCTACGTTTTAAATTAGATGATTCTTTCATAGAACAAAAACCCTGTCCTGAATGCTTTACACCATTTATAACCCATAAAAAACATTATTAAAGAACTTAACCTATCGTAACTAGTAATAATTTAACTCGTCTTTAGTCATTTCATATTTAGCCCACGTTGCTTGACAATTCTGATTGTCCAAATTGCTAAACTTGCTAAACTTTCCCCTTTTACATCTGTTGTTGCATTTATCACTAGCAGGACAATTATAATAAGGCATATGTTCATACCCAATATCTCTGAACCAATGAATCTTTGATTTATCGGCAAATAACCCAAGACCAACAGAATGTACTGGGGCATCGCCCCATCTCTCATAATAGAAGCCACCCTTTTCATCAAGATAGTCAACCCATTTCGAATATGCTTCACCTCTAAAGAAATCCATATCACCAATCTCAAAATTGGACCAGAAATGGCATGTTGAGTAACCCTGTGCAATTTTGTAATTATCCGGATTCTGTAGGTTCTCTCTTAGCCATGTTGTGGCACTATTTTCATGAAGATATTGTGGATTTTCTGTCAGGAATTCCATTGTTGTTGGCCATAAAGTTCTCACCGAATCTGGAGAGTCATACAAGTTCAACACATACCCATATATCTTATCATTATCTCTCATAAATCTGAAGACATCATAGTCAATATCGCAAAAATAGTTTGTACTTGGTTCGATTCTCCAATAATATTTGAATTGTTTCATTCTTGGATGGTTGTAGAACCCCTTTGAGTAATAACGACACATATTATGATATGATGCCTTCCTTGCATATCCAACACCCTTCTCTTCCAAGTAAGACATCCCAATCTCTTCTTTCTCTGTATCAATGAAGTGAGGTTTGTTCCAATCTTTGGCACCTACCTGTTCAAAATAGCATTTGGACTTTGTGGCCTTTTGGATTAACTTCTTGAATTTATCGGTGAATGGTTGATCATTCAGAAACACATAGGGGTAGTGGTACTTGTTATTGAATGTTCTTTCTATCTGTTCAATAGTGTTTTTGATCTTGAACAATTCTGCATTTCTCACTAGGGAAACAAAAGTTGCATTCTCCAATTGATAAGACTCTGGGTCTTCGAAGTCTGAGATTTTTGTAAGTTTAAGTTTGGGTTCTGTGATCGGCTGCGAAAGAATCTCCTCTATATATCGTGTGTTCTTATCTAATACACCAGCTGTAGTAAGCTTTGAACTCAGTGCCGGTATCAACAGCTCTTTGAACTTCTCAGCCTTGACGTCTAAAGCAGTGGAAGAGTCGGTATCACTGTAAAAACTTAAAGTGTAATTCTTCATCAACAGCTGGTAATACTGAACTTGGTACTTCACATCATCCAGAGTTTTAGCTGAACTTTCGGGTAAGTTCTCTAGAAGTGTCGATTGTGCTCTTTCCGATAGTAAGAAGATCAATAGAGTAATAATTACCAGCAAAATGATGAACACTTTTTGGAACCTTTTCGTCAACAAGCTCACCATTGTTTGGATTGGCTAAGATATGTGAATAAAACGGGACCTTCACTGACGAGATGACTCTAAGTGCCGGCGTTTTGTCTATCGATTGGTTGTTGGGAGCCAAAGCCCATAGCTATATATAATGTACCTGATGCATTATTCTCACCAGAGGTCGGATATACGTACAAGATCCGGTTATGACCATAGCTCATAACGAAAAAGATGCGCTGTAACTAGTAATCTAGGTCATATATTCATGAATGTTTAGTTTGAAATGGCTGAAGCAGGCGGCATAGACCAGAATGTTTTGAATTTGTTGTGTTTGAGTAACTTTTGGTCGCACTGGTTCCTTTTCTTTAGTGATCCTGTATAATTAAAAGCATAAATACCGAAGCTCCCACTTATTCTACACCCTCTATGTCTTTTCACAATGTCAAACTAGAGTCAAGCTCAACAGGGTCTTCTTTCCCCGCTGATTCTGCCAAGCCCGTTCCCTTGGCTGTGATTTCGCTAGATAGTAGATAGGGACAGTGGGAATCTCGTTAATCCATTCATGCGCGTCACTAATTAGATGACGAGGCAAGACTTTAGAGGATCATTTTTATAAATTGGAAATGGAACTTTGCAGAGATACCTTCACTCAACAATTCACAGTCAGTACCATTTGGGCATGGATCAAATCAAAGGAACAACAAGTTCGTAACATTACTTGGATTGCTGAATGCATCGCTCAAAATCAAAAGAGCTTATAAGTAATTACATCTCGGTCTATTGATTAGCTGAGATGTATCTGATAGAATTGTGTGGTTTTCTTTAGGAAGCGGCTCTTTAGTGTGAAACATGGATAAAGAAATCGGTGCACCGAATTCATAGAAGTTCAAAAGCAGCTAGATATCGCATTAGACTTTAGCATATATCCTATTTTATAACCTCCCTCTGCTCATTGCTTTGTCCTATCTGGGAATGCCACCTGCGCATCCTCTTGTGATTTTCTCACTTCTTCAAGTCCAATAAGATTCCTGTAACATTCCTGCATCTCCATTAGGCCAATATAGTTCTGTCTCTCTCATACTGAACTACATGCCCTGTGGACTAGTCATCTGAGAAGTACATATGTATATCTGGTTTTGCTACAATGCGCTAACTGTACTTGCAGCTTCTTCAGAGGTCCGTCAATGTGAGAAGCGGGTACCTTGGGCAGTTCCATAATCCAGTCTGAACATTCGGCTGAGGGTTGAAAACATTAGTTGGTCACACAGCTTTGTCTATCATTATCAGAGCTACTATCAGAGTAGGATAATGATGGATGTTTCTTGAAATATACATTGCTAGACAGCCCTGATGCTTTGGTTCATTGAAAGAGTGTTTGAATCAGAAGTAACTATCCATTTTACAATCTATCATGTTAGGATCAATGATCGAAACATTAGGCATCGTTTGAGACACAACCATATTTCCCCTCCCAGCATATTCACTGAATTGATTGCATGATCAAAAAGTCCAGATCAACTACAAGTAAATCTTAAGCTTAGTTGTCGAATCAGCCAGAAATATGAATCACGTATCGGACTATTTGTCCTAACATTCAGGTAAAATGTAAGTGTTTCTAAGTTTTGTATTTAATATTTCATGAATATACTATTGCATAATTTCCATTGATGTGGATATACTAAATATCAATTATGACGTTGAATACCTATAGCATAGAATGATCAAGAACTGACGCCAGGCTAATCATTTGCAGATGCTTTTACTATTACTGAAAGTCCATGGTACTATATTATGAATCCCAATGACTACACATTCCATTTTTAGCTCCTAATATCTTCATCCTGCTGGGTCTTTCGGTGATTACTTTTCATGCTTTTGAGACAAATAAATGTCGGTTCTAATTAATATTCAATGATATCTTAAAGCCGATTATCAATAAAGATTCCAGAGCAATAATCAGAAACAAACTTACTTAAAGATATTGATGCAAACACATGTTTCTTAAAAATGACAGGTGCTTTCATAGGAAGAACCGTCACTTCGTAGTCTTAATACAAGGTTCAAACTTTAGACATAAAAATACTTGTCATTTTCTTTTTCTATGGAACATCTGATTTTGAGCTTCAGATTGCATGCGGCTGCATCGCAGGATTACGCGCTAGTTCGACTCTCCAAGAATCAAAGTCAAGGACGAGAACAATATATCCTGCTATAGAATAAACCTCCAACATTGGCTACACAAGTATCGAAGGTACTCTTCAGCAGATTGGGTTTATATGATATCCTCTAATACGTGGGTTCTTATTAGATCTCGCTATTAACTCAGCGAAGGGAGATGCTGATTCCTATCGTAAATCAGAGACGCGGTCCTTCTACTTGTAAGCCTCTGCAAATAATCTATTCAGTATCGATTTAGTGGTCATAGAACTTCTAAGGGACTCTGCCATGCGGAAAGTCTTGGATAATACTGAACTACTCATTTCTCATTTCTCAGTGCTCAGTTCTCAACTGGATTATTAGCAATGACGAGGGGATGATTATTTTTGTGGTAAAATCATTCATCATGCAAGAGATGAATTGATGAAAATATTATTGTCAGCTTTCTGGCGATTTCACCACTTAGAAATGGCCCAGCAGAATCAAAGTTTTCTAATATTTCTGGGCGATGACTTCTCCGCAGAAAGATGTGAGCAGATCAAAAAACTTAGATGTTCATGAAATTTAAATCTAATCTCAAGAGCCCCCTAAAGGGTAAGCTGGGAAGTGGTGGAAATTTTGCCAGTTATCATTAGCTCAGCTTGAACAAGAGAGGTTGAGTAGAGAGCGGACAGGCGTCCTTCTTGGCCAGCGAGAGCGGATGTATGTTCTTTCTAATTATTTTATTGGTAAGCCTTCTTTGGCACACAGAACTGAATCAGTCAGTTCAGCTCAGGGGCCATTCAAGGCATGATCATCCCTGGTAGCAATCATAATAAAGATTATGAGTCAATTCACATCAAATGTACTACATCTGTTGTCTCTCTCCAAAAGAAATGAGTTGGTCTTGCATCATAATTTCAAGCTTTTTCTAGTGCTTTCAACTTTCTATGCAACGTACTGCATTTTAAGGGAAATCGATCCAGTTGAATTCGTAATTAGGGCCAAGCTGCAAGTACAATCCCGATTCCCCCATAATTCATATTCATAATCGGCTATTTGAAGAACGCGATCTGCCTTGCGGATGCTGCGTCGTAATAATAATTATGATATTTCTGGGGTAGTACCCTGGCCGAGATATTAGTACCCTCATACTTGATTACAGCTTGAAGCTCTCAAAGTTGAAGCTTGGCATTCACTCTAAATGCTCGATAGATGGCAACAGAATGATTCAGTGGAGGTCCGAATTATGTGGAGTAATTTTCATGTTCAACTGCTCCAACTCACGTCAGAAGGATCAGTTCTATTAATTTAATTGATGCAACTAGCTTAATAAGCGATTCTCACCGATTGTAGGTCCCTATTTGTTACTTTGCTCTGTTAGTTTATAGTATAAAACTTCTTAGCAATCATATATGCGATGGACAAATTTCCTAGAACCTGGAGTACTTGAACGGAGCTTAAAATCTCGATGTCAGAACGAATTCTTCAGAAGCTCAAAGAACTTATAATACCTTTCAATTGATCGGTCAGGTTAAAAGCACACTATGACAGCTCCTCGATCCCGATTGATAGCACGGAAAACCATGTGACATTATGTAGCAATGCAGCAGGTAGGCATAGAGACTTGAGACTGATGATAGACAGACAATAGCGACTTCAGCCCTTGAACAAGGTATAGAAAAAGAGGATGATGAAAACGTCATGAAAAAGCTGCAAATTGTGGACATGGGCCAGAATGAAACCCAAGCTTCATGGTATTCACCCAATGACCGCAGACGAACGATGATAGACAGTTTATCCAAAACCTAATCGTCACCGTAATTTTCAATTACAGCAATTAGAGTAAGGAGATCAGCAGCCATGAAGGCTATACCGATCACTTCATCACGGTTACCAATCATCGGGAACTTTGCAATATCACCGAGAACTTCATGAGATCGGAAATTCTGCCCAGGTTTTGCGGCCGTCCATAGTAGACAAGCACTCAGAATTACCATATTATAAGCAGGTCGCGCGTAGATGTTACCGTTAACTTCCAACACGTCACAGAAGGATCTACAAAGTTATGCATTCCCTGAAGCTAGACTCTCTCAATAATATATTCTTTCGAGTACTTATGTTATGTAGGGGAACTTCGATAGGGACAAATCATCGATTAGGAAGTTAAGGGCTTACTGATTCATGATTATGGCTTAAAGATTTGAGTTTTAATCCTTCAGTTCAAATGCTTTATTGCACTTACTTTTGAAGCACGGTTATGATATGGGGCTTAAGAATTGAAGAAGTTTTTAGCCTGCTTCACCTTCACCCTGGGTCTTGGGGCTATTATCCACTTTCACCTCGAGCCTGAGCTCAGGTTAACAGTTACCGGTTACCTTTTCAAGCTTGCAATCCATGACAATCCTGTCTTACAAAATTTGGTTTCAATCTCTAATGCTCATGTTCCTGCGAGGAATGCGGAACAATTTGAAGACTTTTGGGACAAAATAATTGTGCATGCGTTGTAGATCTTTCTATTTCAACAATTGGAATTTTTATTGATCCTGTTTCAAATAGAATGCGAGGTTCGGGTTTTATGTACCTTTCGGAACGACAACTCATCGGTGGCTTTGGCTACTGGGCCTGAGCCTCAGGTTTTTGAGGAGTCAGAAGCTTGGGACCAGCTTCACTGCTGTGGGCATCTCTGAGGCTTTGCTGGATTATTTTTATGAGTCTCAGACTTAAGCTGCTGCATATTTTATATTGTTTTCCATCCTCTGGCTCTAAGTTATCCAACCACTCATGCATGATGTCAAGCTCAGCTTCAACTGGATTTGATAATAATAGAACTTACAATGCTACGGAGTTAATAGCTAGCTGCTTATCAATCCTCATATTATAACCAGTAGGGATGCAATAACTTCTCTAAATGGAGCACTGGTTTGAGACCTCTTGAACTCGCTAACTACATTTTTATACGCATCTTCAGAATGCTTGTGTCTCGTAATCTCTGTGTGCCGATATCTTCCCTGGTGAAAACTACAAGCTGGATGTCCAAATTGTTTGCAGACTGACACTGCCTTAGCCTGACGTTTTATAATACTTCTATTAGATTGACGTATCCTCGTTGTGACTCTTGACTCCATCAATTAGTAGTTATAAATAGTCGCTCTCTCGAGAAGGGAATCAAATATCACTACCTTTGATACAAATAAGCTGGTTTTGGCATTGAGTCGACATGTTCCAGTAACATATTCCAACAGAAACAAACTCGAATAGTCACCCAAACTCGTGTGGCCGTAGTAGCAATAGGATCTATGTAGCACACACCATCCAGCACCTTGAAAGTTTCATTTGGTAGCGAACAAGCCTATAGTCCATCACTATAGCAAATACAGCGTCAGTCTTTCTCGGTCTTCGTATTGCCTTTCTAAGGGAATCTCGTATAACATCAGTCGTGATGTAATGCAATAATTATGTTAGCTAGCTTCTAGGTAGATTCCTGGCAGAAATAATGAAGAGTTGACGAATAGAGTGTTACAAGTTCACACGATAGCTTTCGATGCGTTGCCCAGATAATATCTAGCAAATCCTTTGTTCCATATGCTGACGTTCGTCAGTCTAGGGCTCTAGGATCTCCTACCTCTCCATCGCTGTATTGTCTAGATTCACGCGTTCTGCAAACCCACTGACTTCAACAAAATTTACTCACAGCCCACGCACACCACGTTAAGGGCTTATAAAGATGGGCAGGATCGTTATAAATGTGGTGTTAACATATGCCAATACTTGAAAGGGCAGAACGGTTGTATTCTGGAATACAGCAACCTGAAACAGTGTTATCTGAAACACTTTTTCAATTCTACATTTGTGTTATTTTATCAAGCTACATGTGCATAACTAGAACCCGGTCCTATTTATTCTACAAGAAAGTGCGGTGCCGCTGTGCAGATTCTTGAATTGAGAGATCCTAACTATTGTTTGATAATCTAGCTACGAAAACAGTATACCAATAGTTCAATCGTTAGAAGGATTCAACAGTATCATATGTACGTGCGGACTTATGAGCCTGTACTAGCTCTGGGCAGAACAAACATTGAGGTTTATATTTGTATCGCAATCCTTCCTTGGCCAGTTTCCTATGTTATACTTTCCAGTTCCGAGCCTCACAATCCTGACATTTGCTGCACGGACGTTTCTCCTATTGTTGAAAGGGGAAATTACCTTGTTCTCGAGCTTACAGTATTTGAGGTTCCCGTAATTTTTTGGCCTGGGAGTCTTCACATCTGGAATTCTCGGATACGGGTGTTGGTTGGGATAATCAGGTCTTCTTTATTAGTAAACAAATGCCTAGTGACTAATGACTATTTCAGAGCTCAAAGCTTATATATAAACGCAGTATGCGACTTTCCAACTTAGTAAAATCTTATTTCAATACTTTTTTGAGTTTTTCTCATTCATCCTACTTTCCCGTAGAATCCTAGATCTAATCTTGATTTACCGCTTAGAAACTTAGATTGAGATTTAAATGATGAAAGATCTGTTTTAAAGTTTTTTCCAGTGGCTTCATACACAATTTCAATAAGACTATATCGAACATTTGAGAAGATTTGCGGTTTTGGATGTTTCAGCTTATCGTCTGGTCCCCATCAAAATATACGATTCCTCGGTCTCGATCTTAGGTTCATAACCGCACCGCATATGGATTATATCGTTGATCAATCAATCTTAGTCACTCATAATTGTAATTATTGTGACTGGTTGTGACAGGCGGGATAGTTTCGCCATGAAAGATCCATGCTTCATCTTCTTTTTTTCTTTTCCAGAGTAAACCATGATGCGAGTATGCGGTTTATTTCGCTTTTGATTCCCCTCCGCCTCTCTCTATTGTCTTTACTCTTTATTGTTCACTTTTGGTCCTTTTGGTCCTTCGAACTTCCGCCGCAAAAGTTTAACTTAAAATACGACCAAGAAGATGGGATGCAATATCTGTACCGATTAAAAAGATAGCAAACCAACCCCGATAACTTACAAGAGAAAACAAATGCAAAACCGTGATGTATTCCTATAAATAACCTTTCTCAAAGAATGCTCTAATACCTGAGGAAATATGATTTCCTATAAATAACCTTTCTCGAAGCATGTTCTAAACTCCCGAGGAAACATGATCGATAAACAAAACGACAAAAAACACAATCAAATACAATAAAAATCTAACAAGTAAAAAAGGAAACAAAAAGATATGTAAAAGTATAGATGTCCATGAAAATGGAGCCTCGCATGTATGGACTAGGATCTTGAGGAAAAACATCAATTCTAATTCAAGAAACTGGCAATCGAGCAGCTCTTTTTCTCTTCGACATGAGCAGAAGCAACACCTCTGGACTCTGCTAGATACTTCAAGCTTGGAAGCTCAGTAGCCGCCGCTTTTGCCGGTTCAAATGGAGCTGAGAGTGGTTGAACAACTGGAGCCTGTTGATGGTACTGGTAGGGCGTTTGTGGCGTTAAAGTATGTGGGCCCTGATAGTAGCTGTTGCCTGGAGATTGGCTATATTGATAGTACGGTGGTGCAGAAATCTGGTGCTGTTGAGGATGTTGGAAGTAAGGCTGGTTTCTTAGACTCAAGAAACTCTGAGCGACAGCATGCTCGTCGCTTGATGGAGCCCCGAAAGGCGGATTGCTATAAGGTTTTCTAGTCTCGTCCGGTGTACTTGATGCAGTTGAAGATAATGATGGAACTGGAGTTTGTTTAGCAGCCGTTTTTTGTTGGTGCAGTTGCTGCAACTGCATTTGTTGCTGTTGAGCCTGTTGCTGTTTAAGCAAGGCCTTGTTCTTGCAATATGGACAGCTGCCTTTCTTACCAAACCTTCTTGGTATATACCTATAACCTGGATATTTTTCAGCATGTTTCTTCTTCTCCTCTTCAGCCAGTTTGTTCCAATAATCCTTCTCCTGAGGTGACAGATCCCTCCATCTCTTACCCAGCTCTCTGGAGACATCTGGGTTGGTCTTCACCACGTTTCCTTCATCAAGGACGGACTGGTGATGTTGTTGGCGGAATAAGATGAATGCGTTTCTTGGTCTGGGAATGTGGTTACCCTCATGCTTGCAAGAACATCTATCGGTAGGTTGTTTTGAAGAGTACTTTGGCGATGCTGGCGGAGACTGACGAGCTTCTATTGGAGATTTTGATGGTAACGACTGAGCAAGGTCTTGATCTTGCTTTGGCTGACCATCTGGGTATCCTGGTTGGCGTTGTATGTGTTGATGTGGCAGTAGATGCTGCGCAGGTAGAGCAAGCTGAGAGATTGGCTGTTGCATCTGAGGATGAGCTTGTTGTTGTTGAAAAGGAAGGCTTGATGTTATGATCTGTGATAACGGGGGTAAACTGTTTTTCCCTTCCTGTTTAATGTTAAGTTGAGGATGAACGGTAAACATTATGACCGACTATGATGTGAAATTGTGAAACAAAGAAGTAAAAAAAAAATGAAGAGATTCTTAGTTTAGAAGCAGTGCGTTGTAGATAAACTGAAGACGGATGAATGAAGCTAATAGGAAGCAAGACTAGTTTAAATGGACCTTTGTATTGAAGAAACAGACATAAGTCGACAGGATAATCAAGTTTGGAGTAACTACTAGGTATATATATGGGAAAGATCGATTTTCAGGAAGTTAATTTTAAAAAAGGGACAAATTTACCAAAAAGAAATTTAATCGAGAAATGTCCTGGCATAATATGCGTGAAAACATGGACAAAAAGCCTAAAAACTTTAATTTGAGTTTTGAACATGACGATAAGTCAAAAGCAAGAAGTGCTTCTGTGCATGTTCTGACGCCTAGATCTACAGTAGACAATATCATGCAGAGATCAACAGTTACAAGCTGTACTTTTACAACAAGACAAACGGTACCAAATGAAGTTCGAACTTTGGAGAATAACCTAAATACAGAGAAGGGCTGAAGGTAATGTCTGGTGGAGTTTGGCTCATCTTACTATTTGACTAACAGACTAGAATGCATCATCTCTTATATCATTAATTACGTCTTTTATGTAAACTTCTCTATAAGAAGGTTCCGGCAATATGAGTTCAACTATTATAGTTTGGTTGAAGCTGACGATTGGAGATTAGAACCCAGAATACGAGAATGACGCTGAAGTTGATTCTTAGGCTCCACTTAGGATGTTTACTTTGAAATAGGAGGTTCTGAAGTCTAGGGAGAGATAAGCTCTCTATGTCCTACCAAAGGTCTCCCAGTTTTTTGACAGTCGTCCTGAGGTACACAACAATAGCTGTTGAGAGCCAGGCTACCAGCTACTTTTATGAATTTTCGCTTTTGTAAGGCTGAAACAAGAATGATCTACCTAAAAAGCTGCAGCAAACTGGATATTAGAATACGACTGACATCAACTACTGAATCAGAAAATCCTGACTTTTGGTAGTTATATCGTGCCTTTTCCTTATTTCTGTAACTAGGTAAGAAAGTGTAGATTGCTGCTGCATTTGGAAGACGGCCGGTCTTCGAACGACCAACGCTGTTTTGACCAATCATATATTTTGATCCGTGCGGAACGAGATGGTTTATCTTGGAGCTGGTAAAGTACATATAGCTAATCTTGTATAATTGCAGCAGAATTACTTAAAATGGTTAGAATATTAAATTATAATTCAGAAATTACGCATAGCAAATTAAATTATGCCATTCCACAATAAAAATGAACAAACGTATATGTTATACAAGTTGAATTGGTCTTGCGATATTTTGTTGCAATAAAAGTGCAGAAAAAAAACAATTGCCTAAACTGTGGGCGCATATCACACTACGTCGACGTACCGCAGGAGGTTATTATTATTAGATGGAAGAAAAGAGATACCCTTTATGATTGGCAGCTAAATCGAAATGTACCCCTTCATTGATGCCCAACATTCAGATTGTTCGTTCATCGTGATTCCATGAAAGTTTTTGATTTCTCAGCGCGTTGAAGTTTGCAAACAATCCTTTGGTCAACTATGAATATTGAGCAACTCCGCACCTAATTTGGATTTTTACCGCATGGAATATTTCCTGTTTCATCACCTCGAATTTCTTCTATTGTCTTATCTAATACTGAGAGTGGGGGGCCATATGTGGAACCTCAAATGAGGCTAGTCTTAGTCAATTGTGTGATTTAAACTGAAGTCACAAAAGTTGTCAGCTCATCTAAACAAACTAAGGTGCGTAAGCGCAACAGCCTCAGCCTCTAAGTCTTAAGTTGTAGGTACTTTGTTAAAAGTACGATGATTTACACTTGTGTGCTATTTACCATTCCTCAAGATGATCATAAACCATAGGGCTTATGTGTGTGCGATAGGGGAAGATAAATCGAAATGTAATTTTTTACTGTAATGATCTTCTTGCACCCTGATATACCTCTTATCATATATGCTAAGTATTTGTCGACATTGCTAAAGATGTATGAAGAGAATCAGAAACCAAAGAATTTAGTGTTTGAGAGAAGGCTTCTTCGTGTTTCTTAGTTATATCGATAGTCGTATATTACATTGCATGACAACTATAGTGCGCATGGTATTTGTTTTTGTCCTCTGCCTGGTAACGTAGACTTAACTAAAGAAAAAACAACCGGGACCGGCTGTATCATGATAGAACGGAAATCATCCACTAATCTACTCACAAAGTCCGAAAAATTCTCATTAAAACCCTCATAACTTATGACCACTTCAAATAACAGCACCTCTGGCGCTAAAAAAATTTCAATCGGGTATTGTTTCAATCATTTCATTCACCAATTCTTAGTGTGTAAAGTTGAAATTGCCGACAATCGTTTCAAGTTATTGACGCAGTTCGAAGCACACAACAGATCCGAGCGGCGTCAAGTTTTTACATTAATCCTAAAATTTACATATTCGGGCCTAAGACAAAAGCCAATGCTTGCTAGATGTAAACCTTATATATGAAACAATTGTTCCTGTCGATTCTTTTCCAGACGTTGGACCTTAGTGCGCAAATTAGAGAATAAGCCCGACCTAATTTATTACGTACAGGCGTCTTGATCGAAATCCTGAAACACGGTGCTGTTTCAGATAAGCTCTATGCGTATCTGTAGAACTGATTATATTGACCGATGGGAATTGCTTAATGAACTACTCAATCTGTCGATGAGGCAGTCTAGTTCATATTTCACTCTAAAGGAAAGTATTTCTGTGTCTTTTTCGATTTTCTGCACTTGCTGGACGCTTATACGAGGTCCAAAATTAGACTTCATTACTACTACGATGGGTTCTCGCACACCAGTTTGAATCATAGCTCAGCCTCTTCAATGCTAGAAATACCGTGTACAGGTATCCTTTAACGATTCCCGTCTTCAGCTGGTTGTCACTAGTTAAGAGGCACGAGATCCCAAAACCCACATGTCATACCATTTTAGGAGAGAACCCCAATGCTAACTTCTGTTGATTAGGCTTTTGAGTCAAGCTCCTAAAACAGGTGGTTCTATGGGCTATTCCATGAAATTCGAAGAATCCCAGGGGCTAAGCTATGACCTGGGGACATGCAGATATAGGTATCAACCCAACTTTGTCAGAAGTTGAGGTACCGCACAAAAATCAAAAGGTGATGGAGAAAGACTGAAAGGTCATCTAAGTATACAGTGTTATTTATATTTCGAAAGCGGTGATTAGTGGTCTATATTTGTCTTCCTTTCACTCTTCCTTTTTGAATCGTCGCGATCATGTTATTACTCATCGCAAGATGAATTAGCGTGATACAACTAATCATGAAACATATATTAAATACATCATCTACCTTCTATGGTTTATTCTGGTTACTATTTCCAAGTTGCGATCATCTCAAGGGTCCGGAAACGTTGATGGCTTTGAATTTTTCGATTAAAAAAATAGAGAGTGCTAAGAAGTGCATATCAATTTCGTACTAGCCTGTGGGCTATTGTTGCTTATCCAATATATTTTTATTGTAGTAGCAGGAACCTTCTAATTGGATCCAAAAAAATTAGCAACACTTTTGTTTATTCTGAAACATCAAGCTGGAAGGTCTTCAACACCTTTTTCATCTCCCGTAATCTAATAGTGGAGCATTGTGATGCGCTATCACTAAAATGTTTGAACTCAGCATCAAAAGAAATTAGAGTTCCGTCTTACGTCATTTCAGGTTATTAGAGTCATGCATCCCGGGTTGCAGACTGAACCTTATTCGACACCGGCTTTATGAACTGTGGAGTAGAAACCTATATGACACATGCTTCTAAGACTTATTCTTCTTTTTCTGGTGGTATTGGCCTTTGTTCTCTATCTATGGGTCACTTATCAGAATGATGCAAATAGTACCAAGTTTATATACTATCATCTGCTTTCCAATATGGTCTATCAGCATAAATTGATCGTCCAACAACTATCTGAAGGTGAAAAGCTTATGCAATAGAACCATTGAAGAAATTTTGTAAACCAGTTTCTGGGAAAGGCATATTAAAGGCTCCTTAAAACGTACTTCAGATTCATACACTCATCATTATGTTGATTTGAAGGATATGAATAAAAGATTATTCTTTTTACCTCTGACGAACGATATTATGACATAGTCTTTTCGTTAATGACTACTTACTGGAGTATATAACACTTTTTTGTTAAGGGGCAAAGATCTGCTCTTTAAACCGCTCGACTAGGATGCCAGATACAATAAGAATAAAATATCAGGAATGGCCCAATAAAAGAGTTATGGATGTCATCAAATCAAGCCTTAACATGATTGCCAAGCGTCAACATTGATCGTTCAATTCCTTACAATCAAGTTGAAACATTTGTACGATCGGCAACACTTTTAAGGCAGTTCTTGTTATAATTATGTCATTATCAATCTCATTACCACCACCAGTGACGTAAAATGCAACGATATATTTACGATAGAAATATGATTAGGCTACGTCAAGTAAATATTTATTTACCTTCATCAAACAAGTCAGATAACTATTTCTTAAAATCTCAATCAGGCCTAATAATTAAGAGATGTCCGTTTCTCGTCTTTGATAAACTGATTTGTGAAGTTGATTACTTTAAGCTGATCTAATGTCCGAGCACACACCCGACTGGCTTCAATCTTCAGTTTCTTTCTACTTGATTCATCATAGAAAGTCACCATCAGGAGCTAGCCTTTGATAGCAAAAGTTGTGTGTTCTTAAAACTTCATCGACGTTTTGTCTTGCTGGACATATTTTCAATTTCCAATTAGTTTTCAATGAGTTTTTGTGCTGGCTTTGATTATCGACAACTAAAGTCAGGTTCCGAGTGATCTTGAGGAGAGCACAGATTCTACGAAGCATGCTACCATCAACATAATAATAGGAAAAGAGATATTAGGAAGCAAACTGCTTTTAGTTATAGACGTAGTGACTCAGTGAACTCAAATGGTGCTAATATAGCTTCAAGGTGGACAAAATTAGGGCCATCTTCCTTTTCTGAAGGTTTTTGCTGCTTGTGCTATATAAATATTTACTATATATAAGGGGCAGATATACTATCTGGTAGAATTTTGGTCGCACACGCGCCTGCTGTTTGACTATTGATCAAATTACTCAAGAAGGTACTGTAATATTCATGAGGTAGTTCTAAATTTTAACGTCGGTAAATATTTACCGTAGGAGAATTTTGGGATGCTTTTTGTACATTCATAAAAATTGCCCATCTCATTAACTTAAATTACCTCCTGGAGTGTACTTGTAATATAGTTGACGTACTGTTTAAATATTTAGGCACACCTAATATAAAACCTTTGCAAAAATGCAAGCTGCAGAAGTATGAGCAATACGTTGATTAGTCAATATGGGGTCGCAGTTTTGCAGGATTCAAGCCTAATGCGAACTTTAAAGGAAGAAGCTGCCTTTGCTCAAAGTTCTCTCGCGAATCCATTCTACGTGTCAAAGATATTTTTGAAAACTGGATGCTATTCACACCATGGAAGTGGAAAGGCTATTATTGATCTCAACATCATCAGTATTCATCCGAGAGATTCTCGGGATCTGAATTTGACAGACCCTGAGATGTTGTGATAAGAACTTTTGTTTAGTTAGTATGTTCTGGCCCCTGTGAACCTATGACTTGATGGAACACCGGTACAGTTAAGAAATGAGTATTTACATTCAAGTAATCTTGATCATTGGATTCCATGGATTCCTTATCCTATAATCCTTCGTTTTGTTGGTAGAGAAGACAAACAAGAAGTCTCTGATGTCATATTTGTCTTGTTGATTTTACTACTATGCATTGCGGCTGAATAAACTTCTTTTTTTTAATACTATGAATGAAAGAGACAATAGGCTGAAAAAGTTAACCATGTACAGTTGATCTATCAAATTCAAACATAGCCTATTTTATGAAAGAGTGAATGACACTGAAACAATAGTCTTATTTCCAGGTATCGAGAAACATCCTTGAGGATCAAAGAAAAATGAAGTTAAAATCCAATCTCACTTCGAGAATATTTTTTCTTTTAAGAATTTGGTTCTGGCTCTTCTTTCACCACTGTGAGTGATGCAAATGCAGTGGGACTATGTAAGGGACAAGAAAAGGGTACAGCAATAACAATACGGGATGAATAGCGTTTATAAATCATAATAGTACTTAATGTTTACCTAGCTACGTGAGTACATACTACATGCAGAGGAGAGATCTTACGGAAGCTGGTTCAGCCACAAAGTTCTTCTAAAGAGTAATTTTCTCGTGGCACACATCATTAGAATACCCGTGGAAACCTACGACAATAGGAAAACAGCAAAGAAACCTTCGAGCAAAGCAGCAACTGAGACGAAAATGATTGCGGTATCTCGCTTTTTGTCTTCCTTGATGGAGAAAAACTTGAAATTGATTCAGCTGTGTACCGCTTCTTAGCTTTACTTTCCATTTCCTAACCTTTCGCCGCCGTTCGACTGTTGGCCTTGCTTGATTCTGACATGTACTTAGAAGTTGGCTATTGTTTTGCTTTTTTTTTTTGCGGAAATAAACTTTGAAACATCACGGTTCATGAGTGAAACACAGAATACACCAGCTACCTGTTAGAACTTAGGACTGGTGTCAAACTCATGCTCCTTCTGAGAGTAAATGAGTTAAACTTGGTGGTGATGGCCTCTGATGACTTAAATTCTGGACAACCTTGTGTTTCATGATCTAGGAAGTACAAAAAAGTGTTGAACTGGGACAACTTACGTGCACAGTCATCCCTCAAACTTCATTGGCCCTAGAAACGGTTTATCAAGAGAACAGCTCCTCAAAAAATATCACTAAAAATTTTCAGTAGTAACTATGGTGACAAAGAAAAACCAATAGTCTTGTCCAATAAAGATTTATCTCTTCGAAATAGCAGATGCATAATTATGTTTATACTAGACTTGGGCAGATATTCGGGGAACAAAGCACCACAAATGGAAGACTCCGTTCCCTATTCGGCTGACTGGATCTCCGATCTGGCTTCTACGTGCATTTTTTTCAAGACCTTATTTTACAGCGCAAACCGTATTGGTCAAGAACTAAAAAAGTGGCTTCGGAGATTTTTTTTTCCAACTGTTTGGGTGGGGTTTTTTTTTTTTTGTAAACAATAGATGTACTGACTATTGAGTGGGCTGGAGTTACCCAAATACCGATGAACCATTGCTGAAATAGCTCACATAGTTTATCGAATGAGATTAACTTTTTTTGTCCTCCACCGATTTTCATTGCTTGAGGAACAAAAGCTGACCTTTTTCTTTTTTTTTTTCTTTGTTGTTGACGTTCTACTGTTTTGGGAACCAGGATCTCCTTTTGTGCAGAAACGGGACCAAATTTCGATCGCGTTTCTAGGGAAATTTGTGTTTTGCACTTTCCAAAACTGTATACTTACATAAAATATGCGGTAGTTAAGCAAAGAGAGGTTGTCCATTTCTAGTTATGGTTTACTGGATGATGCATAGAGGAAAAAAAAACAGACAATCATAAGAAAACAAAAAACAACAAACCAGGGTTTCCCTTCCAACATCCATTTTTTCTGGGATTTGAATTCTAAACTTACACTTTTACAAAATCCGACAGAAAGAACTCCATACATTCGTTTCAAGAACAAAAGTGCTCCAGTCATTCATTTAAGCCAAACTTCAGAGTACTCAACGTATCAAGAATCTCCAGTCCCACTTTAACGTCCAAAGAACAACATTCCAGAGCTCCAGATTCCTAATTATAATTGAGTATTTCCAACGCGACAAACAATTTAGCAATGTTATTCAAAACTTCACTCTTATTAGCCTTAGCTGCAAAAGTCATTGCTGACGAGCCAACTACAACTTACACCTCAACTATCATTTACACCGAAACCTTATTGAATCCATCTCAATCCTCAGCTTTGGCTGCTTCCTTAGAAGCTGTTTCAGAGGCTTCAGTTGCTTCAGTCGCCTCCGTTGCTTCAGCTGCCTCACGAGCTTCAGTTCAATCTTTAGCTTCCTTAGCTTCCTTAGCTTCAGCTGCTTCAGAAGTTTCCGCTGAGTCACTTGCCTCTGCTGCATCAGCTCAATCATTGGCATCAGCTCAATCTGCTGCCTCAGCTCAATCTGCTATCTCAGCCCAGTCATTAGCCTCAGCTAAATCAGTTGCTTCAGCAATTTCAGCTCAATCAGCAGCTTCTCAAGCCTCAGTTGCTTCAGCTCTATCTGAACAAGCTTATGAATCATCAGTTGTTGCTGCTTCACAAGCTTCAGCTGCCGCTTTATCATCAGAATTGGCTGCTAAATCTGCTTCATTAGCAGCTGCTCAGTCTAGTTTCTCACTGGCCTCAGCATCTTCAGCTTCAGCTGCGTACCTATCATCAGTCTCAGCTGCTTCAGTTGCTTCTGCTTCATCAGTCTCAGCTCATTCACACTCTTTATCAGCTGCCCAAGGTCTACTTGCCATTGCCTCAGATAACTCTACCTCAACTCACTTCAATTCTACTTTATCAAGTACCACAAGCTTTGTTTCAGCCTCCTCGACCGTCTTAGCCACCTCAGCTTCTGCTTCAAAGAGCTCTTCAGCTGTTTCTTCATCATCATCAAAGGGTCTAGGTGCCGCTCAACAATTACCTGGTGCTATGGCTGTTGGTGCTCTTGGTCTAATTGTTGGTTCTTTACTATAAGACAGAATATGCCCGAATATCAAACAGACTGCCTCTTGGCTCTTTCTATTACAGCTCTTTGTGCTTAATTTTCTTTGATTCAATACCCTGTATTACTACTTAATATCATATATGAGCCAGCGACTTTACTTGCTTTTTTTAACATTTTATTTGATTTAATTTTTGTTTTGGATACTTTGTTTTTTATACTGATGACTTCCCAATACCTTTTTTTTTTGGAACTAAGGAAGTTGTATCGTCCTTGATTTTATTTTTTGTTTTTTGTGGTTTATCTTTATGTAAAATGGACAATGATAATTGAGAGAAATTAAATTGTAGCTGGTTTCTGGAACAATACTTTAACTTGGGCGGATATGAAGTAATGCCAAAAGCACCAGTTGATGCTACATGTGTCATCTTATTAAATTTCTATTTGCTTTGTTGATGGAGTGTTCTCTTTTTAAGTTAATATCTCTATCTTTTTAACACCTGTTGCTCAACCACAACAGAGTATATGCTATTACGACCACCGTCAGTATCAATCCAACGACCTAGTCTATGTTCTTTTGATAACGATGCTAAAATTCTGAATGATTCTTGACCGTGTTTTCCTTGTTCTGCAACATCAATTCTATTGACAACACCACGAGCATTGGGCAAATCGCCCAAAAGAGTGAAACCTCTCAGGTTCTCATCTAATTTCCATACTTTTAATGAACCACTCCATGAACCAGAGATGAAAACGTTGGAGTATGGGATTGCATGAATCGAGGTAATCCAGTATGGCTGTTCTTCTGGGACTTGTTTCTTCCTTAATTCTGGATCAGCTTCAGCAGATGCTTGCGCTGGAGTTAATTTAGGAAGCAGGCCATGAGCACAATGTTGAATGAATAATGGCTTCTTCTTAGCTAGAGACCAGAGTGATATACTACCATTGTCTGAACCTGTAACAAAGTGGGAATCATCAAGCATGGAGACACAGTCAATACTTCCCTCGGCAAAAAACTTCTCCTCTTCTTCGTCATCAGTGTCAATTTCCATTTCATCATCCACTTCCTTCTTAGTCTTACTCTTCTTCTTTTTCTTTTTTTCATTTTCACCACCTCTGAAAGTTAATCTAGTTTCCTCTGCGATTTTCCATAACATTGCAGTACGATCTCTAGCACCGACAGTGACACAACGTTCTTGACCTAAAGCAGATACATCGACGACAAGATCCTGATGACCATATAAGACTTCTAGCTGAGCAAATTGGTTTATACTGTAGGTTCTAACTTTTAAATCAGCACAGGCAGCATACAGCTGATCAGAACCACGACGGAACACTAGACCTAGGACTTCGCCACGACGGTCCTTGGTTTCCAAGACTCTGATTGGTGCTAGAGATTCTGCACTCCACACAATGATTCTTTTATCTCTACCACCAGTGACGACGTATTTCCCGTCTGGACTTGTAGCGACAGTCAAGATTTCATCAGCATGACCGTTCTTTTGTGGTTCACTTGAAACTTCGGTAAATCTTTTACCACCCCTCGTATGTTTCACTCTTATTGGCTTCTTCTTAAAATCACGGACATCCCATTTAATAAGTTCGATATCTTTAGAAATTGTATAAGCATATGGAAATCGTACAGATAGACCTGTTAATGATTTGGAACCAACTCTTGTAACTGTTGGCTTAATATCTGTTAAAAGCAAATTATCTGCGATATATCTGTAAATATGACCTTTAGTCTCAGCAACGTCTTCTTTTAATCTCTTGGAAATGATCTCATCATCAAGATCTTTAGCATCGAATTCATAATCACCTGCACCAACTTCATTCTTCAAGTTATCTAAATATTGTTTTGCCAACCGACGACGTTTATCAGCTTCAGTTTCCTGACCAAACTCTTCTTCAGAATCAGCTTCAACTTCTTCATCCTCATCATCCTTATCTTCATCATACGAAACGTTACCTTGTTCATCTTCACTATCACTTATTCCTGAGATTTCTTCATCTGATGGTGGGTTATTGGCACGACTTTGTTTAACCTTTTTGGAGGCCTGGGTTGTCAAACTTTTTCTACTGGGTCTTGTTCTCTTCTTTCTACTGGGATCAGATAGGAACGGATCACCTGCCATCGTAGAATATGTGTTTATAAGATATTTACCTTGTTTAGAGCATACTAAAAGCTGTTTTTTTATGTGAAAGCGAATTTTTTTTTTTCACGATGAGATTACCCGGAATATCAAATGTATGTACTCGATCAGCAAGATAACATATCATCCTACTTATATAAAGACAATATTCTCGAGAAATGGATTACTAGAAGTCAATATTACAGAAGGAATCATAAATAATACAAAAAATACCCGGATTTAATGCCCATTTATAGCCATCTATGCTACATTTCTGGTGGTCTTGGATTCTTTCTTCTCTCCTAGAATCTGAACAGCATCCTTTTCATGACCAATTATAGAGTATATACTGAGGACACTAACAACTTCATCATACGAAGTATCATCTGGTCGTATGCCACGTAAATATTCGTCTAGGATACCCTTGAACTCGTACCTCAGTATGCTGATCTTGTTTGCTTTAGAAACCACAAATTGATAATTAGGCAAGGCTTGAAGGAGTTGATGAATGGTTAAATATAGTGAAGTTAGTTGCCTCAGCACTTCTAACGGAATGTATTCCGAGTTCTGGGCTAGCAGTTGCTCGAATTTGTTTATGAAATCATTCAATAATAACATATTCTGTGCATCTGTCTTTAACTCTCCTAATTTATTGATATTCTCTAAACTGGATAAAACATGTTCTTTGGATTCATTTAATCTTTTAGATTCATCTGTGAGTCTTTTTTTGTATTTTGTTACATCAACTCTTAGCCTGTCAACCAAACTTTCACCCCCATCAAGAGTTTTACCAAGATTAATAAAGTCAAAATAATCATTATTGACCAGATCAAATAACTCCTGATCTAGCTCTCCAAGAAGACCTTCCAATTCTTTCTGTGAGTCTTCCAACAATGTATAACGGTAATGTTCGAATAGAAACTTGTCAACATTAAAGTCATCCTCACAGCCATCAATTTTAAGGTCTTTCAGGAAAGCATCTCTACTGATTCTTTGCGGATAAGGGAATTCCTCAGTCTCGGGATAAAGGTCGTCATAATTGGACATATTTCTAGTGCTGCTCGTTATCCTTAAAGAAGGAGAGGAAAATCGTTCAACTTTTAGTGAGGCTACAGTACAAAATGTTGTTCTTAATTCAGTTTTCTCGATCTCGATCTTCCGCGGTTAAGGACACATAATTACCTTTGTTCGCGAAGTCCACCAGAAACGAAACATTACGCGTATTTCGTCAAACTTCACCAAAATAGACCGAGAAACGTTTGAATAACTCATTAAAAAAGCAATGGTTGAGCCTGAAATACGAGGTGTGTTTTCAAGTGGAGGGATTACACGTGCTCAATACACGAAGAGTGGTGAAAAACTTTTGGTGGCAGGATCACACGGTGTCTTAAGAGTTTATGAAGTTGATCAAGAGGATTCAGAACCAGATACTTTAGACATCTTAGAAAATGCTACTGATCTAGTGGTTTTTGGTGAAAACAAGTTTGCTGTGAGCTCAGAGAATGGTGAAGTCTGTTTGTACTCAATTCCCGATAAGGAAAGAATAGGAACCGTTATTAGAAGTACTCTGCCGATAAGAGGTGCTGTCTTTACGCACAATGGATTAATGCTAGCTGCTTCTGGTGATGATGATGAGGTGCAGATCGCTGACTTGAAAGACAGTTCAAGAATAATCAAGTTCAAGGCTGGTGATCAGGTCCACGATATCTCATATAATCCAACAGTGGACCTTATTGCTATATCTTTAGCCAATGGTGAAATTAAAATCTATTCATTAACGTTAGAAGAACCGAAATTAATTTGCACTATAGGTGATGAGATTAACAAATTGATCTATCAAGATGATGATGATAGTGCTGAAGATAATTTTTTAACAGCAAGAATCGAGTGGCATCCAAACGGTGATGAGTTTGCTATCCCATCTCAGTCAAGAGGTATTAAAGTGTTCTCTAGAACTCAAGAATTCTCACCATCATACTCATTTCCAAGACTTCATGAACAAGGAATCACTGATTTGAAATGGTCTCCAAATGGTGAATATTTAGCCTCGGCAGATTTACAAAATAGATTGATTGTTTGGGATGCCAGTACCAGAGAAGCAATAATTGATGAAAAAGTCCCACAAAAGTTGATCAATCTAGTATGGACCAAAGAAAATGATTGGTATAATTTAACTTCTGGGTCCGATAAAGGTGATGTCTTCATCTTCAAGAAAATTGCTAGAAAGAAACCAAAAGCTCCATATAAGGCACCTCCAAGGGCGAGTGCTAACTCAGAGTTAGAACAAATGATGGCGGATGATATTTCCGGAGGTGAAGAGGATGAAGATGGTGATGCAGATGATGTGAATTTAGCAAGTGACATTTCCAATGATGAGGGCGATGACGGAAGAGATTTAAGAGGTTTTGTTGATGAAGGTGATGGTGATGACGATATAAGGGATTTTGTTGATGATGACGGGTTTCTCGATGATGATGATAACGGCGGTTATGCCATTCCAAGAAAAAGACCTTCTGAATTTGAACAAAATGGGTCAAATGGTCATAAGAGTCAGATAAGGAGAACTGATATAAATAGCTTCACTCCATTTACCAGAAAGTATAAGGTCAAGCCATACAGTCCAGGTTGTACTCCATACATTGCAGACAGAAGATACTTATCAATGAACTCAATCGGATATGTCGCATCAGTGAAACAGGAATCATTTGCTTCAATTACCGTTTCTTTCTTCGACCAATCTGTACATAGAGAGTACCATTTTGATGATATTTATGGCTATGATTTAGCAGCTTTAAGTAAAGATGGTATCTTACTAGGTTGTTCTGGTGATAATAAGAAGGACGCTAGAATTTTATTCAGACCACATTCAAACACTGCTGAGTCATGGGAAAGAGAGATTCCAACTAGAGATGGTGAAATCTTAACATCGTTGTCGCTGAGTGACTCTATTATTCTTGTGGGTACTTCAACTGGCTACCTCAGAACATTTTCATTATATGGTATCCCTCAAAGTATTCAGAAGACTGCCCCAATAATTGCATCTGCCTCCAACACAAACTACATTTTCACAATTTCATTATCAAACAACAATCAACTAATTTATAACCTGCAAGATCTTGATGGTCGTTATTTACAGCGTGACTTGAGTCTACCATTAGAATTTAACCCCGATAGGGAGTTACTAAAAGGTATTTTCTTCAACACACATGGTGATCCAGTCATTGTAGGTAATGACGGTGTTGTATTGATTCTTCTAAGATGGAGAAGTCCGTTGCAGGCCACTTGGGTTCCTATCTTAGATTCTGATATCAAGATTAAGGAAATTGGTGGTAAGGGTGATCTAAACATTTGGCCGTTAGGTCTCCACCGTGAAAACTTGAACTGTATTATTATCAGAGGATCAGAATATCCAACTTATCCTTTAACTTTACCATCAGAGTTAGAAGTCAAATTACCAATAAGCAAAGAAACATCAGAAAAAGACACGGCAGAGGAAGAACTAATTAGAGCAAAGACGTTAGGTGAACTGTTAGGCGAAACATTAACTAATGATGGCGAAGTCTTTGAAGATGATAACGAAATCTTGAGTGAATACGCTATTGCTCACGATAGAGCCATTTTGAAATTATTTTCACAAGCGTGTGTTGAAGAGAAGAATGCAAAGGCATGGAGGTTAGCTCAAGATTTAAAACAAGATAAGGCATTAGCTGCATCCACTAAAATTGCAGAAAGAGTTGGATTGGTTCAATTGATTAATCGTATTAACAAGCTGAGAGAGAGAAGAATGGAAGCTGAAATTGAAGAATAAGGAGCTCTGGCTTGTTGAATAAGATGTGCAGTTTTGTTCTAACTGATTATGATTATTGTAGGATACAGGAGTTCTATACTCAACTACACATTCAACTTTTAAAAGATGAATACAACAATTTGTTCTGTGTAATTAATTAATAGAATAAATAATAGTTAATAAATAGTTAATAAATAATGGGATAAATAAGTTTCATGAATGATTGCGATCAGATTTTACCTTGTTTTTGGGCCTCTCTATAAGCCAAAACAGAAGCCCTATCTTCAGCAGTAGGTGTGAATAGAGGCTTCTTCTTCAAATGAACTTGAACCTCTGCACCTGGGATCTTCTTCTCCAAGTTTAAGTTGTCAAACACACATTTGTTTAACAAAGTTTCTGCCTTTCTGCAATTGTACAACTCAAAATTGTTGTTATTAATGCATTGCCAATGTAATTTGAAGCTTTCAGCACAATGTTTATTAATATCACTGATGACCGATGAAGCACATCTTGTGACTCTTCTTCCTTCTTTGAGACACTCAATTGGACCATTCTTACCAGCTTGTTCCTTACAAAGCATGAAATCATCGTTATAAGGAGCACATCTGGCACCGATGAAGAATGCAGCACTGGTTAAAGGGGCAGAGGACGCACCAACCTCTTCTACGTCCGGGATCTCCTTTGGCATGGGTGTAGGATCCACCAACAGCGCGTAGTTCAAGCTTGGTTCCCCGTTTCTTCCCATGTTTTGTCGTGTTCTTTTGGCTATTTTGGTGTTTTATATGGAGAAGTTTCGATTTCATTTCGATCCCTTAAATTTTGGGGTTAAATGCTCGGAGAAGATGCTTGGTTTTACGATTTCCTAATTTGGAAGTCTAGAAATCAAAACAAAAAAATTGAAATGAAGCCAGTCAATGTTTATTAACGCTCAAAGATCAAAGAAAAGAGCCATTAACAAGGGCTTCTTTGAACAGGATCAATTCAACGATACTTGAAATGTTTGGTGCTAACTCACAGTCTGGCGGTTCTCTTTTTGGTGGCAATAAACCAGCTACTAATACTGCATTTGGATCTGCATTTGGATCTGGACCTGGATCTGGGTTTAGTTTGGGCTCAAGTACAACTAATACATCAAATGGTACTGCTGCAGGAGGTTTATTCGGCCAGAATAACCCAAGTACCACTAATAATACTGGTGGTACATCTGGAGGTCTTTTTGGGTCAACCAATACCACCAATGCCTCAACGACTGGGGGTTTATTTGGTAATGCTAACAACGCACAATCTTCAACGACTGGGGGTCTTTTTGGTGGAAACAGTAATTCTACACAAGCTTCAAGTGGGTTGTTTGGAGCTAAGCCTTCAGGCAATCCTACTGGCGGGCTATTTGGAAGCACCGCTACCCAACAACCAAATTCAGGTGGTTTATTCGGTACTACTGGTAATTCTACCACCCAACCAGCTTCAGGAGGCCTATTTGGTGCCAAACCTGCTACTACTGGAACTTCCGGTGGTCTTTTTGGATCATCAGCTAATACACAAGGCCAGACTAGTGGTGGTTTATTTGGTTCCAATAACACAGCTAGTACTGGTACATCACTTTTTGGTCAAAGCAATCAACAACAACAGCAACAGCCGCCTGGTACATCGCTTTTTGGCCAAAATACTCAACAACAACAACAGCAGCAACCACCACCACAACAACAACAAACTAGTAATACATCATCACAGCCTGCATTTTCATGGTCTTCGACTTCATCTACTACACCTGGCCAACAGCAGCAACAAAACCCATTATCTTTCTCTTCTATCCAAAATGCTAGTAACAACAATGCAATTAACAGTTATTCAATAAGTATGCAAGAGCAATTAACAAAAGTGAAGAACTCTTGGGATCCATCTTCACAACAAACAGTCTTAAAAACATATTTCTATAATACAGTTGCACCAAATCAATCTGCGCTGTACAGCAAACCAGCAAATGAAACTGAAGATTGGGATAAAGCATATGAAAAAAGACCATCAACGAATTCTGTTCCAGTTCGTGCTGTTGGATTTGAAGATTTGCAAAAAAGATCACAAACTCAGGTTAATCATGTTGCCCAAGCCCGTGTTATTTTACAACAGATTAGTGAGAAGTACAAAGTTTTAAGTGATAGACATGAATTAGATACAGCATCAAGAATAGTGGAAGCCAAGGCTAGGCATACTAGAATATCTAGAAGAATCCTAAGATTGGTTTCAACTTTAGCTGTTTTAAAATCTAAAGGGTATCAATTATCACCAAGTGAAGAGAAATTAATCCAAGATTTCGAAGAGTTATTGAAAAAATCACAAGATCCATCAGGTTTAGGTAAGAGTAATGAATTATGGGCCAGATTATCAATTTTAAAAGAAAAGGCAAAGAGCTTGAATGAACAATTAGATGGTGCACTAGGAATCCATTCTAATGAAGTTAATAGAGAAGAAGATGACGTTGAACAAAAACAAGATCAAATACTGAAGATTGCAACTGTCTTACAGGAACAACAAAATGGTATCAAATATTTGGCAAAGATCATTAAAGATGATCAAAATGTTTTGCAAAAGTTACAGAAATTACAAAAATAGAGGAATGGAGTATGTTTTTTTGTGCATTAAATACATTTCATTCATGTCGTAATCCATCGTTAATAAATAAGTGTTAGTAGTCATATATATCATTTTAAATCAATGAGATTCTGGGTCTTGACAATCATAGGAATTGAATGCTGTGAACTGATTCTTACACCTTCAGAATCACCATTAGCTCTAAAGAAGGGATCATCATAAGTAGCGTGAGAGATTTCAACGTTCTTACTTTGTTTAAACATTGGTTTTATATCTTGAACCACCCCGTCTTTTAATCGTTTAAAATCACTAATCAAGGGAACAGCAACGATACTTTCCAATGATTTAACCAGTGTTAATTTCTGTTGATCATTTACTTGGAATACAGCCATTGATCTGGATGAATGATGGCTGAACCCAGCCTTTGACCAATAATCAGTCCAATAAATCAGCTTTCCGAGTCGACTGAATTCCTGGTAAATGTATCGTAGCTCAGAAGGAGTCCTCACTGACTTCTGGAAGTTTATGTGAGCGACAATACACAGTTTCAAAGGTTTTAGTGGCATTTTCCCGTTTGTTCCATACTTAAGTACTTTTGTTAAAAGTATTTGTTCTGCCATTTTATCATGTGAAAGAATGACAACAGCCGAGATCACTATCGAAAACACCAATCATGTATAAACAATGGCATTTCTTCACAATATTAGTTGTATTCACAGGGATCATATGGTTTTATCTAAGAGAAGACGCTAATAAGAGTGGGATCGTAGAAACAAGGACTTATAACAACTTGACAGAGATTGAAATATCATTTGTTGATCGAATTGAATCGGGTGCTGTTGTTGGCTATGACGCTAGAAGGTTTGGTATTTCAATTTTGAGACACGTCAGGGATCACAAAAAGGTGCCCATCCATTGGGATGATGTGATAAATAGCGGGAACAAGACAGGATTAGGGTTATATTGGTTATACCAATATCCTGTGAATCAAATTGTGTTGATGAATCAACAATTGCATTATTATGATACTGTGGAAGGTCATATAGGTCTGGTTGACGGAATTGATTCTATTAAACGAGAAATCGACGATTTTTTCAAGTATGAGTCGAAATGGATAGATAGTTTTAAAGCGATTGAGTTAACTTCGAGGCATTTCAACCTCAATAGTACCGATCTCCCCAATGAACTCGTTACTGATGATATAGAAGAAAACAGATATTTTAAAGAGGGATATTTGTTGAATGAAACCGGTCTGGCACATTATGAAGTTCGGTTTTATCATTCAAAATTACCAATGATTGATAGGATTGCAATCTTACATCGAATCATTAGAGCATGGGCTCGTTTTACAACAAGGGCATCTATCGACACTTGGATCGCTCATGGGTCTTTGATGGGATATTACTTTAACGGATTGATAATGCCATGGGATGATGATCTTGATGTTCAAGTAACAGCTGAATCATTCTGGAAGTTGCTAAGGCATAACGGAAGTATAATTATTGATTACCAAGATGAGGTTAATATTGGGAAATATTTGATTGATGTAAATCCTTGGTTTTGGAAAAGAGATGGGAACCCAGATAATAAAATCGATGCAAGGTTTATTGACGTAGATAGTGGTCTATACATTGATGTCACTGCGTTGACAACAGAGACCAATCCTAATGATATCATTGGCCTAGGGAGTAAAGAAGCAACTGAGTTGAACAAAGTGGTTGATCCATATTTTGATCCTATTCATACAACCCAGGGTGGTTTGTTCAATGATGAATTGTTTTCAAAGATCAATGAGACATGGGAGAAACACGATTTGGTATCATGTAAAGATTATCATTTCTATAAAATATCAGAGTTATCACCATTGATACCGACTCTCTTTGAAGGAGAGATCGTGATGATTCCAAATAATGTTCAAAATATACTATTAAGAGAATATGGCAGAAAGAGTTTATACTTGACAACATTTAAGACATGGAGTTATAATAAACTTGAAAAATTATGGGTTCATAAGACACTTAAATACGAATCCAGTCCCTTGCTATTGAAATTCATATCATATCATTCAAAGATCAAGGAGAGAACTTTCAAGAAACATACATTTGATATTGAGCTACTTGAAAGGTTTCCATCATTCAGAGTTGAGCCGTGGATCAGAGACGTTACAATTGGGAAGTTGTTGTAACTTTTCAGTTAATGTAATATATACAAATCATGTATCCCCACTATGTAACAAGAGCATTGACAAATCGAAGATTCATTTAGTTAGTTGATTCTTAATGAAATGATAAACTATTGGAGTTAACCAAAGAGCACCAGCAATGTAAGCAGAAGTTAGCAAGGTTTGATTGGTGAATTCTTGATGTTGTTTTTTTTCTTTTTCGCTTAAAGGTTGAGCTCCACCGTACATTTTTATTGATTTGCAGTGAGTTTTTGCAGTGAGTTGTAGTTTGTGTTAATTTGTGTTCAAGTTGGTTGATACTTGACCAAAGTTTTGATGGTTGATTTTAATTATGGGCAAAAAAAGTCGGATCTCGATCACCAATTCCGACTTGATTATTTGATATTTGATTAATCGCCTTTGAATATGATCAACACTCACACACAAAGAAGACGTTTGGATAAACAACAAAACAGTGGCAAAAGTACCGACTTTTAACGAAAGAATGAGTGAAGAAGAGAACTATGTTGTTGTTCCAGTTGAGGACACTGAAAAGTCTGAAGAGCAGGTTGAAGAACATGTTGCAGAACAACAAAGAGATCAAGAAGATTTCAGTGATGAAGAGTTCCATGAAGAAGGTGATCAAGAACAAGGGCAAGAAGAGCTAGGGCAAGAAGAGGCTGATTACGAAGCAAAAGATGATGATGTTCTACAGGACGAAGATTTCTCCAAGTTGAAAGCCCGCAAACGTAAAAATATACCTGAAGAAGACATACAACAGACTGCAAAGAGAACAACAACCAACGATTTCCATGATGAAGGTGTTAATGATGATGATAATAGGGTTCACCGTTCAAATGAAAGCTTCAGTGATGCAAGTAAAAGACGTCAAGAACTTGAAGCTAGATTAGAAAGAGCATTAAAGAAACCAAAAATGAAGAAGAGAAAAGATGAACATGATTTAACAAATGATGATGATGAACTGATTCAAATATTGAAGAGTCAGATGGATACTGCTGCTAAGAAAGATGCTGAACTAATTGAAACTCAATCTGGGATTGCTGTTAACAAGATTCAACTATTGCCAAAAGTTCGTGGTATTTTATCAAAAGTTAATTTGGCTGAAGTTATTCTTGATAATAATTTATTACTCGAAGTTAGACAATGGTTAGAACCTTTACCTGATGCTTCATTACCATCATATGAGATTCAAAAAGTGTTATTCAGTGCATTATTAAAATTACCAATCAATACAAATCATTTAAGAGAATCAGGTATTGGTAAAATTTTACTATTTTATCAAAAATCCAAGAGAGTTGAACCAAAGATTAAAAGAGTTGCTGACAAATTAATTTCAGATTGGACAAGACCTATAATTGGTGCTTCAGATAATTACAGAGATAAACAAATTAGTTCAATTGAGTTTGATCATCAAAGATTAAGAAACAAATCTAAATTACAGTCATCATCAAACACAAAAGATATTGAAAAATCAATTTATGAACAACAAGCTGCAAGAAGAAATAGAGCCGCTGCCCCAGCCCCAACTGTTACAGATTATAAATTTGCACCTAAATCAAGAGTTGATCGTTCAGCTACGTCTATTATGAGTGCTGGTGTTGGGACTTCCCTGAATAGAGATGATCAATTCAAGAGAATCAATCAAAAATTAAGTGGGAGAAGAACGACAACTAAGAAAGGTGGTGTTAGCATTGAGGGAAGAAGTTCTGGTTTTTAATATGAATAAATGATTGTTGAATTGTAATAATGAACTTGGCATAAATTTTTTTTTTTGAACCTTGATAATTCATACATATGTTATCAAGTAGATAATTGGCCTTTTTTCTGTTACAATCATACACCTCTCTTTTTAATTAATTATAAACTAATGTGCATAAAGCCAAAATATACAGAAATCTTTTCCAGAAAATGCGATTATGATCTTGGTTTTTCCTTCTTTTCCTTCCATAAAGCTAATAATGAAACACCAGAGACTTTGACAACTTTGAATCTAACACCTGGAATATCACCTTTAGCTTTACCCTTTCTACCAAAACCAGCTAATAAAACTTCATCGTTTTCATCGACATAGTTTAAACAACCATCATTTGGAACGAAAGCAGTAACTCTTTTACCGTTCTTGATTAATTGGACTCTAACACATTTTCTGATAGCAGAGTTTGGTTGTTTAGATTCAATACCAATTTTTTCTAAAACAATACCTTTAGCGTGAGATGAACCACCAAATGGAGATGATTTGAAAGCAGTACCCAATAATCTCTTTTTGTAGGATTGTTCGGCCCAACGGCTATAAGAGCATGTTAGTAGTTGTTCATGTGTTTCTTCCATTCATGACTTGGGGAGAATATGAGGGGTGGGGGTGGGGGGTGGAGTGTCTTTGCTCTTTAAGTGATATCATTTTGAAAAGTATGAGGTATATATAAACGTGTGTGTTTGTCTTGTATAAAATAAATTCTTTTTGATATCAAAATGATTCAATTGGTATGATATTTATTGCCTTTCTTCGTCATTGATAGTACTTTCATTGATGTTGACATTAATTCTCTCTGATTTGTTATTACGATCATATTGTTTATTGGTTTTATTGATGATGACCTCCCTTTTCCTTTCTCCAATTCCTTTCCCAAAACTCCCATCCACGCTTCTTCTTTTCTTTTTGGAGGGAACTTACTTGTTTCTTCTGTGGACACGTAATTTTCTAGCAGAGTTCAAACCTCTTGGTTTACCTTTACCCATTTTGGATTATTTGATCTGTTCTGTTATTAAATAAAACTGTTCAAGGTTGAAAAGTTTGAAAAGCTTTTTTTTTTTCGTTGTTTCACAACCAAAAAGCAAAAAAAACAAAAAATCGCACTGCTTATGAAATCATCTCACCACTGATTATGTAATCAGTGTAAAAAATGCCGCGTTTTTTTTCTGTTTGGAATTTGAAACGACACAAAAAAAAACAGAAAAATTCGCGACAGCGGTTGAAAAAAAAATTCAATAACATCCGTACACCACAGAAGTTTAATCTGAGAAGAAGTAGGGCTTCCTGTCCGAAAAGTCACATGACACTGTCATGTGATCTACTCCTTTAGGGCTGCATATGTAATGGGGACAACCTACTAAAACAAAGAACAAGTTTAAGTAACGAACAAGTTTAAGTAAAAGAACAAGATTAAGTAAATAACAAGTTATAAGTAAATAACAAGTTATAAGTAAAGAACAAGTTCTAAGTAAATAACAAGTTCTAAGTAAAGAAGCCGCTCATACTCTAACTAATAATGGTAATAACTGATGTTCTGATTGCAGACTATCTCAAGAGGAAAGGATACATAGAGACATCAAAGAAATTTGAACTAGAATCAAGGATAAATTCAACTACGACTACTAGTAATTATGAACCACTTGAAAGTATTATAAATGATCGAATCAAGTACATCGAACATACCGAAATTATCAACACAAGCACCTCCACCAATAACCTTGTTGAGAATAAACATCTTTTTGGAGTTTGGAATCAAGATCATGTCAATGATGCTAAAGAGATTAAGACTGATGGATCATTAACAATTCATTTATCATCAGCCCCATTTAAGGTTAATGATGAGATTAAACAATTGTTATTCATCACCAATTCTAATAAGAAACTGATTGTTAAAAATTTGAGAGATCAGAGTGACATTGGTGAATATCAATTACATAAATCAGTAGGTAAATGTTGTTATGCTATTCCAAATACAAATAGATTGTTAAGTTGTGGTATGGATGGTAAGATCAAATTATTTGAATTTTTAAATAATGATTTTAAACAAATCAGTGAATTTCAAATACACAAGAGATTAATAACGGATTTCAGATTAAACATTGAAGATGACAAGATTACAATTTTTTCCATTGGATGGGATTCTTTGTTAAAAATTCATGAATTACAAAACGATGATTCCTTTAAATTCATAAGTGAATTCAAGTTATTATCCAACGCTACAGCCTTAGAACTTTGTTATTTCAATAAGAAACCAATTGTTCTATTGACTAGATTAGACTCATCACAATTATCGTACTTCACTTTAAATTCATTAAACCAATTATACGAAATTGTTAAAGTTTCACTAAATGATGCAGAATTTTCTACACATGGGTTCACTCCGATGTCAATCAGTACGACCTCATCAGATTTGAATAATAAATACACTAAGATTGCCATTGGAACTTCTCATATCCCGTATATGAGAGTTATCATAACTTCACCACCAGATTTAACAGAGGTATTGAAAGAAGACTTGCAAACTACTAATGAACAACAATTGAGTAGTCCTCCTATATTAAGAGGTCATATCTTGGGTAACTTCAATTCTTTGAGTCCACAGGATAAATACTCACAAGCATGTCTCTTATGGAGAGCTGATAATTCAGGACTTTGGATAAGTGGTGATGATGGGATAATTAGAGGTCTTGAATTTCAAAATGGTGAAGTTATAAAAGAGTTGAAAAGTTTTGATCAAAGAATAAAATGTTTGATCAGTGTTGAAGTCGATGGGAGAGAAGTATTGGTGAGTTCAGGCATTGATAAGAGAGTTATCTTATGGGAGTAGGGTAGTACTTAATATATATATATATAATATGCTTATTACCATAGTAACGGTAACAGATCAATTTACCCCAGTTTCTGTACCTCGGCAAGTAATTAAAATAACTTTCGGCATTAAACCTGGACGACCGGACCGATGTTTGTATGGGGACCGATCCGATTTATTTTTTCAAAAGAGAATAAAACGCAAATTTGTGTGGAGTTTGATCACTGGTATTGAAATAAAAGATAATCAGCAGACGACGTGTTGGTATAAAAATAGAAGGGATCCCTTAGAATTAATTTTGTTTGGATTTTAGGAGGAACATTTTTACAAATTAAAGTAGTAACCTTAAATGTCAAACGTTGAATCTGCCATCTACGGAGCTTCTGCTTCTATTATTGCAAACACCATAGTTTATCCTTTAGACCTTGTTAAAACTGTCATTCAAACACAATTGGAAGTGAACCATATAATTGATAAGCAACTGAGTAATGATGGGAACCATGGTAATAATCAAGCTCACTATAAGAACTCAATAGATGCTGCTTTACAAATCTTTCAAAAACAAGGACTTAGTGGTCTTTATAAAGGTCTCGGTTCAAGTTTGCTTACTACTGCCGTTCAATCATTCACTTATTTCTACTGGTATTCGTTTGTGAGAAAGTCATATTCCAAGATCAAGAGATTGAATAATTTCACAATTACAAATTCAACCCCAGAGGAATTGGCCCTTGGGATGGTTGCTGCCGCTATTGGACAATTATTTACTTCCCCAATCTCTGTAATTTCAACAAGGCAACAAACTAACCCTAATAAGAACCCAACGATTTTAGCAACCGCTAAGAATATCTTGGAAGAAGATGGAATCACTGGGTTCTGGAGAGGTTTGAAAGTAAGTCTTGTCCTGACTGCTAATCCATCAATCACATATGCGACTTATGAAAGATTGAAAAACATTTTATTTCAAGGAAAATCTATTTTAAACCCCCATGAAAACTTTCTTCTTGGTGTCATCTCTAAGATGATTGCTACTTTAATAACACAACCTTTGATCATTTGTAAAGCTTTATTACAGAAGAATGACAATACAGCTAATGAAGATATGAAATCATTTCAAAACATTTTAAGATACTTGGTAAAGAATGAAGGTTTTGGATCGTTATGGAAAGGTGTTATTCCACAATTGAGTAAAGGTGTCTTGGTCCAGGGGTTTATCTTTATGTTTAGAGACCAGTTAAATGTGATCTTTAGAACCATTTTTGCCTTGATCAAATTACAAAAAGCTAAGAGAATTTGATAACAGATGGCAGTTTATACATATTTATGGCCTTTTTTTTTTATTAAACCATTTGCCATTGCTTGTACAATCAGAGAGATCGTTATCTCGTTAAAAATATCAAATTAAAACCTAATTTCATGTGGTAGGATTCTATGATTTCTTCCATCTGCTCTAACACTCCTTCCATTATTTCTCTTCATGGCTTTTCTCATATCATAAGCATCTTTATTATCATCAATTGTATTAGTATCTCTTGGATATTCGGCGTGTTCCCCACCATAGTAACCCACAACTCTTCTATACACAGAATAACCCAATTGTTCATATAGTTTGATTCCCAAAGTATTTGTAACTTTCACAAACAAATCAATGAAATTTGTCTCATGAGGTTTTGAATCCGTGATATATTCTAAATTATTACACAAATAAGAAGCGAGACCTATTCTTCTATAGTGTGAATTCACTGTCACTGCGGTTATGTGTGTATGCCATAGATCAGCCTTTCCTTCAGTTTTACCCATCATATAACCTGAGATTTGATCATGGGATTCTGTGGATTTGAAGAATAGTGAGGGCCATGTCGTTAAATATTGGAAGTAGAAGCCAATATCAAAGTTTTCTGTTAGTGCATCCAAGTTGACAGCGTTGAGGTGGAAAAGATCTGTCGCTTGGAAAGGTTTCAATGAGGTCATTGTTCACCAAATAGTATCTCAAGCAGCTTGGTTGCAATTCTCAGTATTAATAGTCAAATTTTTTCCGTTTCTCGAAATTTTAAAATTACATCAACTACTTTACATTAAAACAATTCAACTAATCAATTCACTGAACCAAACATGTCTCAATACATTGGCAAAACCATCTCGTTGATCTCAAGTAAGGGGATACGGTAAGTCGCTTTTTTTTTAGCACCTGTTTTCCTGCCATTTTTCAATTTCTTTTTTCTGACTCTTTCTCTTAGTTACGTTGGGATCTTACAAGATGTCAATGGTGAAGCTGCCACTGTCACTTTGAATAACGTCAAACCATACGGAACAGAGGGAAGATTGGGTGACCCATCGAAGGAAATTCCACCTTCTAATGATATTTACCCAGTTGTGGTGTTTAAAGGTTCAGATGTCCATGACTTGTCAGTATTGGAAGATGAACCAAAACCCCAACCAGTTGAACAGTCAATTCAACAACAAAACAGAAACGAGCACTCAAGTGACGAACCAGTCTACCAAAGACAGCCACAACAACAACAACAACAACAACAGCAGCAGCAGCAGCAGCAACAACAACAACAGCAACAACATCAGCAACAACATAATCAATACCAACCACAAAGATCAAGACAACCAAAACAACCAAAACAGAATGCTTTTAATGCTGAAGTTCCTAAAGACGATTTCGATTTCAACTCAACCAATGCAATTGATGAATTAAGACATAAAGAAGATGAAACAGAGGCCGCAGAGGAACAAACTACTCCTGCTTATGATAAGAAGAAGTCCTTCTTCGACACGATATCATCTTCAGCTAACGAACCAGCTCGCCCACAAAGAAGCTACTATAGTAGAGGTCGTGGTGGTAGAGGCCGTGGAGGCAGAGGTCGTGGAGGTTATGGTGGCTACAACAACAGCAACAGTAATGATAATAACTAACACCTAAAAACATGTGGAACTGAGCAAATTAATTGATCCATTACACCTTCATCCCTTAAACACCGATGACCCTTAAAAGTTTCTAATAAACCCTTCGAATAGCGGTATTTGTAGCAGTAAATCCCAGAGATTTGAATAGTCTAATACCATATGATCTGCCGCTTTCAACACATTTATATAACCATGGCTTTGCTAATAATAAGAATCCAGCAGTAAGAAATCCTTGAAACAAAGGCATGAATAAGATGTCACGTAAAACAACTTTAACTATTACTTTAACTGTGATCGGAGCATCATCTTCTAGGTCATCAACCTGTAAATCACTTGAATTTGATGCTTTCAATTCTGAAATTCGTGCTGATTTGGCTTCTTTTCTTAAACTTCTCCTGAAAGAAGAATCAAACCGGAGATCTGGAATTGCCACAGGTAACGAACTCATTCAAAGGACAAGTCTTTATGGATTAATCATTGTATAGCTCAACACATAAAAGAAGTATTATTACTTTATTCCCCCAAAAGTGAACACTAAAAGCAGGGTAACTACAAAAATTCCACGATTACCTAATAAACCTAATAAATTACATAATACATTGTATTATGTAATCCATTACATAACCAAAATCCATTATCTTAGTGGAAAGAAAAAAATGTTTCATTCAATGAATAAACACGTTAATCAACGAAACCACATCGGAGGCAAATCAAAATGAGTGAAGGTCCCACAGTAAACATCCGTCACGTGGACGAAGATGAAGTTGATTTTGTTTTATCCAACGTGGATTTAGCTTTGGCTAACTCCTTTAGAAGAACGATGATCTCAGAGATTCCAACACTGGCCATTGATTCAGTTGAGATCGAGACAAATACTTCAGTTTTAGCTGATGAATTCATTGCTCATAGACTAGGGCTGGTCCCTTTGCAAAGTCTGGATGTTGAGCATTTGGAATACTCGAGAAATTGTACCTGTGATGATTATTGTAACAAATGTTCTGTTGAATTATCATTAGATGTTCGTGCTGAAGATGAAGGTCTTCAGAGTGTTTATTCCAAGGATTTATACATTGTTTCACAGCATGGAAATGACAGAATAGGACATCCTATCATTAAGGATAAAGAACAGAATGGTGTTCTTATTTGTAAATTGAGAAAAGATCAAGAGTTGAAAGTTAGATGTATTGCCAAGAAGGGTATTTCTAAAGAACATGCTAAATGGTCGCCATGTGCAGCTATAGGATTTGAATATGATCCATGGAATAAATTAAAACATACAGACTTCTGGTATGAAGAAGATGCGGATGAAGAATGGCCTAAATCTAAAAATTCTGAATTTGAAGATCCTCCAAATAAAGATGATCCATTTGATTACAAAGCTGTGCCAAATAAATTTTATCTAAACGTCGAAACAGTCGGTTCGTTACCACCAGATGAAGTAGTACTTAGAGGTATAACTGAACTTCAAAAGAAAGTCGCCACCATTGTTGCAGAATTAGATAAAAGTGACCCAGCTGGTAATGCCACCGCCTATGGAGGTGGTGCGTATTCAACAAGAGGGGATGGTGTTCAATACGGTGGATTTTCACAGCGAGCAGTTGATAACACTCAGTATGGTAATCCAGACACAGCATACGCAGCCGGTTGGTAGATAATCGTACAAAAGTAAATATTATAATGGTTGATTACATTTTTTTTTTTTTTTTTGAGTTTTATTGCCTAATTTATTTTTATTTCGAATCGTTCCATTTTACAACGTCTTCAAACTTGACAAGCTTCCCACCAAAAATATCTAATGCAGATCCATAAGTGAGATCAACTTTCCCCTTACTCAATATTTCTACGTTTTGTAAATCTTCAATACTCTTTGCACCACCAGCGTAAGTTATTGGAATATCACACCATTCTGCTAATCTCTTCACCAATTCTTCATCAATCCCCTGACATAAACCTTCCACATCAGCGGCATGAACAAGGAATTCATCGCAATAGTTACTCAAGGTTTGAAACGTCTCTCTATTCAATTCAAAATCAGTTACAGTTTGCCATTTATTAATAGCAACGACCCATCTTGTTTCATCATTGATAATTCTCTTTCTACAACTCAAATCAATAACGATTTTATCCTTTCCTACCAGGTGAACCAATTGATCTAATCTCTCCTGTTGAAATAATCCATTAGGGAAAAGCCATGAAGTCACAATGATATGGGATGCACCTTGATCTATCCAATATTGGGCATTACTATCATTGATTCCACCCCCAATCTGTAAGGACCCAGGCCATGTTTGCAAAGCCTCTATAGCAACAGTGTCATTTTCAACATTTGATCCTAATTTAATAACATGAGTACCAATTACATTATTGGTTTTGTATAATTCAGAATAATAAGATGATGGTTTTGATGAGACAAAGTTTGTGTCTGCTGAAGAACCAGAGGAGTGTGCATCGTCACCTTTTAGGGTCCCACCAACAATTTGCTTCACTTTGCCCGAGTGAATATCAATGCAACCTCTGAAACGTGTCATACTGGTAGTGAGAGTTCTTAAGAGCTTTGTTTAAGAGCTTTGTCTTACTTGTCTTCTCTTTGACTCATGATTAGGCTTCAACTATTCAATCACGGTCGAGAAAAGTTTTGATTTGGGGACACACTCGCAAAAAAAAAAATTTAGCTCATCGCTTTGTGTCAAAGGGAAATGAGGTAGATGAACAAAGAAGGAGGACATATTTAAAATAGAGAAGAATGGGCGATGAAGATTATAGAAGAGCAATCGAACTTCAAAGGAGAGCGTTTGAGGAACAGTTTGGATCTTTAGAGGAAATGGGGTTCGATGATAAGACAAAGGTTGAATCCGATTCTGAACAAGTTGATCATGATGGATCTGAGGATAGTGACGATGATGATGCTGATGATGATAATGATGAAGGATTGGTGTATGGAAAAGGGAAGGAAGAGGATAGTGATGGCTTTGAATATCAGAATTTTGATAGTGATGATGAATTTCAAGGGTTTGATGACATTGAAAAGACCGTCCATCAACCAACAGTGGTAAAATTCACAGATACAACGAGATCATATACAGAACCAACAAAGGCTGAAAAGAAATTACTGAAATCAGGTAAAGCCCCATTGACAAGGTCCAAACATGCCATTGATACAAAGCAACAACCAAAGACAAAACAAGATGAGGAAGATATTCATAATGATTTAGAACTACAACGATTCCTGAAAGAATCTCACATTTTATCCAATTTTCAGAATGAAAATTCAGGCGCTGAGTTAACTCTACAAACCATAGACAATGACGGTGCAATTGGGAAAGCTCGTCGTTATACGCTAGATTCACGTTTGAAATCGGTTTCAGAGACAAATCGTGTCAAGCCGCAAAGACTAGAGAAGATGCCGATGGATATAAGAAAAGGTATGATAAAATCACGCCAGGAAAAGATCCGCAAGTACGAGCAGGAGGCTAAAGAAGGTGGTATTATTTTATCAAAGGTGAAGAAAGGCGAGTTTAGAAATATCGGGAAGGGCTCATTAAGTATTAATGATAGAATCGGAAGTGGGGTTAAGAAGGATATGAAAAAGAAGACGTATAGACAGAAAGGTCTTAAGATCAATAGTATTGGGAGAAGTACGAGAAATGGGTTGGTTATCAGTCAGAAAGATATTGATAGAATCAATGGAACTGGGGACAGAGGTAAGAAGGGCGGTAAGAAAGGCGGTAAGAGGAGATGAGTAGATCAGTTCAATCACCCAAATAAAACAAAATCACAAAAGGATTTTATTTAAATCATATAGATATTTAGTGTTATAATTACTATGATCTCTTCATTTGGTCAACTAGGGTTGTATTTGAGGTCCGATCAAACTTTAGGAGTTAATGATATTTGTGGTTTCTGTGTCAGTGGATGGTTTGGAAGTTTCTCCAATAATGAGCATTAACCGTCAATGATTATCTATAGAATGATTTAATCGAATGATGAGCTCAGGTTGAATATAATGCTAACGGGTTCGTCGGTAAGATCCAAGATCCATTGACCTTTTAAAATTGTTATGATCATGTGCTATCACGATTAGATCAGAGTGCTTCGATATAATTTTTTTTTTCTTCTACTCGTGTGACCGTCGATCAAAGCAATAAAAGCAACACAATTAGTGCGTGCTTTATCGGGAAATCGAAGCGATTAGATGGAAAGGTGAAAATGTCCATCAGAATATTCTATAAGTTCCTCTGATTGGATTCCTTTCTGTATGATTGGTGTTTTCTTTGTATATAATTGGAACGAGTCCAGGTTTCAATGCCCCAAAGAAAAGAATCAGCCGAGGTATTCTAGGAAGAATCCTGCTGCTAGAGGGAAAAAAACAGTTCCTGGGAAGACGCTAGCAGTTCCTGGGCAGTTCCTGGGCAGATAGATGCTAGGCAGATGCTAGGCAAAAGCTAGGCAGAGAAGAGTCGAGAAGTGTCCCTTTTTTTCTTTCAATTACAGAGCCCACGTGGGTGCAAATGCCAAATGCAGAAAATCTACTTTGGGCAATTGACGAATCATATTAAACATACGAAAATTTACCAATTTACCAATTTAGGTTATTACAGCAATTATCTTCGTCAATTGGCAAACAAATATGCAGGATTGTGTAAAGTATCCGTTGTTTTTTCAGAATTTATGCAATGTAAATGCGCTCGAAAAAACTTTAAAAACTTTAAAAACTTTAAAAACTTTAAATATTGCCGGTTAAAACAACAAATCCCGAAGAAAAAAAGGTACTCTCAAAATTAAAGAGAAGGGATCTTGAGATTAATTAATTTTTTTTTTTTTTTAATAAGGGTAGTTTGACCATTAAACCCACAATAGAAATATTTCGATCGATTCAAAGTTGAATTTCTTCAAGCTCTGTTCGTTCATTTGTTAAAACTGACAAAGTTTATAACAATTTTATTTAATACCAACAGCAAAAGAAGACAAACTTGCGAATTTAAAATACAACTTCTTTAATTGTTCTAATCGGTTTACCATTTTTGTTGTCTCAGATAAGTTGATCAAGGAGAAAAGAAATCATTGAAATTCAAATTTTTCTTCACTCTTTTAATATCAGTTTGATATAAGCAAGTTAACTCAAAAGGGAGTCGAGTAAAGTACCAAAGAGCAATAAAGAAGCATTTACACAAACACATATCAAACATCTATCTTTGACAAATTACAAATAAATTCTCTGATATGGAAGCTGCCAATTGGATATTCAACCAAGATAGCCCAGGTTCCACCCCCGCTGCTCAACAGAGTCATCATCAACATCATTCATCTATTCAAACCGAGCATACATTTCTTCACTTTGACTCTCCAGATAACAATTCTGATGTCTCTCATGTGAATTTGTCTACGGGATTCAACCACGATCAACCTTCAAATCATGAACATAATGTGAACACCCCTTCTGGTCTAGTTAATTCTTCAGCTAATACTCCTTCTAATCATACCCATAATGAAGATTTTCAACGTTATCTGTCATCCAACTCCCCGATTGATATCATGGAAGGCCCTGCTCATCAACAAAAGGAAGACCTTTCCAATTGGGCCACCATCCCTGATTTGAGTGACTTAGAGATGAATTTCTTCCCAGGTGACTCACATAGCAACGTCTCTCCTCATGACCATGAACACAATAATGAACAACAACAACATCTACATCTACATCAACATCTACATCAACATCAACAACATCAACAACATCAACAACATCAACAACAACAACAACAACAACATCAACAGCTAAAACATAATGCCTCAATACCTCCTACACCTACATCTTTTGAAACAAACGCCTTCCATCCTCATCCTCAACTATTCACAGACTTACAATCTCCTGCAATTGATAATCACTCTCATTCAGTGAGGCCAGATATGGTATTTACTCCGTTAGTATCACCAGCAGTAACCCCAATGGATCCACTTCTCAAGCAAAATAATCAAAATACTTCAAATTCAGGATTTTTCAGTCCATTAACCTCACCTGCTTTAGAAGCGAAATCTCCAATGAAATTGAAGAAATCATCAAGTCCCGAAGATAGTACGCTGAATTCTACTACCAAGAAATATTCAAAGAGAAAGACACCAGGGAATACCCCGATTGTGGGACCAACCATTCCTGGTCGTATTGCTAAACAATCACCAATTATCAGGGCTAGAAGATCTTCTTCATACGCTAATAGCATGACACATCATCATTATAATAATAATAACAACAGCAATATTAATAGTAATAATAACGATTCAGAACAAAAGGAAACTACAGAAATTATGGCACCACCAAAGGCGCGCCGTTCTAGAAAATCACAAAATAACGTCCCCACTGTCAATGGACAACCAGCTACACCAGCTACACTAATGAACTTCAAACTTGAATCAAATTCAACACAATCTTCACCAGTGATTTTACCATCCAATGGTTCGCGCCGCTCTTCATTATCGGCAATCAAGAATTATGAAGAAGATGCTGATTCTAATGATCCAACTTCCAAAAAGACTTCACATAAATTGGCTGAACAAGGTCGCCGTAATCGTATGAATCAAGCTATTCAAGATTTAGGTGCTTTAATCCCTGAAGAACTGAGTTGTACAGTTACTATTCCAAGTAAAGCCACCACTGTGGAGTTAGCTAGTCAGTATATTAAAACCTTGTTGATAGAGGTTGACCGCTTGAAGTCCAAATTGCAGCAGAGTGATCTTGTCAGCAACGATAGTATCAGTCCCTTAGAGACCACAGGTGGTCACTCATCTTGAAAGGATATTCTTCTATTAAATCCTTTGCTAAAAAAGACAAAGAGAATGAGAAAAAGGAGAAAGAGAATGAGAAAGAGAACGAGAAGGAGAAGGAGGTACTTGTTTGCTTCTGTAAATGAGTATGTTAATGTTTCGTTGATAGTTTCTTTGTTTTCAAAGTTTATGATCATTATTGTGGAATCACTTAGTTCCTGCTTGCACCTTATACTTTTAATGTTTAGAAAGAAAAATACTAATTTACATCAATTGAGCTTGTAGTGAGTTTCTCTATTGATTATGGACTATTACATTATCTTCATCGCGCGGAGTTATCGAACACAGAAGAAAAACAAGAGAAAACCACCATAAAAAAAAGGTGTCTTCTCCCGCTAAAAGCCCATATCAATTTGTGTTTCTTCTATGTAAAAAGTTGTTAAATATCAATCATAACACTGACTAAACAAATGTCTCAAACTCCATACACAAAGTGGAACTTTCTTTCATTTTCATTTGCTTGTTTTTGTACTATCTCATTTGTTGTGTTTCTAAGCTCCACACAATCTTTCTTCTTAACAGATGTACTTGGGGTCAGTGAAAAGATTGGTGATTATATTGGTACATTGGGTTTTGCTGATGAATTGCTTTCGATCTCAATGAGTCCCTTCCTTGGGGCTCTTAGTGATAAGATTGGGCCTAAGTACATCACTTGCTTCGGTATCTTTATAATTGGTACCTCATTGATGCTTTATACTACGGCAAAGACCGTCTATCCTGGTTTGCTAATTTGGAGATTGTTATTCGCTTTAGGTACTACAGCAGGTGCTGGAATGCTGACTGCACTGCTTGCAGAATTGAGTGCCTCTGGGTTTGAGTTAAAGTCGTTATTCACGTTCAACGAACCGATGAGTGATTATGAAGCATTACAACAACCAGTTATCAATCATGTTGTGGAAAACGAAGTCGGAGATGACGTGGATCAAGTTGATGGCGTTTTATCAAAGAGAAATGGGAAATTGACTTCTGTCATTGGTATCACTACTGGTCTTGGTGCTGTCTTTGCAGTGTCTGTGTATTTACCACTCCCTACGAAGCTGGGAAAGACCGAACCACCAGCACAAGCTTTAAAACACTCATACTTGATTGTTGGTGCAATTGCAATCCTGTCTTCATTCGTACTAGCATTTGGACTATTCTCTAATAGGAAGCTTAGAATTCCATGGGTTACAAGATACTTATCACCGTATGATGATGTGCTTGAGGAATTAGAAGCTGAGGAAGAAGAGACAGCAAGACAAACTACAAAATCATACTTTGAACTATTAAAACTAGGGTTTCAAGAGGCAAAGAATCCAAAAATTGCACTTGCATATCTTGGTGGCTTCGTTTCACGTTCTACAACAGTCGTCACTGGGGTCTTTATCCCATTGTACGTCAATAGTTATTACTTAAGACATGGCAAATGCTCAGTTGGTGATAAATATCATTGCAGAGATGCTTATGTTCTTGCTGCTATTCTAACCGGGATCATTCATCTAGTTTCCTTATTGCTTGCCCCATTGTTTGGATTCATTGCTGATAAATACGGTAGAAAGAACTCCATGTTGATCACTGCTTGTTCCGGGCTGATTGGATCATTGGGATATGCATTTTTAAAGAACCCAACTTCTTTATGGGCCTATGTTTTTTCGTTGTTCTTTGGTAGTGCGCAAATTGGGTCCATCATCACCTCAATGTCTCTAGCCACTGATAAACATCGTGCTCATAACGGTTCAATCAGCGGTGTATATTCGTTTGTCGGAGGGATCGGTATCTTGTTGATCTCCAAAGTTGGTGGATATTCTGCTGATTATTGGGCTGGAGCACCCTTTGTCATTTTAGCACTATTTGATACTGTGCTGCTTCTTGCTACCTTATACGTTGGCAGCAAGTTTTCTTTGTTGAAAAGTACCTTCACCAGTGTTACTTTGCCTACTAATGATTAATAGATTAGCTGTCTTGTATATAGAATGATGCACCTATTGCTACATTTGAAAAAAAAGGGATAAAAAATTCCCTATTACCACGACACTGCCAGAAGTGTTCTTGGTAAGAACAGATCAGGCGAAGAAAACTAACATCGAATACACAGTTCTAGAAATACATTAGATGATTTATTTTTCCTCTTTAAACACAAAACCCCCATAATAATTTTACTATATATAAATGACTATACTGTATTAAAATTAATCTTGAGTTTTTTGAGTACCACGTAACAAACCAGTTCTTCTGGCAGCGATTAAACCAGCCTTTTGACCTGGAACAGCACCTCTGGAGATGGTTGAAGCCTTACCAATATGTTGATGGTTACCACCACCGTGAGGGTGATCAACTGGATTCATGGCAACACCACGAGTCTTTGGCCATGAGTTACGTTTAACTCTGTATTTGTGGAAAGCTCTACCAGCTTTTAGTAATGGTTTGTCAACACGACCACCACCGGCAATAACACCAATAACACCTCTAGCATCTGAGGAGACAACTTTCTTAGCACCAGATGGTAATTTGATTCTGGTTTTGTTTTCATCTGGGTTGTGACCAATGACAATAACGTAGTTACCTGAAGCTCTGGCAACAGCACCTCTGTCACCTGGTTTTTCTTCAACGTTAGAAACAATGGTACCTTCTGGGACAGCACCTAATGGTAAAACGTTACCAACGTTTAAGGAAGCTTTTTTACCAGCGTAAATAAATTGACCAGTGTAAACACCTTCGTTAGCAATAAAAGTTTCTTCACGTAATTTATATTTGTATGGATCACGGAAAACAACTTTAGCTAATGGAGCACCTCTACCAGCATCATGGATGATTTGTTTAACAACACCACGGATGTAACCATGACGTTCAGCATAATCCAAGGTTCTTAATTTAGCAGCACCTTCTCTTAATCTGGTGTGAGAGGTGAAGATTGAACCAGCACCCTTTCTTTGGTTACGAATAACTCTACCTGTGGGAAGAATGTTAGTATTCCAGTTTTCATATTAAGACTGTTTTTTTTCTTTAATGGAGGCTTTCTGTATGTGATGATGTATATATCTTTCAAAAGTTAATACTCCAGTGATAGTAAAGAATATTGGATAATCCTTTCTGAAATACCTGGTATAATATCTCCCTAATAAAATTCTCTTATTATGATACCTTATAAACCAGTATTGATATTCTTCTATTAGATCATTAACAGAACAATCGATAAAACTTCATAATATTAATGAAACTGATTCAAGGCCTCTATTCAAATCCATTCTTTCTCTTTTCTTTCACTAGTTTCTTCTCTTTTTTTTGACACTGGTATCCACTCTTATACTATTCACCACAATCTTGTATCCTCTTTAGAAGACATACCCATTGTTGATTATTTGTTTGGTGTTTGGAACTTTGTATTAGTTAATAGGTGAAGAGTTTTAAACACTTTTTCACTTTTCACCAAAAGTTTGTTTTTTCCCAACAGTGCTTCATAACCAAAAAAAAGCCCAATACCGAAATGGATCTCCAGAGTCTTTCGCGAATGGGACTGCTTTTTTTTTTGTTTTTTGGCTCCCTCACTGTCAATCACCCGAACATCCAAACATCAACAGAGCAAAGTAACAAAATGACAGATCTACGTGCCAGTAACAAAAAAAAACAACATGAGTAATCACGTGATTCAAAAAGAACAAGATCTGCCAATTACTGAAGTGTCAATCATGGATGTGTCAATGATATTCAGTTTCAGGATTGAAAGTCACCATTATATAAAGTTTTGGAAAGGAAGTATAGATGGGAGAGACAAGAGTGAGGCTACAGTAAATGTCAAAGCATAAGCAAATCAGCATTTTTGATGATAACCAATAGAGAAAAAAAAATCAGCAGGTTTTTACACATAACTGTGACAATGGTAAGCTAAATACTGTAAACGAGATCTTCTCTTCATTTCACATTATTGGCTTTCCTCAATAGCTCTATTACCATTATAACCTTCTGAGCCTTCAGTATCACCTCCTGGAATATGCTTGGCATCCACAGTGGTGGCATTAGAACCGGTTCTCGCAGGGCCACTAGCCTCTTGCTGAACTTGTTGTAGTTTTTTTGCACGGACTTCAGCAGCTTTCTTTACTTCATCAATCTTTGACAAATAAGCAGGTTTGAAGTCAACTTTCTTACCCTTCAATCTCTTCTCTTGCAAAGCTTCTAAAGCGGTTGGGATTGCATTTTGCTCCCTCAATGTGACTAAAGCAGAAACATGATGCGAACGGAATACATATTTGGAATTCCTTTTGAAGCGACTCTTGAAAATATAAACGTCAGTTGGGCCATACTCATGAAAGAACTCACGCAAGTCACCGTCAGAAACCTTGGGAGATAAACGGCCAATGTAGACTGTGTCATCTGAAACTGGGTTCTCTGGCTTTGAAACTTCAGCTTCGACTTCAATTTCGTCTTCAGCATGATTTGATTTTTCAATATCTACCTCATTTTTCTCAACCTGACTTTCGTTCTTCACTTTGTCTTCGTCCTTTTGAGCTTCCACGATCGGTTCGTTGCTCTCGTTTGAATAATGTGAAGCACCGAATTTAGATCTTGAACGTTTGACTAATTTCTTTGGGGTATATGGAAGATAAGGTTTAGCTCTCAAAAGACGATCGTGCAGCTTTTGACCATCAATAAGTTCCTTTGCTGCAGAGACTTGCTCTTCACTTTCGAATTCAACATAAGCGATACCCAATGATTTTTGATAAGCTGATTTGAACCTTCTGACTGTTTGACTAGGGATTAAAATAGATAAACTGAAACCGAGTTTGTCAGTAAATCCCTATCGAATAAAACACCATTAATTAAAACACGGGTATGGATTTCTCACACGTCAAAGTCCTTCAACAATTCTTTCAAATCATCCTCGCTGGTATCATAACTAATATTGTTTATATAAAGACGTTTGTTATTACTGTTGGCGGTAGACTTCTTCTTCACAGTGGTACCCTTTGCTGAATCCACTTCAACAACAGCGTCAACGTTGTTAACATTGACAGGTATCTGTTCAAATACACTCATTGTTAATATTCAGCCTGGCGCTAATACACTACTTTATTTACAGAAATAATTGAAAGGGAAAATGGCAAACTGTGTCAGTTACACAAAAGTGGAACTTTTTGTTTTTATATGAAATCTTTCCAAAACGTGACACAAAACTAAAATCAAAACTTGAAAGTACACTTACAAATAAACAAATCTCGTTGTTATCAAAAAAATCCTTAACCATTAAAGTGATATACAATAGAACCTAATGCAAAGTTCAGTTCAATGTTATGAAACAAATATAAATGTCACCATTCTGTGTAACTTCAGTTCAACCTAACAGCAGTTTCTAATTTCATTATAGTCAATCAGACTGGGCTTATTTGGCGGCTTCAGCACGGGCAGCAGCTAGAGCTTTGACGGTACCGTGTAAGGCAAATTTGTGGTTACGTTTAAATTTAGCATCAACACCTTTTAAAGAAGGGTATTTGTGGGTTTTTGGTTTCTTGATACCGTTACGGTGAGCTTTTCTGTTTTGGTTATGGTTGGTGTGATTCTTGGATTTAGACATTCTATAAGGATTGTTAGTATTCTATCTCTCTTATTATAAATGGCTTAATTAACGATGATTTGTCGATGTCGTGTGAAAATATTGATTGATCTGGTGATCGAGAACTTATTCGTGGTTCAAGATTTATGATTGGATTATCTGACTTCTTTAAAATACTCTTATTCTAACGACAGAATGTAGTTCTATTCGCAAACTTAGTCATAGTTGTTTCTATTGGTAAAACTTCTGAATTGCTTTCAAAAAATAGGAAATTCTTTTTAACTGCCATAGATCAATCTCTCTTCATGATAAATATCCCACATTATTATTTCTACCTCCACAGGCGCTCACTAACTCGCAAGATCAACAATTCATCATCGCAAACGTGCCTTCATTATGTCTATCATATCAACGTACTTGTTTGTTTATTAGGATACCTCTTTGAAACGTTCCGCTAACGAAGCTTCACAATTTGAACATTTTTTTGATAATTCGGTACTTTAGTCGCGAGTGTGCTTCCCCTACCATAAAATAGTTTAAACAGGGAAAACTTTCTGAAAAAGTTTTTCAATTTTTCAGCTGTGACTGTCGGATTTTATTGTCTAGAAATTTGAGGGCTCAAACAGTGACATCACGTGATTCGTAGTTTTTTTAGGGCTCTTGCGATTCTAACAGATAAAAAAATAAACAGTCGTTTACTTCTACTGATTAATGTATGTATGTCCTAATAGAATCGAGTTATAAACGTTCAAATATCCAGCTACAGAATTATTCTTAGTCGAAATCTAATGTGATAATAAACAATAAATATTATTCACAAGCACAATGATTATTAAAAACCTAACATGAACCCAAAAGACTCGAATATATATAGTAGCTGGAAACCAAAAAATGATTATATATAAAAAAAAAAAACAAGTGCTAAGATAATTCCTCCGTTTGTTGATATGTACAATTCTTCGAAGAATCAGAATAGATTCATTCTTAAGAAATAACTAAGCAAGATTGACTAGTTCTTTCTTTCCTTCTTTCTTAACATTATGCCTGTGAACTTTTGATTTTTCAAGAGAAGATGAAAAAAAACTTTAACTAAAAATGTGTCATAAAACCTTTTCCTTCCTGTGATACTTTACTTCATTAAATAATCCTATTTCAATTTGTAGAATAATCTTGGAGCAACACAGTCGTTAAGATGATGTTGTAAGTGGAAGAATTCTTCAACACAATCTTCTTTATAGTGTTTGTCTTCGTAACCTTCTTCTTCTTGTTCCTTAGTGACTCTTTCGACACATTCAGCAAAGTGATGAACGTATGGCTTGATTTCTTCAGTCTTGGAGCATTCCTCTTTTAAAAGATCTAATGGATCACCACCAGCTTCATCTTCTTCATCTTCTTCATCGTCTTCTTCTTCTTCATCTTCTTCTTCAGCTTCTTCTTCGTCGTTTTCAGCTTTGGCGACGGTTGGGACGAAGGCGTCTTTTAATTCATCAAGGGCTTCAGCTAGAATGGAGAGCATTGTGTCTATGGATTGAAGATTAACTTGTCCTTTCTAGTTAAAACCTTTGCAATTGTTGTCTTATTTTTTTTTTTATTTTCCGGTCTTCATGTTAGAAAATATTTAGACAGTCCTCATTGGCTAAAAACCGGAATGCGCGAAAATTACTTCATTGAGTCCCCCCACAAATTAGTCGATCCAATATATTTGCAAGTAAAACAAAATACATCAATCAACAACTACTGAATACATTATGTCAATTTTGGAAAAGATGTAAACGATGTACCATCTACGCTGCCATTCCCAGTAAAAAAACTCTTAACGAGCAGTTGTTCCCATTATTAAACAAAGTACTAAATATACCGTATACAAAAAAGAAAATCATAAAAGAAGCATCATAATCAAGCAGTAAAGCAAAGACGTACTAAACTTATTTTCTGTCAGAGGAAGTAGCAGCATCCACAGCCTTGGCTCTCTTTTCTAATTTAGCGGCCGACTTGGCACCGAAGATACCACCACCCCAGTGTTTTCTGTTTTCCTCGTATTTTTCAGCAAAGTTGGAATTAATGGTTGAAACTAAAGTAGCTAAGGCAGCTTCATCTTCTAGTCTAACTTCAGTTAAAGCAGCAACGGCAGAGGTCTTTTGGCGAACTAAGGTACCTAATCTAGCTTTACCTTTGATAATGGCGTATGGAATCCCTAATTTTCTGCACAAAGCTGGTAAGAAGATAACCAATTCAATTGGGTCAACATCGTTGGCAATCAAGACCAATTTAGCCTTTTTGTTCTCAATCAAGGAAACAACGTGGTTTAAACCGTATTTGACAACAAATGGTTTTGGCGAAGCTTCTTGTCTGGTCTTACCTTCAGCAATGGCAGCAGCTTCCTTCGTTAAACGTTCCTTCTTTTCAGCTTTGGTTTCTGGTTGGTATTTGTTGAATAGTTTGAAAGCTTCAGTGGCAGTGTTTCTGTCTAGGACATGTTGGAATTGAGCAATAGCTGGTGGAACTTTTAATCTCAACTTTAAAACTTTTCTTTGTCTTTGTAATCTGACGTATTCTGGCCATTTAACAAATCTTGATAAGTTTCTTTTTGGTTGGACTGCTTGACCAATACCGAATTTCTTTGGTCTTGATTCAGCTAATGGGTTCTTTGGGGTTTTGGTAGCTTTGGATTTGGAACCGAATGATGGAGCTGGAGCAACTTTTTTAGCAGGCTGTTCATCGAGATTGTTAGTACTTTTTGAATTCTAATTTGAAAATGGGGGTAACCAAAAAAAGAAAACATAAAGGAATATTACAATCTCTAAAGTTTTAGAATATCTAACAACGATATTCTAAAATCTCAACCTGTGTAAAATAAGACTTGGTCAACAGGAGTCTTCAAAAGAAGAAACATCCCTCATATTCAAAACACAAAGGAGAAGCAACACTCAAAGGTTATCAACGAGTGCTCCTCAGAATGGAAAGCACAAATAATCTCTTTCCACCTTCAGTAAAACCACTCTCAAACCTCTGCCAATTGTTATTCTAATAGAATCAAATTGGGGTTGGGCTAAGTCCAGGCATTAAACATGACATCGTCAACACTTCCTAAAAAAATACACAGTGGTATCGTAAGAAGCTCCATAATGTCTTTTTATTATCTAGCATGAGTTTATGATCGCTCATGAAGAGGCATAACATACCATTTTTGTAAATATTAGCTAAGGATAGTTAAAGTGGAACAGAAGAGTTACTCTGAAGTGAAAAATTTTTTTTTTGAAGTTCGAATAGAAAATGGTTCAGAGAGAAACATCCGTACACCAGAAATTGTTCTCTTGTGAGTGGTATACACAAACTCTGTATTAAGTGATGGTGTAAACACACAGATTAACGTTCACTACAGTTATTAATTAATCTATAAATTATTAATATTAAGTATTAGGATGACTGTATTGACATTTATCTTTAGATGACTGTGTGATGTGAATTTGTGGGTTAGTAATAAGTGAAGTGACAAAATGCAAATGACTATTTAAAATGCAGAGTAATCGTTCTTGGATAATTTGCTTCTCAAGGTCTTACCATAGAAGTAGAAACCATATGGAATCAAAACCATAGCGGTGGCAATGAAAGCTAATAACCAACTGGCCCATTGTAGACCCAACTTACGATACATCTGGGGAGTGAATAATGGGAAGGCAGCACCACCAGCACTTCTTAAAAACACTTTGGTAGCTAAGGCACTTGAAGCATATTTGGCATAACAATCAATGATGTAGTTATTGATGGAATAGTAAATCAAAACCATACCGTAACCGAAAGCCAAACCTGATGAAGCTGGACCGACCCAAATGATATGTTTGAACGAAGTAGCACCCAAGATCCACAAAGCGATGGCAGCAAATGGAGCACCTAACATTGCCCCAACTAGACGATCTTCAGGAGTTGGCTGTCTTCTCTTTGCCATTGCTTGATATTTTCTTTCCAAGATTGGGGTGGTAACTAATGATAAGCAAGCACCGATTAAAATTGGAATCAACATTAACCCAATGTAAGCATCATTGTAATCATATAATTCACTAAAGATTACTGGGTAGGCAAAGAAGAATGCATATAGTAAAGCGTAAATCAAACAAACGTAAAAGCACATGAGATCCAAGACTGGCTCTGTAGCAGCAAATTCTAATGGTCTTAGTAAACAAGTTCTAATCAATTCACTCAACGATAAGCTTTGAGCTTCCTGTTCAGTCATGATGTTATTGTTACCAGTTTCTTTTCTTAATCTTTTAGCTTTGTTTTTTAGGATGACTGGAGCGTAAGTTTCTGGGATAAGTGAGGAAATGATCCACATAACACCGGCAAATGCAAGATTCACCCAAATGATGACATCAAATCTCTTGGTTTTGACGTTGATCCAACCACAGATTAAAGGACCAAAGACTGGACCACAATATGGCGCAAAAGCAAAATACGCAATAGCTTCACCTCTAGTATCTATCGAAAACATATCAGCGATAGAACCACCAACTAGCGATAAACCAGAACTAGCAAAGACACCACATAAAAATCTGCAAACTAATAAAGTACCAATGTTTTTAGCTTCAGCACATGGAATATTGAAGATAACGTATAGTAATAATGAGATGAAATAGACTGGTCTTCTACCAATTTGTTCAGATAAAGGAGACCATAATAGAGGGCCAACAGCAAAACCTAGAACCATTAAAGAACAAGTCAATGTGGAGACTTCAGTAGAAACATGGTATTTATCATTGATCAAACCTAAACCACCAGTGACACAACTTGAACCAAATGCTACAGAAATAACTAGAACAGATAAGCTGATTGTGTAGAACCATTTTTTCCAAGTTGGCCAATTATAAGGGTTTTCTGGATCATTCGTCACGAACGTAACAAACTCGATATCTTGTGCTTGAACTTGTTTTTCATCTTTAGCAGCAGTAGATGAAGACGACTCTTCTTCTGTTTCTGGAGTGGGAATTTGAGTACGAGTTCTTGTCACAGTTCTACCCATACTCTGTAAAGTTTGGATTGGGACTAAACCAGTCTCGGTTTCCATTGTATATTCTTCAGGAAAGATAGGATCCTGTAGTGTAGAAGGGGCATTGATGTATGTTCCTGGATTGATTTCACTATCTAGACCACCTTCACGTAACGATTTGACTGTTTCTGTCGGTCTGATTTGTAGACGATTGTTTGTAGTTGTAGTTGATTCTGTGACCACCCTCGAAAGTTCACTTTGAGCGTCATCGCTGGAGTTAGGATCATATGGAGCAGGGTTGAACTCGCTGCCATTGTGTGATTCTTGTGACTCTGCAATTGATTGGGGCATGTTTGAAAAGTATTAACAAAGTTCGAGTCTTTTTAGAAAGTCTTGAAGATTAGTCCCTAGCGTAGGGGATGGGGGTGGGAATAGTCTCATAATTTATACTTTTCGTCCATTTTTCCATGTTTTGCTGGCAAATTTTGACATATTCCTCTTTTGTGACAGGTTTTTTTTTTGCGCGGAGCTACACTTCCAGACCCCCAAAAAACATTGGCCCGGGACTATCTAAGAAATTTGCGTGCATTTAGTGAGGACTCATCTAGACCATCTGAGATTTTCTCAGTTGATGGAAATTCTATACTCATCAGCCCTGAATTTATCCAGTTGTTTTTGTTTTAGTTGAATACTCTTGATTAATGCTTTTCTAGAGGCCTTTAACTCGGATTTCTCTGGTTCTGGGAAATTCAGAAGGTCAATGGAGTCAAGAGATATCAGTAGCTTTAGTAGTTCTTCGATGTGATAATTGTATTGATATTCCCGGTCTTCTGGTGGAAGGTCCAATGCATTCTTGTAGTAGGAGTCCACAGACTGAACCAGTTTATTATACTTTTCACTCTTGTCATTCAGCACAGTTTCCACTTGTTCACGAGGAGAAGGTGCTCTGGTGACTGCATTTTTGGACAAGAACCAGGCCACAGCAGTAGTGGCTATTAAAACACTGACAATTGGTATTGAATATTCTTTCAATGAGTCCATCAGACTGGTAATTCAATAACAGAACAGATGGCAACCTGGGACTAGTCTCGAATTTAATCGAACTCTTCTGAATCCTGATCCACTTTCTTCGCTTTCTTTCATTTGCGCGTTATTTTCCTGTGTTTTTCAGCTTGGCAGTCTCAAAGGCAGAGTTGCCCGATTTCCGGCTTACGTCAGATGAAGACCTAATGCTTAACGCTTGGCCGGCTGAGCCTCCCACGAGAGCCCCACCTGGATTATTATAAGGCTCGTGGCTCGTGGGGCGGGAACTAACAAGCCTCTCCAACCTTTCGAAAGCTCGAAGAAGTAATGAAAAAACGAGAGACATTCTTCAGCAGCATCAGTGACTGATATTTCCTAACTTTAGGTAGTACGTTGAGGTGCACATCGACTGTTCCTACCTGACGCTAGATACTTACCGGCTTGTAACTGGCCAAGTATTTCCCTACGTAGTCCAATTACAAGAGTTTTATACCCTGGTCAAAGCCCCCTAAACCCTGACACAATGCCTGCCACACCGAAGGGCTGAACAGGGTTCAAGTTTAACTCATATTAATTGATGCTACAAACATATTGAGCGACTAAATATCTCGATGCTTAGTCGTATATAAACCGTAGGCTGCGGTCAGTACTATTACGTATGTAGAGACTGGTAGAAAGATGCATTAATAAAGATACATCTTTGCATAATTGATCAGAAGACGTTCCTGTTCAAGTTGAATAAACTCGTCTTGATCCTCTCCTTCAAATCATAATTGTGTCCTTCATCTTTCAATAAGGCCGTCAAGAGTTCACTGAAGCCCATACTGTTTAATAGATCAACCCTTTTCTGGGTTTCTAACCCACTATAAACGCCATTGTTTCCAACAAGTCCGGCGTCTCTTGGAGTTGAACTCGTTGCACCTCTTTGTTCCGCAATAACGTCACTTTCTTCATCATTGATGTCAGCTCCATTTTCAGCATCATATAGTTCGCCTTCCTCTTCAACACTGATCTCATCGTCGTTATATGAGTCTCTGCTCACAGGGTTCTCAATCCATGTCAAGTTAATCAATACCCAGATACAGCCTAATTTAACATCATTCTTAACCTTTGGAAGCGTTAAAATAGTCTTGATATTTTCTAAAAGAGATATCTCATTAATGATCAAATCTCGTTTTTTCTCATCGATAGCAGCAATATGGGTTATTATGAATACAATGCTCTCCAGGAGACCGTTGTTAACCTCTTTTTTGCTTAGGCACTGAACCAACTTCTTGTTTATGAACTCTAGAAAGTTGAATCCTTCATATGGTTTATAATTCAAGATCAAGTCAACATGCTGCTCAGAATTACAAGTCAAGTTTCTCAATACTGTGAAGCATTGTTCCTCAATGCCTTCATCCTGATATCCTTCCTCGTTGATCACATATTCGAATAATCTCCCAAGACCAATTTTATTCAAGAATTTATCCTTGTTTGAAGGTGTCTCATTGTAAACAACATGTCTCAGACACCACAAACTGTTAAATATTAGAGCAGGGTATTTTGTTGTACTTAAAATATTCGAGAGAATTAACACTAAATCATTCTTGACCAACAAAACAGCCCTTAGTGGACTGAAATCAAGTACCAAGTTTGTAATGATTGAAATAATAACGCTCTTTAGTAACACCTCATCGTTGACAATACTTTTCTTGACAGCATCTGTAAGATTTAAACCAGAAACCATATGCTCAACTGATGTTTCATCAAATTTGATTAAATCCAGTAGCCGTTCGACAATAGTGGTGTCTGATAAGTAGGTTCTAAGGATAGCCACACTTCTTGATAGTGATCTTAATAAATAGAGAGCAGACAGCGTCAAATGATTGGAGACTATAAATAGATCAACATCATTAGTCTTTTCATTGATATGATTGACCAACATTTTATGATGGTTCTTCAAGATCTTTTCTAATATTTGAATCAAGTCCTCGTCAATGATCAAGTTTCTATTCTTCTCGTTATTGGATGTAATTGAACTCAAAATTAAAAAGAAGTCACTCAAATTGTCAAGCTTAATGATTGAAACGTTGGCAATATCTTCAATTAAGTTAAAACTCTTCAATATCTCACAGAATTTAGTGATGATGTTGCAGTTAATTAAGAAGTCATTAACAAACTCAAAGTTGAGACAAAGTTTTGAAAGTATGTAAAATGGATTGAAGTTTCTTGATAATTTATATTCACTCTTGAAACCATTAAGTGGATTTTTGTAATTCGCTGAGCTTGTCAAAGTAGCATCAATTAGTTGAATTAAACTTGGTAGAATCTTCAAAATATTAGAATTCTTCGTACTCTTCGAAAGATTGGAATTCAAGGAAAAATGGATCAAGACAGAAATAGCTGACAATTTCAATTCGGCATTTGTGGTTTTTAATAAAGAGCTGATAGTGAAGTAAAGATCTTGACTAATTAATTGGTCGATCATCACGACTTCTGTGGAGTCATTTAAAGGATGGTTATCTTTTCTGTTCGCTAAAAGAGAATCATGATCAAGGTTGAGAAGGTGGGAAATCGAATACAATAAGGGAGTTAGTAGCACAGAAAACATTCTCAAAGATGGTGGTGTTGGTAATGTCTGACAGTCATAGCAATCCCGATATATCTTCTTGTTTTTATACTTCTGTGTTGTGATCTGCTTCGGTGCCTCAAGTAAAGTGCACATGATCTTGATTAATGAAGGTAATAAAGATTGTAAGATAGTTGGATTCAATTGAGGAATTAACCTGAAGATTTGAAGAAACAAGGCAGTCGATTGCCCGCTATCAAATTCATGGAGTTTCCGGAATAATACACTCTTGAAGTTCTCTCCTTGAGGATAGTTCTTAAGCAGCAGCTCATTGATGTTATGGTTATTCTTTTGATCTTTTGATAGTACGTTAGCCAGGATCTTTAAAGTGAGAGTTAGGACCTCTTCATAGTCCTGAAACTTGCAAGCCACAGATATAAGATCATTTAAGATAGCGTAATCATTTAACCAGTTTGTAGATTGATAAGTTAATGAATTTAGAATGATCAACATATGCTCCAACTTTTCAGGAGCATCATGATTAATAGTACTCGACACGGCGATGGAATCAAGCAATTTCACAAGCTCTTGCAATTGGCCAGTTTTAATAAAGTTATCCTTGGCATCATCATCACCTATTATGGCAAGTCTAATGTCTCTCAAGGAGTCTTCCAGTGTGTTATTTATCAACAAAGCCATAACTCCACAAAGAGGTAATGAGATAATAAGTAAAGGTAACTGATCACAAACGCCACTGAAACACAACTAAACAAACCAAAAAGAAAAGAAACCAATGATCCGATAATATGAAAGAAAGAAGCTAGTAAGCTATCTGCAAACCAACTGTCACTTTTTTGACAGACCGTTATACCCAATCTTTATCATCAACGTATGACTTTTCCCTTTAAAGTGTACAGCTTTAAAAGCTTAGTGTCACTATGGCTCCGCGAAGTCGCGAATACCGATTACGTAATCACCTGCGGAACACCCGCACACCAGATTCCACGCGTATCGAAATCAAAACAAAAACAACTTAAGAACCACTTGAATGGCGTCAAATAGAGTAAAGTTAGGCCTCAGGATGCATGTTGAAGAACTTATCCTTGATGGTTTCAAGTCTTATGCTACGAGAACTGTGATTTCGGGATGGGATCCGCAGTTTAATGCAATTACCGGCCTTAATGGTTCAGGTAAATCCAACATCTTGGATTCGATCTGTTTTGTCTTGGGTATCTCATCAATGTCCACTGTTAGAGCCTCCAATTTACAAGATTTGATCTACAAAAGAGGTCAAGCTGGTGTTACAAAGGCTAGTGTTACTATTGTGTTCGATAATTCAGATGCCAGCAAGTCACCAATAGGGTTTGAATCAGTGCCAAAGATTTCCGTTACTAGACAGATCGTATTGGGTGGTACAAGTAAATACTTGATCAATGGTCATAGGGCCCAGCAACAAGCTGTTCTTCAACTTTTTCAATCTGTCCAGTTGAATATCAACAATCCAAACTTCTTGATTATGCAAGGTAAAATCACAAAAGTGTTGAACATGAAACCAGCTGAAATCTTGTCGTTAATTGAAGAAGCTGCCGGTACAAAGATGTTTGAAGACCGTAAGGAAAAAGCTGAAAAGACAATGTCCAAGAAAGAAACCAAATTGCAAGAAATTAGGGCTTTATTGGTTGAAGAGATTGAGCCAAAGCTTGAGAAATTGAGAAATGAAAAGAGAACCTTCATCGAATTCCAACATACACAATCTGAATTAGAGAAGCTATCACGCGTCGTTAATGCCCATGACTTCACTGAATATTCCAACAAATTCAGTGCTTTGAAAGAAGATTATGAATCCAAAAAGTCCTCCCTTGACAACTCTGCCAATGATATTGAAAGATTGACTAATGAAATCGCCAACTTGACTGAAGATTTGGAAAAATATAAGCAACAAAAAGAACAAGAAGCGAAGAAGGGCAATAAGCTAAAGGATCTAGAAGCTAAGCAAACAGATATTTCGAAAGTTATCACCAGGTTAAACACATCTAGGAGTATCACTCTAGAGAATTTGAATGATGAAGAGAAAAAGAAACAGAAGACTCTAGGTCAAGTTGAAAAGCTAAAAAATGATCTAGAAAACAGACAGGTGCAACACAGATCATTGGAACAGAAATATAGCCAGGTTCAGAAGCAGCTTGATGAGTTGAAAACTACACATTGCAAAAAGGAGGAATTACTATCGACATTGACCACAGGTGTTTCATCAAAGGGCCAATCCGGTGGTGGTTATTCAACTCAATTGCAGCAAGAGAAGCAAAGGTTAGCTGAAGCACGTGTTATTATTGAACAGCATAAATTAAAAGCGAAGCATCTGCTAGCTGAGAACGAGTCCAACGAACCAAAGCTGACAAAGGCCAGGAGTGAACATGATGCATTAGTCAGAGAAATGGAAGCTTTGACGCAGAAACAGCAAAATCTAGAGCAGCAGCTAAACAATGTCGGATTCAATCCACAGATGGAGAAGGACCTTAGAGCTAAGGAAGCCCACTTAAACAGAGAGTCACACAGATTGTCTAATGAAGTAAACTTTTTGAAGAGAAAAGTTGCAAATATTGAATTTACCTACTCCAAACCATCGGCAAACTTCGATGACCATTCCGTCAAAGGTGTCGTTGCTCAATTATTCAGTCTTCCTGAGGATAAGATGAACTCTGCCACTGCGCTAGAGGTTGCTGCCGGTGGAAGATTATACAACGTTGTTGTGGATAATGAAGTCACTGGTGCTCAATTACTAGAACGTGGTCAATTAAGAAGACGTGTCACTATTATTCCATTGAACAAGATTGCTGCGCGCACACTATCACAGCAATCTGTGCATCTAGCCAAAGAGCTTTGCCCTGGGAAAGTTGAGCTTGCCTTGGACTTGATTGGCTATGAACAAGAAGTCACTAAGGCTATGGAATTTATTTTCGGTACTAGATTGATCTGTGAGGATGCAGACACAGCTAAGAAGGTCACTTTCCACCCGCAAATTAGAGCCAGAAGTGTCACATTACAAGGTGATGTGTATGATCCAGAAGGCACATTGTCAGGTGGTAGCAGAAAATCCTCAGGTTCCGTGTTGGCCAACATTCAGAACTATAATAACGTCAATAATCAGCTACAGCAGCTGCATAGAGAGCTTAGATTCATCAACTCTGAGCTTGAGAAGCAACGTCACTTATCGGAACAGACAAGATCGATCCAAAGTGCATTGAGCAAAACTGTGCATCAGTTACAATTGGCTGAAAAGAACCTGAAATCCAGCAATGCGAGCCAGTTGCTAAGTAGGTATGAATCTAACATTGTTGAATTGCAAAGGCTTGAGCAATCTGTTACTGAGACCAAACAATTGATAGAAACTGTCACACAAGAGATTGGAAAGATTGAAAATGATATGAGAGAATTTTCGGCCAACAAAGGTTCCAAATTACAAGAGCTACAGAGAGAAGTTAAAAAGCTTGCGGATCAGATCACACAGCTTGAAAATCAGCTAGAAAGTGCATCGGATGCCTTCCAAACATCAGAGGTTGAACTCGAGCAATTGGCTTCTGACCTCCAGACGTCTAGAGATTCCATCTCTGAGATGAATGCTTCCATTGATGAGCTGAAGAAAGAAGTTAACTTGATTGAGAAAGATTTATCTGAGCAAGAGAGATTAATGAGTAATATAACTGCTCAAGTTGATGCTGAAAAAGAAAGCCAGCTGGGTATTAATGAAGAAATTGCAGAGTTGAGCAAAGTTTTGAAAGGCAAGAACAAACAATTGAATGATATTAAGTTGGATTTGCAGAAGCTAGAACATGATGTTGAGAAGCTTGAGGCTCAAAAGAATAGTCTTGGGAAACACTTAGAGTCGGTGGCTGAAGAGAACCCATGGCTATCGGATGAAAATATTGTACAGAGTGTTTTACAGCAATATCCAAATATTAACTTGAGTGAGTGCCATGACAGAATCGCAAGGCTAACCGAAAGCTTCCAAGGTATGAAACGTAAGGTCAATGCCAATATCATGAGTATGATTGATAATGTTGAAAAGAAGGAAGCCTCTTTGAAACAAATGATCAGAACCATTGAGAAAGATAAAGCGAAGATTGAAGAAACTATTGTCACTTTGAATGAGTATAAACGTGAAACATTGATGAAGACTTATGAAAAAGTCAGCGTTGATTTTGGGAATATCTTTGGTGACTTGCTACCTGGAGCTTTCTCTAGATTGGAAGCTCCAGAAGGTCTAGATATTACCGAAGGATTAGAGGTTAAGGTTAGATTGGGTACTGTTTGGAAAGAAAGTTTGGTTGAATTGTCAGGTGGTCAAAGATCCCTAATTGCGTTATCATTGATTCTCGCGTTGTTACAATTCAAGCCTGCGCCAATGTATATTTTGGATGAAGTCGATGCTGCCTTAGATTTAAGTCATACGCAAAACATTGGCCATCTAATCAAGACAAGATTCAAAGGCTCTCAATTCATCATTGTCTCATTGAAAGAAGGTATGTTTACAAATGCCAACAGGATCTTCAGGACTAGATTCCAAGATGGTACTTCTGTTGTTAGTGTAGTATGATATATAATACAAAAGTTAGATTGCTACGATTAATTTAATAGACATCGATATTTAGTGAAAAATAGTTTAACAAAGATCTAATAAACTTCTAGGATATAACGGCCAGTTTCTTTCAATTCTTCGACCTCTTTGTCACCGTTAACTTCAATGCCTCTTTCCTTAGCTTCCTCAGTAATAACATCTGAAATGGCCTGTGAAATATCAGGAACAGGCCATGTAGGACCACACAAGTAGAAGAACCCATTCTTTTTGATCAGAGTTTCCTTCAATTCAGGCAAAGTCTGTCTGATACGATCCTGGATATAAATCTTCTCAGGCTGGTCTCTTGAGAAAGCAGCACCAATATGGGTAATAATACCGGCAGCTTTGTAAGCTTCCCATAATTCACCATACAGATATTCTTCTTTCTTGTGTCTAGCACCTAGGTATAAGTAAATTTCACCAATTTCAAGACCTTGTTCCTTTTGCCAGACCTTCTCTTCAAGAAAAGCCTTGAATGGAGCTAAACCTGTACCTAACCCACTCATGATGATTGGTTGGGAAGGTGATGGTGGCAACTTCATGACTGAAGGCTTGACAGAAACGACTAGTTCAGTACCGATGGCCAATTCTGATAAGTATCTTGAACATTGTCCGAATCTCTTGCGCTTTCTAGCATCGTACCAGTCAACAACGACGATCAGCAAGTGAACCGCAGTTGGATGGACTTTTTGAGATGAAGCAATTGAATATTCTCTTCTCTTCAAGGCTGGAATCAATGTGACTAATTCTTCTAATGGTGGGTGAGCACTTGGGAACAGTTCAAAGACATCAGAGTACGAATAAAATTCTTGGTCTTGGAACCTCTTCAGTTCCTGAGCACCAGCAGCAGAAGCAAGATGTTTCAATCTCTTCTTCTCTTTTTCATCAGTGGCATAAGGAGCCAATGACTCGTAGAACTTCTTTCCTGGTTTACCTAACAAATCCAAATTGTCAGTAAAGGCTTGGAAAACGGTTCTGATTTCGATCAACTCCTCATTATCTCTGTTCGGAACCTGAACGACTGCATCCGGGTTCAAACCGTAAAACTCCAAGAAATAACTAACCTCCTCGGCGTTATTCTTACCATGGACACCAAGGGCTTCACCAATGTCATAAGTTAAACCTGTACCAGAGATGTCGAATTCAATGTGGAAGATGTTTCTTGAATAGTCATCAGGAGTGACACGACGATTTTCTTGGACCTTAACAACAAAGGTACGACTTGGTAAATCAGGTCTCAATTGGTTGGAAGTAGCATATAATTCGTTGAAGGCGAATCTCTTCGCAATTTCTGTGATTGATGATTGTTCAGGAACCTTTGCTTCGGCAACAAATCTTGGATTTGGTAAGAAGGATGATTCAGTTGGAAAGACCGGAAGTGTCGCTTCATCTTCTCCTAATGGTAATTCAGCCCATTTTGGATCGAATTGAATCTCTTTCAAGCCTCTGACAAAGATATTTTCTTCAACAACTGTGGTTATAACAGTAGCCAATAACTCGATATCGGAGCCAGCACCTTGGTGAACTCTTCTGACAATATCATTGATAGTTAATTGTGAAGCAGCATATTTCCAGAAGGAAGCCTGGATAGCGATAGAAGCAGTTCTACCTTTAGTTTCAGCAACATCGCCAATTGAGTGCAAATCAATGACCACAATCTTGTTCTGGTTCTTAGCAACACTACGGCGGAATTGAACTGGTAAACTCTCAGTAAACTCAATCAAATCCTTTGGCAATTCCTTTTCGGCGACAACCAAAATTGTACCTTTAGATTTGACAGTCTTGACAACGTTCAAAGAGGATAATAGTCCAAAGTCTTCAACGATGATGACATCAGCGGCATCAACAGCGCCAACAGGTGGAGTGGAAACTCTGGAGTTCAGGTTAGTAGACGATAATTGAGCTTGGTAAATACCACCAGCAATGACGTTATCGTATTTAGCTCTGAACTTGACAATTATGTTTTGATCTAATGAGAAGACGTGAGCCAACTTAGAAGCAACATCGATGTATTTACCATTGTCTAGTGACCATAAGATAAAATCACCGTATGGTACAGGGGAACCGATAGATGAAACAACGGTAGGCTTCTTTGGTAAGACTGCAAATGAGCCGACAATTTGTTCAACAGCAATTGAAGACCAGATGAAACTTGGCGCATAGATGAACTCAGAAACTTTCAGTGATTGAGATAAGCCATTCAAGAAGACAGTAGCAGCAACATTGGTCTTCAAGATAGAAGAAGATTGGTTTAATGATTGACCAATAACGACTAATGACTTTGTTGCTTCTGGGATGACTTTGATGAATTCTTCAGGATCAAATGGCAATGGGATTCTGACAGCAATAACACCAACTTTGACATGTTGAGCTGATAGTTCTTGAATTTTTCTGGCGAATAATTCAGATTCAACCGACCCAAAAATGACAAAGACAGTTGTAGCTTGCTTATGGCCAAAATATTCGAAGGATTTGTAATCGGTGCCAGCAATTTGGTTGAAAGTAGACAAAGCAGCAGCAGGTCTCTTTGAAGCAGGCAAAGTGGCCCATACTGGAACAGCGGTAGATAATCTTTCATAGAAAGTGTCTAATGTTTCCAAATCTAAAGCATTGTCAAATCTTGATGATTCTTTCAAGTAGCTCAAGCCATCATATAAGTTCACCGACGTCCCAAGCTTGGAGTAAACAGATGATAGCAGAGCAATATGTTGTGCTTCGGAGGCAGCTAATGGGGTAAAGACAGCGTAGTTCAAATCATTAGCCACGTTCAATGGAGTAACATAATTGGAGACTAAAGCTTGGATCTCGTCATCGTAGTCTAAAGAAGAGACTTGGAATGACAACGGCAACTGGTTACCCTTTGAAGCTAATGATGGTTTCAAATAAGGCAGCGAGGAGCCAGAAGCAATAACTGGGTAAACTTCACCAGAAGTTTCTGTAGCGTTTAGGTAACCTAAAATGGCTGAGGAAGCACCAGATCTGACCTCGAAAGATTGAAGTTTCGGCACTTGACCTTTGGCATTAACTCTTCTCAGCACTGACCACAGGCGCAAGGCGTTATCTAAGACATCTTCTTGACCAACGGATTTAAAACTGAAGATCTTGTTGAATCTTGAGTAGATGGCAGATGAGATTAAAGTGACAGGTTGAGTGAAAATGGTACCTTTCAAAGAGTTTGGGTCTTTGGTGAGACCAAATGGAGAAGTAGCAGAAATAGCAGATAGATTCGCCAGAGAAGGCGAGTTGCTGTTGATAGAACCATCAACGGACATTGTTCCTTTCCAAGATTTTTCAGAGCCAAAATTGATTGTGGAAGAAGTTGAAGTTGAATTGTTTTCGGTAATCGTTTTCTTCCAAACATGCATCACTAGCCACGAATTCAAAGACCGTTATCGCTAAATCACACGTGACTTGTGGCGTTAAAGGCTAACCCCGGATCCCAAAGCCCGAACACCTAAAATCCTACAATACTACAACTTCATACAATCACCGATAATAGTATTCAATAAGATACTATCTAGTAGTACAATAGCGGGAAAAATTCCTATTTAGCTGATTCCAGTCCTAACAGAGAATTCTTTTCGATGGATCCGTATAGCTTTGAGTCCAAGTCCTTCAATTCTTTAGTTAATGCTTCCCTCTTCTTCTTAGCTTCTTCGAGTTTCTCCAAGATGGAGGCCTGGGTCTTCTTAAACTCCTCATCGGCAGCAGCTGCTGCTTCTGCCTTAGCATCTCTTTCTGAAGTGTCAATAACTTTGCTGTGGTAGGCGATATACTCAGCTTCCCTGTTGGTGGCTTCCTGAGCAGCCTTGATTTCACTGTATCTAGCTTCAGCAGATAATTGAGCTTCTTCTGCTTCTAAAGCTTTAGCTTCGGCCAATTTCTTAGCTCTTTCAGCCTCAGAAGCCTTCGCAGCAGCAACTTGATTAGCAGCTTCAGCCTCGGCTCTTGCTTTAGTTTCCCCAGCTTCTTTGATCTTTCTTTCACCTTCTTCTCTAGCTCTTTGTTCTGCATCTCTTCTTGCTTGAGCTTCCGTTTCAGCTTTAGCTGCAGCTTGTGCTTCTTTGATTTCCCGTTCTCTCTTGGCTTCAGACGCGGCTAATAACTTAGCTTCAGCAGCCTTTCTGGCTTCCTCTGCCTCAGCAGCTTTAGTTTCAGCTAGTTTTCTAGCTTCTTCTGCTTCAGCTTTAACTCTGGCTTCAACTTCATCCTTTAGCTTTTGAGCAGCAGCAACTTTGGCTCTTTCTTCAGCTTCTTTCTTCAGCTCCGCCTCAGCTTCTTCTCTAGCTTTCTTTTCGGCGGCAGCACGAGCTTCCTCTTCTTTTTGTTTAGCTTCTACAGCTTCCGCTTTAGCCTTTCTTTCAGCATCAATTCTTGCTTGTTCAGCTTTAGCGGCAGCTTCGATTCTCTCTTCATCAGCTAGTTTTTCAGCAGCTAATCTTTCTTCGTGAGCTCTCTTTTCTTCTTCGGCTGTCTTTTCTGCTTTCTCTCTCTTTTCCTGGGCTTCCAATCTTCTAGTTTTAGCAGCTTCTTCCGCCTTGATAGCGGCTTCCTCGGCCTCTTTTGCTTCTCTCAAAGCTTTGTCCTTCAACCAAAATAGTTCATTATGCTTAGATTCTAATTCTTGAGCGCGTAATGATTTTTCAGTGATCAATGTTTCATGGAGAGTTTCCAATTTTTTGGAAGTCGTTAGTTCGGTGGCTTTGATTTCCTCCTTTTCAACAATATCTTCTTTTAATTTGATAGTTTCAGTTTTCAACTCTTCTTTTTTCTTTTGAGAATTCTCTACTGAAAATTTCAATCTCTTAATATGGTCAGTGATAGCATTTAACTCTTTGCTAATTTCCCCTTCCTCTTCAGGCGCATCAACGATCTTGTTTAGTTTAGTTAATAAGTTTTCCTTTTCGGTAGTTAACTTTTCAATTTCAGCTGCAGCTTCTTCCTTCTCCTTGGACAACTCCCCTTCTAAAGAATCATGATGTGCCAATTCATCTTTCAATTTTTGGATACCTTCACCTAAAGCACGAACTTTTTCATTTGTCTCGGCTTGTTTACCCTCCAATTCTTCTAATTCATGAACAGCCTCTTCTTGGCCGTGCTTTGAGTCTTCGATCTCTTTCAATTTTTGTTCGATCTTCAATTCAGTTTCTTGGTGTAATAGCTCCTTCTCTTCAACGAGTTTCTCCGCGAGAACTTTCAACGAACTGTCATGTTTCTCATCAGCCTTTTCAATATCCTCTTGATGTGTGGTTACCTTCTTGTGGATATTGTTTTCTATTGAAGAAATAGAGGCTTTTAAAGCTGCAATCCTTTCATCATATGACTTTTCTAATGTCTTCAATTCGTATTGACCCTTTTCCTTGACTTGTTGAAGCTTGCTCTTATGCTCTTTGTTCTTCAAGTCGATCTTTTCTTGAGTAGACAAATTCTTGTAGGCTTTTGTGGAGAATAGACCAAAAAATCTCTTGCTTCTGACTTCTTCCGGCTTTTTAGCTGGGGTCTTAGGCTTAGTTTTTGAAGCAGTGACTTCCTTTCCAGATTTAGCAGCAGCTTCCTTTTCAGTCTCTTTCTCAACGTTTTCTTCAGTCTTCTGTTCAACTGCTTCAGTATTACCGTTTGAAGTCACGTTTGATTCTTCAGCTTTTGACTCGTTCTCAGCTTTAGCTTCAGATTGAAGTTCGTCAACCTCAGTCTGCTCTAACAGAGCTTCATCCTCCCTGGAGACTGGAAGTTCCAATTCTCTTGGATTTTCTGCTTCTCCTTCGGTATATACTTCAGTAACTTTGTCATCTGGTTCGCCTTCTTCAATGGCTTCGGCGTTCTTCTCAGCCTCTCTTTCTTTCTGACCTTTTTCTTCAATCTTCTTAGCTTCTTCCAAATCTTCAAGAGCCTTTTGCTTCTTTGCTTCGGATTGCTTTAAAGCTTCTTTCTCTTCTTCTAATCTCTTTGCCTCGTATTCCTTCTCCTTTTGAAGTTTCTCTTCGTGAGCTTTCTGTAAAGCTTCTAATTTCTCTTTTTCAGTTTCCAAGTTTTTTATTTGGGTTTGGTGTCTTGAATCTAGTTTAGAGAAAAGATTTGGTATTCTGATTTTGCTAGGTTTAACCACTTCCGAATATTTGGTGGTCTTTGAAGTGTTAGGGTCCCTGAATGGAGATTTATACTTCAATTCATCTTCTTCGACGACTTCAGGAGGTTGAGCAGTCTTAACAGACTCATTTTCTTTAGTGGAGGTCTCAGTATCGACTAATTCAGGAGTACTATCAGATTCTTTTGGTGCTTCTTCATTGGTGTGCTTCTCCTCCTGTTTCACCTCCTTAGAGACTGGCTTTTCAACCTTCTTCTTTCTTTTTAGCAGAGAATGGCCCAGAATGGACTTCTTGACAGGTTTTGGCTGATCAGCTTCGATGAGAGCTTGGATTGGGTCGTAATTGGACATTTTCCTTCCGTAATCTCTTAATTAAAAGGGGTTCAATTGGTTCAAAAACCCCAGTCTGGTCCAAAAATCTTGAAAGTTGCCCGAAATTTTGAAATTGGAATCTCACTTTCCTAATCGGGACGCCTCCGCTATTTTCTTTTAATCACGTAATCCTGCAGTGGAACGCAGCGATAAGGAAAAACCCAAGGAGGTTACTATAGTAACAGCGAAGTCCAGAAAGCCCGCATAAATTTCATCAAGATAGACGGTTATTTTCATCCTTCCCAAATTTTTCATCTATGAACTCGGTTAATCACAGTCGCAGGTAACACTTTCAGTACAATATCAGGTCCTTTGTTGATTTGAGGGGTCCCATAGTGGTCACTAACCATTGCACAGCCATAAAGTATATAACTCTCTTCTGTGATTTCCTGGTTTGATGGGCACCCTGGAGCTTAGATTTGCGAAAAGACCTAATTTATGTGTAATTGGCAACTCAAAATGCTCTCAGCGTTGGTAGATAGTGAAAATTCAAGGACTATTATCTCGAGTTTTTGGTGCTGAGGTCGAGCCTCGAAGGTTTCAAACTTATTCGAAAAGCAGCTAGAGCTGGGCGTTTCTGATAATGAATCGATAATATGCCAGCATCAGCAAAGTTCAGTATACCCTGAGAAAAGAACCGATTGTGAAATATTCTAATTTGAACCCCAAAGGTAGAAGTGGGCCATCAATGACAGCACAATAGTTAAGTGATATCCAAGCCATTTTGATGCTAGCCCTGGTTCTGGAAAAATATTCGGTCTTATTCCGTAAATAGGAAGGTTCCGGAGCAAATGAATAGATTCTGACCCGTAAATAGCTAACTGAAGACACCCTGATATACATTTTAAGTATTTCAGGGGTTCTCCCTAGATTTTTACCCCTTTATACATTCTTTTGCACCTTAGAATCAGCTTGAAATGTCTACTGAAAGCATCACTTTACACTGGTATGTATCATTTTTTATACGAAAACTTTGATTATAACTAACGGACTCTTCTCATTAGGCTTGAGTCCTCGAGATCACAACGTATCTTATGGTTATTGGAAGAGCTTCATCTCGACTATCAGTTAAAGCTATACCATCGAGATGAAGAAAAGCGTGCTGATCCTGCATTATTAAAGCTTCATCCTTTGGGAAAAGCACCATTAGTTGAGATTGAGAAGGGTGATGGTTCAACTCCAAAGATCATTGCTGAGTCTGCACATATCATTTCATACTTAGTCAGACACTTTGACTCAAAAGGTTTATTGAAGCCAGCAATTGGAGATGATGAAGAGCTGGTTGAATACTACTTAAATTATGCTGAGGGTTCATTACAACCATTCTTAACCTTTTTGGCTGTCCATGGTGTTGTTTTAACAATTCTTCCATTCTGGATGAAGTTTATCGTAGGGAAATTTATGGGGATCTTGGATTCAAATTATACAATTCCTGAACTGAAAGCTAATCTAAATATGCTGGAGAAGAATTTGAGGGAGAAAGAAGGTGTTTACTTCGTGGGGAAGAAACTCTCTGGTGCTGATATCATTCTACATTTCATCATCTATGAAGCTTTTGAAAGTGAAGCTTTAAAGTCTTGGTTCACAGCAGAAAACTATCCAAACTTGAAGAAATGGATTGAAACTGTTGAACAGAGACCTGCTTTTCAACGTGCAGTGGAAAAGGTCAAAGATTTAGGACATGGTGAATATGAGATTGGTTTGTAATGGATATTCGAAGTTACGTGGCGTATTCTAGGTTATAATAAATATTTTATTCTTTTTTTTTAAGTACACACTATGTCCAGCACAGAAGTATCAAACAAGAACTCAAATCCAGCATGAGCTTTGTCATTATTTAACCCATCACCCTCTTCATCCCAGATTATGTTCAAGTATTTCAAGATTTTCAAGCACAAGCTTGAATTGATACAGTCGGCAACTTTCTTAAACCATCTTCTAAAGACTGACCTCTGTTCCGCAGTTAAGGAGGTGGAACCACCAATAAATAAAGTCCAAATTGAATGCACAAAGTCTGGTTCAAGATCTTCACAGAACTTCATCTGAGTGATTATGCCTTCAACCTCGAGTTGCAAGTCTGCCGCAGTTATTGATTCATAGCTGTGAAGCTTCTTTAGGATAATTAAACAGGCATATAGCTGACTCTTTGAATACGCGATATTCACACACTGTGGAACAGTCAAAGTTGGCATGGTTTCCAAACTGTCCATGTGTTTCATATTAATTTCTGCCTCCTCTTTCAAGTTCGTAATAGTCTCTAATAAGTCTTCCGAAGGCGGCAATATAGATAGCCTGCATAGCCAGGAGCATTTCACAGACAGTTCATGTGCTTTCAAGCCAACACCGACAATAGGATGATTCAGCCACTCATCGTCAATGTCTTCATCAAATGATTTCTCCAAGATACACTGGAATTGCTCAAAGAATTTAAATGGTGATGGAACTGCCTTCTTCAACTTAACGTGACTGCACATCATGATGGTAATAGGATAATTATAAACGAAATGCTCAACCAGGATTTTATCTAGGGGGTTGATGTTGTAGTTACCAGACATGTATGTCTTTTTTGCGAACCGTTTCTTAATAATCTCATAAGATGCTGATAGATGAGCCGCCGATTTTGTCCCATTCAGGCCAATGCTCTTATCACGAAGGCACAGTGTCTGCAATAATTGGACACAAATGAATAAATGATCCTCACAGGTATCTTCAGATTGTTTGATTTCCTGTATTAAGGAGTTCACGGCACGGACGTATCGAGTATTGGCCTCCACTTTAAATGAATCATTATCATATGCCAACAGTGAGGCACCACATGCAAGGAAGATCTCCCTCACGATGGAACTTGTGATTGCAAATGGAGACAGAATGGTGAGAGGTGATATCAGAGAGTTGCAATGAGACGGCGAGATTGATTTGATGAATATGTTGATGAAGGCATCATAACAGATCAGATCACGATTGGACATTGGAACACCTGGAATGTGTAGTTTTGGAGAATGTGGTCGTAATATTTTTCTTGAGGATGATGATCCATCTGTTTTGGGAGAGCTCATTGAATTACTTCTTGAAGATGGTGGAGTTATCTCAAAGTTAATCTTGTTAGCAGACTGGATATCAAGAAACTGCTCGAGCAACAAGTCATCATCCATTGCAAAATCCTCAGGTAAGCTTGAAAATATCTCATCGATCCCTTCTGGCTCCTTCACTTCCTGTTTGCCAGTGGTGTCAACATGGGTAGGCCAAGTACACTCTAGCTTATTTCTCACACAACCCTTACAGACCGGTTTCTGCTCATCACACTTCTTTCGTCTTTTCTTACAGCACAAACAGCCATCTCTTGACTTGGTATACTTCTTTCTGATCTTTCTCTGCTTGAGTTCAGAGCCAGTGTGACCTAGATCTAGGATCTGCTGATAATTGTGGTATGAAATATCCTTAGCCATGACCCTGTAAGCAAATGAGCTAAAACCGATTGATCAGCGCAGCAGTCTATGAGGCACAAGTGAAAAATACTTCCAGTCAACACTAATTGACCTCAAAGCACCAATTGAATAAACTTTTCCCGGACTCTTGGTTTGCACATTTTGGTGCAATTCTTTATTTGGCCGATGAAATTGTGGTAGAACGCGTTGCCTAATTTGGAAACCGCGATAAGATAAGCGTCTTCCCAAATAGGAGGAAAGAACATCACTCAGTAACTGTGAAACATATAAAGAGCAGGCTTGATCCTCTTGAACTATCTAGGTAATGTTTTAAAATACACAAAAAGTCCAAAATGAGCACAACCATTACTGAAACTTCCAGTTTGAAGCTAAGCTCCACCTTGAGTATCAACTCCGGCCGTCTGGTTAAAACCATTCATGAAACTGCCAATGCCTTCGGTGCCAAGTACCAATGGGGCCCCAATGCTACTACTGACACTGGTGTCTGTCGTCTGACTTTGACTGACCATGATAAAGGTGTAAGAGACTGGTTTGTCAAAGAGGTCAAATCATTGGGTTGTGAGGTAACAATCGATGATATTGGTAACATTTTTGCTACCTATGCAGGCGAAAAAGAGGGTAAACCAACTGCTATCGGTTCACATTTAGACACTCAACCCACTGGTGGTAGATACGATGGTATCTTGGGTGTACTATCAGGTTTAGAAGTTTTAAGAATCATGAAGGAGAACAATTATAAACCGAAATATCCTATTGTGCTGATTGACTGGTGTAATGAAGAAGGTGCTAGATTCCCAACCAGTTTGATGGGCTCAGGTGTCTGGTGCGGTGCCATGGATAAACAGGAGATTTATAACTTGAAATCTGTCACCGATGAAAAACAGGTCAAGGTTATCGATGAATTAGAGAGAATCGGTTACAGAGGTGATATTCCTTCTTCGTACAAGAATTTCCCAATCGCAGCTCACTTCGAACTCCACATCGAACAAGGTCCTATACTGGAGATCGAAGGTAAAAGAGCTGGTGTTGTTGTAGGGGTCCAAGCTTATGAATGGAATAAAATCACCGTAAGAGGGAAAGCTCAGCATACTGGTACCACTCCAATCAACCTAAGATCCGATGCCTCGTTAGCTGCCTCCAAGATGATTGTCAAAGCCAATGAAATTGCTGTCAAATACGGCGGCCTAGCATCAGTTGGTATTATTACGGCTCATCCTGGTGTCGTTAACGTTATTCCAGAAGCTGTATCGTTTGTTCTGGACACTAGACACACTCATGATGAACACTTGAAAGCTATGTTGACTGAATTGAAGTCCGAGTTCCAAGAGATATCAAAAGGAAGTGCATTTTTAAAATGCTCTGTCGAATGGGAAAACATGCAAACACAAGCGGCGACACACTTTGATCAGACATGTATCAAATGTGTTAAAGAGTCTGGTCTTGAGCTATTTGGTGCAGAAAACATCAGAGAAATGGTTAGCGGTGCTGGTCATGATTCCTGCTCTACTGTTTCAGCTGGTGTTCCTACAGCCATGATCTTCATACCTTCTAAAGGTGGTGTCTCTCATAATCCGGAGGAATACAGCACCCCTGAAGAATGTGATGATGGTTTACAGATGTTATTGAGTGCGGTCATAAAGTACGATCAGCTAAGAGCTGAGTAAGAAAATCAAAATTAATGATAAGCAATCCAATTACCTATGACTGGCCACATAGTAGCATCATGAAGAATGGTCTCATCATTGCCCAAAGTACCAACAATTCATCATCGGCACGGAAGATCACTCGATAAATAATTAAGAAGCTCATTGGATTCAAGCCACTTTACAAGACCCTTCAAGACTCATTTTCATTAAGGTCCTCTTCAATGCTGAATATACGACGTATGTCTTCAGGAGTTTTCCTTCTCAAGTTTTCAGCAACGGTTTTACAACCAGCATCCAACAATTTGTTGATGTTCAAGTAGTTGGCTGCCAAAATGATTTCATGTAGAATCTCCTCATCATCTTCCAGAAAATCCCTGTCCCAATCACTGATTTTTCTCTTATCATCCTCATCTTCTGGGTCAGGGTCATTTTTGTGGTGATCAGCCCATTGGAGAACTTTCTCTAAGATGTCTGAACGAACGTTTGGAAGCGGAATGGTAAAATCCTCGTCATCTTCATCAGCTAAATCACTGATGATGTTACTGATCAAAACTGAACGTTCAGCTACTTCTCTTTCGACTTTAAATGATTTGTTGTCATTTGATACAATGGTAACTTTTCTCATTTTGTGTAATTTCTTTTATGTTGCAACTTTTATAACTACGGGTAGGTATTCTGATCGAATTCCAAAGGAATTCAAGAGTTCGATTATATATATACGATTTAAAGACTGAGCTAATATTTGAGATTTCCGTCTCTATTTTCTGTCCATCACAATATTGTAAATCGCAAGTACTCGCAAAGAATAATTATGGTTATCATGGGATCATTCTCCGAGTTACCGCCAATAAAAAACCAAAGGTTACCGAAGGTTACCGAAAAGTAAACTGTTCTTAGCCAACATACGACGAACGAGATATATTAGCGGCAACGGAATATATGTGGTTCATTATCTCTGTCTGTGATAATTTCCTGCATTTCCCCCCTGATTAATGGTGATGATAGATGATAGGGGACTCCCATAACTAGGTTGATGAATAATTCAAGTTTGTGTTTCATCCCAATGGTATGCCTACAGTCATGAGCTAATTACACACGCTTTAGACGCACAAAGCGTTTTATGTGAACCATATTGAAAGTGATAGCTTTTAAGCAGCCATTCATTGTAATGAGCTTTGAACTTGTAAAGCATGGGATAACACAGTCTCAACATCCGGTCTCTCTTCAGGGTCAAGCACCAGGCATAACTTGATCAAACTCTTAATTTCATCGCTATAGACATCATTTTTCTTTGGGAACTCCCATTTGCCACTACTTATGGCCAAATTTATACTAGCACCATTCTCCATCTCTTCATATTCGAATGGAGAACAGCCATATAACAATGCGTATAATAAACAACCTAATGACCAAATGTCAATCTTCTCATCAATCTTTGAACCAGTTTTTACATCTAATAATTCTGGAGCTCTATATGGTAGTGTACAATGCTCAGCGGCAAGTTCCTGTATGGCGACGGCTGCACTCCTTGTTTTTGCAGTGACTCTTGCTTTAGAGCATGATCCCAAATCGCAGAGTACTGGAATTCCGTCTTTCGAAAGCATAACGTTGGCAGGTTTTAAGTCCTTATGTGCATATGAAACGATATCTGATAGCTCTGTATTCACTGCATCACCTCCAATAATATCTGGTATTGTGTCAATTTCAGAATCTGAAGTTAACAAATGCTCTGTCTCATTAGTAGATTCGTCATCATTTTGTGTATATCTCCCTGAAGAAGGATGTTTCTGATGTTTATGCATGGAGGCCAGTCCTCTACAGACACCGATGAATATTCTGACAGCTTCAGCTTCCTCAATATGCGTCCCATTAACTGCATTTTTATTAATTATGTCTTGCAAAGAGGTATCAAACATCGGGAGGAGAATGTAAACTGTCTTTGAGCCGTCTTCTTCCTGAATGATACTGGAATCCACAGCCCTGATAATATAGGGAGATTGGAATTCTTTGTAGTTCTGAACTTCTGACATCGCTAAACGGACACTCTCTGCTCCAAAGGGACATCTGATCTTTTTAAGGGCAAATTGAGCACCATTAGCAGCTGAGACCAAGTAAACGTAGCTAAAACCACCTTCTCCGAGCAGTTTCTCTATCCTAAAGGCCTGTCCATTAATTTGCAGTGATGGATCACTATTGAAGCAAAAACAACACGACAGAAATGACATGATGCGTATATCTGTGTTTACACAAAGATCTTTCGAATAGCTCGTTCCCTAGGTGCTATCACTTTTCTTTCAGTATTCCTCACTACATGCTAGCTTTAACTAATTGCTTAAGAACACGCGAATATAGTTACCCGGTTGGTAAAATTATACTAAAATGAAAAACATCAACAAAGTTACAACAACGAAATTACAGAAGTCAATTCAGCACCGAATTTGACGCCAGCAATGTCCATCCAGACTGTCGACCAAAACAAGGACCTGAAAGGTCTCTCCTTAATTGCAGCTCATTCTCATATCTCCGGCCTTGGCTTGGACGAAAACTTGCAGCCTCGTGAAGAGGCATCCAGCCAAGGTATGGTTGGTCAAATCAAAGCCAGAAAAGCTGCCGGTGTTATCTTAAAGATGGTTGAAAATGGGACCATTGCCGGGAGAGCTGTGCTAGTTGCCGGTCCTCCATCCACAGGTAAGACTGCCCTTGCCATGGGTATATCACAATCGTTGGGTAAAGACGTTCCATTTACGGCTATTGCAGGTTCAGAGATTTTCTCATTAGAATTAAGTAAAACTGAAGCCTTAACACAAGCTTTTAGAAAATCAATCGGGGTGAAGATTAAAGAAGAAACAGAGATCATCGAAGGTGAAGTTGTTGAAATCCAGATTGATAGGTCTATAACTGGTGGTCATAAACAAGGAAAGTTAACCATCAAAACTACAGATATGGAAACCATTTATGAATTAGGGAATAAGATGATTGAAGGTTTAACTACTGAAAAAGTCCTTGCCGGCGATGTTATCTCCATTGATAAGTCTAGTGGTAAAATTACAAAATTAGGTAGATCCTTTACACGTTCAAGAGATTACGATGCTATGGGTCCAGAAACAAAATTTGTTCAATGTCCAGAAGGTGAATTGCAAACAAGAAAACAAGTTGTTCACACGGTCTCTTTACATGAAATAGATGTCATCAATTCCAGATCGCAAGGGTTCTTAGCATTATTCAGTGGTGATACTGGTGAAATTAGATCTGAGGTTCGTGAACAAATTAATACTAAAGTCGGTGAATGGAGAGAAGAAGGAAAGGCTGAAATCGTTCCTGGGGTTTTATTCATTGATGAGGTCCATATGCTAGATATTGAAAGTTTTTCATTCATCAATAGAGCATTAGAAGATGAATTCTCACCAATCGTCATCATGGCCACTAACAGAGGTGTCACTAAGACTAGAGGTACCAATTACAAATCTCCACATGGTTTGCCATTGGATCTATTAGACAGATCGATCATTATCCAAACCACACCATACAACGATGACGAAATTAAACAGATATTATCCATCAGATCACAAGAGGAAGAAGTTGAATTGAACCCAGATGCTCTAAATCTATTAACTAAGATAGGTAAAGAAACCAGTTTACGTTATGCATCTAATTTAATCTCAGTTTCTAATCAATTGGCTCTAAAGAGAAGAAGTGATGTTGTTGAATTGGAAGATATTAATAGAAGTTACATCTTATTCTTGGATTCTTCAAGATCTGTCTCTTATTTACAAGAATTCAGCGATCAATATATTGATGATTTAGGTAATGTTACAATTGGTGTTGGTGAAAAGAAGGATGATGTTATGGATACATCTGCTTAGGCTTGCTACAGAAAGAAATAAAAATTCCCACTTTGTAAAGACTGTTTCAAAGGATTGAGTGTTTTTTCTTTGAATTTCTATGTAGTTCTGCCTCTTCCCTTCTCGAATTTCAACCTCGCTGTAGTTTAACCCGAACCTTTAGTATTCAAGATCAAGGCGATGATCATTCCGTACAGACCCAAGACTTCAGCAAAGATTAGAATCAAGACGATCCCGACAAACAATCTTGGTTGATGCATATATCTCCTCACCCCTTCATCACCAACGATGCCAATGGCATATCCAGAGGCCAAACAAGCAAAACCCACGGCCAAACCGCAGGCCAAATGCATGAACCCATTGAACAAGGTGTATTCTTCAGTAGGAGATAACCCACCAGCGATTAACACACTGACAACTAAACCATACACAGATAAAATACCACTCATAACGACAGGAATCAATGATCTCATAATCAATTCAGGTTTGAAAGTACCAATACCGGCGATTCCAATCCCAGATTTGGCTGTACCAATGGCAGCACCGGCACAACTCAGCACCATTGCAGCGAAACAGCTAAGTAGGTAAGGTTAGTATCAACATCTTTTCCAATGATAAGACACCCTAGAATTGAGTACTCACCCTGCAAACCCAAAGAATGGAGCAAAGTTCGGAGCAAATTCGTTACCAAATTCCGACCTGTATTGTGTACTGTTAGTTAAAATCCTATATCTTCAAAATAAGAAGGAGAACTCACATTTCCTTGTGCTTTATTGGATTCTTTGTTAGTTCGAGTTCGTTGTTTCCCAGTGTCATTTTGAACAAAAAGGGAGCAGCTTGATTTCTATTAGTGCTGATATTTACACTTGATACCAGCTTAACATTAGTGCTGAGATATACCCGCGAAATAGTTGTTTACTTTACAAAATGCAGAGATTCAATTAAAAGATATACTAAAAGACAACAAAAGACCACCATAAAGACACTTAGATGACGACCGAGAGAAGAATTACGCTAAGTCTACGGGACTTGAGACATCTACAACTGCAGTTTGTGAAAAACGCTACTCAAAAATTGGACTTGTACCTTCCAACTTCGGACTCCTCGGACCCTTTAAAGCTGCGAGTGTTAGAACTGGTTAATGATTTCATATATGAGATATTTGAAACTGCAAGGGGTAGTTTAGTGATTGATGGCGCTGATGAGAATAAGAATTTGAGAAAATTACTAGAAAATCCAAGTAATGGTGAGTTTTATTAGTTGTCTTCTTTGGATCAGGACGTTTCGGGACATATGTACTGACACAACCATTTTAGAATCAGAACCTTTTGATTTCTCATTACAGGATCAAGTAAGGAAGTTGTATCAACAGGTAGAGGATGAGACGATAAGATTGACCAAGCTAAGAAGGGACACTCCGAGTGCGCTCAAGAGGAAGTATGAGGATTCGTTCAATGATAGCATAGAACAGTTGAAGAAATTGGAGAGTGCACAAATACAGGAACAAATAGAGACCACCACCGATGAAGATGAAACAGGTTTTGAACGAAATGTGAAGCAAAAGCTCGATGATGTGATAAAGGGATATGAGAAGAGTTTGAAAGAGTTGAAGAGTTTAAAAGATGTGAGTATTCCATTCCAATGTGGTTCTTTTACCGTTTTACCAAACACTAACACAGAACAAGAACATACCTACCGAAAGAAACGAACTTGACAGGATTAAACAGCTTGGGCAGTTTCTCATTGATGAGCAATAGACGATTAATGATCTAACATGGCTATGTTGTAGGTTTTCTTTCAAAAAGTCCCTTTTCCCTTTAGATTTCCAGTTTTTCTGCCTAGCTTCTCCCGCCTGCCCCATTTTCCGGCTGGCCCCCTTCTACAGATCTGCTAATAATAACAAGCAAGAACAAAAAAATGGGTGTTAGACATTAATCTCCACTTATAAGAAGAAGAATCCACATTCGAAAGTATTCTCCCCCCTCTGTTCTTTTGATAGTTGTAAACCCACAAAACAGTAATGAAGCAGTCACTGCTTTTGACAATTGTTTCATTGTTAAGCTCCATCGCAGCTTTACAGATCCTCTCAAGACCTACACTAGAGGACGCCGCAGATATCGCTCGTACCCTTGTCAACAGGGAGTCACTGGCGAACTTCAATACAGTTTATCAAGCAGGCGAGGATTCGGGACTTCCAGTATCGTTTGTCGAGTACTACGCTGATTGTGGTGACGGAGACCCTGTCATTCTAGCGGTGAACATGGGGACATCTTTCAGGAACGTTAATCAAGGATCTCCATTAACTTTGACGATCAGAGTCGGTGACCATGGTCCTAATGAAGATGTCAATAGGAAATATCCTGGCTCAAGACCAAACTCAGTCGCTGGATCTCCAAGAATTAACCTCCGTGGTGAATTGAAACCGATTGATTTCTCCCATGAAGACTATGACTCCATTGAGAAATGCTTCTTGAACAGACATAGTGATGCTGCTTGGTGGTTACCTGGTAACCCAATTCACAAGACCCATTTCGTTAGATTCGAAGTCCAAGACGCCTATTTCCTTGGTGGTTTTGGTGACACTGGTTATATTGGCAAGATCCCATCAGAGCTCTATCACAATGCTTCTATTTTGGATGAATTTACTGAAAAAGGAAGAAACGTCAACGTTCAAAGAACAGGAGATGATGATATCAGAGATTGGGCCTTTGAAGCATACAAATTGAAGCATGATATTAAGGACTACTTCCTTAAGCGGTACTTCCAGATCGGCTCCCAAATTGATTTCTTCCAAAGTGTTTTGAAAGGTGACGTTAATGAGGGTGTTATTGATTTAAGCAATGAAGGAATCCAGGGGATCTTGGAGCCATTGAGATCTAAATTGCAAAAGAGAGACAGTGAGACAATTGAGCTGAACGTTCGTGATCTGACAAAGGAACAACTCAACGAACTCATCAATGAATTGCAAGAATTGAAGAATAAAGTGCTACAATATTCCCAATCTTTGAGTAATAAGTTCAATCTTGTGGATACACCTGTTAATAAGGCGAAACAGAATTTTTGAAGCCAGGAACCTAAACCAAGCCAGGAACCTAAACCTCACGTGAACTCTTGAGGGCTCATCATTCAGGTTCCAAGGACAATGAATTCAATGACATTATTTTCTCAGTTGAAGAAAATCGAGTAGATTCACCAAGGACGAACGCGTTGAGCCATTAGGGAAGGACTCATCGTCTACAAACGAACTGGTTATGAACCAACGCATCATACAAAGGTGCTTTAGTCAATCAAGCTGCTCAACATTAAGCAGGCTTTGTCCTGTTGACTCAGCTTTTAGTTCTGAAAGTCTATTAGCTAGTGGTTTTTATTTCTATGTGTACAAGAGGATTAGGAAGTTTATTTTATGGTGCTCTAATTGAATTTGAATTTCGTAGCATATTTACTGCTCCTTTCGTCGTCGTCTTTATTCGTCTTCAGTCTTCACTCATTATCATGAGAGAATTTAAACGACACTGAAAAATTAACCGAGTACTTTACTACCAACTAAGACAACTTCCAGCGTTAAATACCATCCCATGGCACTTTCCACTACAAATCTCTCCAAGTGGCAGTCAGAGCTTGATAATGATCTTGCTTACCAGCTAGCAACCTCCACTTTGCAGAGCTTCAATGCAGACGATCTGCTTTCAAACAAAGTGTCAATTCCTCATGTCTTTTCAGATGTCATCACACCAGAAGGTTCTCCCATTACCAACCAGAAGTCCTCTGGGCGATGTTGGTTATTCGCCTCTTTAAATCAATACAGAATCCCAATTGCTAATAAGCTGCAACTGAAAGAGTTCCAATTATCACAGAATTATCTCTTCTTTTACGACAAGTTGGAAAAGGCTAATTACTTCCTTGATAAGATCTTGGAGACTTACAAAGAGGAAGTTGGTTCAAGATTGATTCAAAGCCTACTTACTGCTCCTGTTTTGGATGGTGGTCAGTTTACTATGTTTTTGAACTTGGTGGAAAAATACGGTGTTGTTCCTATTGACGTATATCCAGATGTGTATTCATCCACAGCTTCCAGAAAGCTGAACGATTTGGTTACTGCTAAGTTAAGAGAAGCTGCCGAAGTGCTAAGAGACTTAAAAACAGCCGGAAAGGTCGATGAAGCTGTTGAAAAGAAAGAAGAGTATGTCAAGGAGATTTATAAATATCTAACAATCTTTCTTGGAGCTCCGCCAAAGCCAGACTCTGATTTTGTCTATGAGTACTATGACAAGGACAAGAAATATCAAAAACTTATCACGAGTCCATTGAAATTTTTCCAATACTATGCTGATTATAAACCAGCAGTATCGTTGATTAATGACCCAAGAAACCCATACAACACCAAGATCAAGATCGAACATTTGAACAACATGAGTGGTGTCGACCGTGAAGTTGAATACCTGAACCTCACCAACGAACAGCTCTCACAGTATATTGTGAATAGGATTAAATCGAATAAGCCTGTATTCTTCGGGTCACATACTCCTAAATACATGCACAAGAAGAAAGGTATCATTGATATTCAGAGATTTGGATATAATCTAATTGGCTATAACCAGAACCAGACCAAGAGATCTCGTGTTTTATATGGTGAATCACTCATGACACATGCCATGCTTATTACTGGTGTCAATATCAATGACCAGGGGAAGCCAGATCGTTATAGAGTGGAGAATTCATGGGGTAAGGACTCTGGGAAGGATGGTTATTATGTCATGTCCCAAGAATATTTCGAAGAGTATTGCTTCCAGATCGTTGTGGAAGAGGAAGATTTGGAAGAAGATGTAAAGGGCTTGCTAAAGAAGGAAGCTATTGTACTCCCATTATGGGATCCAATGGGTGCTTTGGCTGATTGAAGAGTCTTCTTGTACCCTTTTTGAGCGGTATCAGTCATTATTACATTGAAAATGATCTGTTTTTTCCGTCATAGAATATATTGGAGGTTTCCTTTTCGTATTTAAACCCTAGAGAGAGAGCCACTTTTAATAGAAATGCTCATTCATTTTACCGGGTGTATGCTTATGCTTTACTTCCTTACTATCGTGTGTCCTGTAACAAATTCGCGCTTTTTTTTTTTTGATTTTTTTTTCTTTTTTGATTTTGGGCCCGAAATTTGAAAAAGAAAAAAAGACGTTTCATAAGCAGAAAGCTGAAACAAATCTGTTTAACTCTGTGTTTTCAGCCTTGTTTCATTCATAAGTGGTGGTTGTGCCTTCTGCAAAATATTCCATTGATCGTTTCATTATTGTTTCTTGCCCCAAAAAGTGTTGTTCATTCTTGTCTGTTGTTTTTGCTTTTGCCCCTTCTGTTTATGCTGCATTAATACGTTAAAGAACTCTTATCTACTATGAAACTGAAACTACCATACTTGTCCATAATTTCCCTATTTGCTGCTACTTTGGGATCTATTGTTCCTGAAAAAGATCATTTAAACAGAAACTACTTTGCCATAGAAGTCACTGACCCTACTGAGTTGGATTCCGTGATACAGAAGTACCCAGATTGGCAATATGAACATCCAGTGAGGGCCATAAGTAATCATTATGTCTTCTCTATTCCAAAAAATCAAGAGATCGCCCCATTCAATGAGGAAAAGGATAGCGCACATCACATACAGAAAAGAGAATTCCTCGATAACGGAGTCCAATCCATACACTTACTCCCGGCAAAGAGACTATATAGAAGAGCCCCAATACCGATAAAGAAGGGCGCCGATTCCTCCATGGAAGTCGTTACAAGGGCACAAGAACAGTTTAACATCTCAGATCCAGAATTCACATCTCAATGGCATCTAGTCAACCCTTCATACCCTGGAAATGACGTTAACGTGACAGGCGTCTGGAGCCAGAACATTACTGGTTGGGGAATCGTTACTGCCTTAGTGGATGATGGATTAGATTATGAAAGCGAAGATTTGAGACTCAATTTCAACGAAGAAGGTTCCTGGGATTTTAATTCAAACTCAAAACTCCCTAAACCAAGACTAAGAGATGATTATCATGGTACAAGATGTGCTGGTGAGATCGCTGCCGTGAAAAACGATGTTTGTGGTGTTGGTGTTGCCTATAACTCACAAGTTGCAGGAATTAGGATCTTATCAGGTGAAATTACAGTTGAAGATGAAGCTGCTGCTCTAGTGTATGGTTTGGAACACAACGATATATATTCATGCTCTTGGGGTCCTCCAGATGATGGCAAATCAATGCAAGCTCCAGAAGTTCTTGTTAAGAAGGCATTAGAAAGAGGTGTCACTGAGGGCAGAGATGGTAAAGGTGCTGTTTACGTTTATGCCTCTGGTAATGGCGGGATCCATGGTGATAATTGCAACTATGATGGTTACACAAACAGTATTTATTCCATCACTGTTGGTGCTATTGATCACAAGGGCTTGCATCCTCCATATTCGGAATCATGTGCTGCGGTCTTAGTGGTCACTTATAGTTCCGGTTCCGGTGAACATATCCATACCACTGATATTAAAGACACATGTACTGATAACCATGGTGGTACGTCTGCTGCTGCTCCGTTGGCTGCTGGTATTTACTCCTTAGTCTTGAACGCTAATCCAAACTTGACATGGAGAGATGTTCAATATCTGACCATTAAAACCTCGGTGAAAGTTAATGAAAACGATGGTGATTGGCAACAAACACATCTAAGTAAGTACTCACATAAGTATGGTTACGGTAAACTCGATGCTTATGAAATTGTGGAACTTGCAAAGATATGGGACAATGTAAATGAACAGATTAACGCCACTACTGAGGTGGTTAAACCAGATTTGAATATTCCAAATAATGAAGAAGGTTATTCCCATGATTTTGCCATCACTAAAGAAACTCTTGAAGATTTTCAAAACATCGAGCATATCGTGATGCGTCTGAATATGGATACTACAATCCGTGGCCAAGTTTCTATTGATTTGATCTCACCAGCGGGTGTGGTATCTCGTTTGGGTGTTGTAAGGCCAAAGGATAAATCGTCAGAAGGTTTTAAAGATTGGAACTTCATGACAGTGGCTCATTGGGGAGATGAAGAATTTGAAGGGAATTGGACGGTCAAAGTTCAAAATCATGACGAAAACAATAAGGTTCACTTCAAAGACTTTCAATTGACGTTTTTTGGCCAGAAAAGATCCGACGATGAAGGTAAACTTGTTGATTCAACTCCGTCAGATGAAGAAATAGAGCCTACAACGTCATCAATTGCTGAACCAACTACACCAACAGAACCTGATGAACAGGATGAAGATGGTAAGTACGTCCATCAGAAATCATATTTTGCCGAATACGGTCTTGCGTTGATAGTTTTAGGGTTTGTTGTTCTTCTGATATACTTCAAACTAGTTGCTGGTAAGGCTAAGAGAAGAAGAGAACAATATGAATTTGATATCATTAGACCAGATGATGAATCAGATTCTGATATTGATATTGATAATGGATTAGATAACGAGGATCATAATGATGATGGTGATAATGATGATTTCAGAAACTCAAATCTAGATCAAAGCTTCCCTGATACACATAGAGATGATAGTTTTGATTTGAATAGTGAAGAAGGTGGAGATAGACATAAAAGAATAGCTGATAAATAATCAGTCGTATAATAGAGATTGACAGTCAGTGCATTTTTAATAATATCTACAAGTAGCTACAATTAGGATTTTGTAAATCAATGGAAAAAACCAGAACTTTTGTGTTTCTCTCATTCTATTGTGTCTAAACTTGCTTGACAGAGCTTTCTTTATTGTCTTCATCATACTCAATATCAATCCATTTCTTTGTCTCAGAATCCCTTTTCAATTCACCAGTTGGAAAATAATGATAATTAGTTTTAACAGAGATTGCAAACGGGACATTGTCAAAAGATACCAATCTTACTTTGCAATAAGTTTCATCAGGGATCGTTCTAACAACTTTGACAAATTCTTCTAGATCTGGAGTCTCGATATCATTAAGATGTGTGATAAAGTTCGTTGGACTGATACCATATTGTTTAGCAGGACAACCACGGGCTCTGTTGGTAACATAGACATGGGACGGTAAGTTCACCATGGATTGCCTCACTGCATGGTGTGGGGATTGTAGCACAGCACCATTCCAGAAGACCAGATGATCTGTGGATTTAATCTCAACGGTATTGATCCTGATGTTTTGTTCTTGTTTTCTTCTAACGATATGGAATTCTATGGATTCTTTATCTGTGACTGAAGTGATATCATTGATGGTGAAGACTGGTTTATTATCAACAGCAAGAACGATGTCACCGGGTTCCAAATTAACTTCTTCGTCAGTTCTGAAATCCGGACATGTAATTCTAGAAACGGCGATGAATTGTAATCTATCATTGCCCGAGTTTTCCACTCTTTCGATCCATTGATCAGAAACACCTCTGATTCTGGCTTGTGACAATGAGATGGCAAAAAATTCAGCATCCACGATTCTCAACTTAGGTTCTGGTTTTTCACTGGTTTGGAAAGCTCTCAAAATGGAGGATAACTCAGTAACATCTAACCCTATCTTGTAGACAGAATCAGACTCATTTTTAACTTCTCCCATGAATGATAGCCAAATGGCTCTAACTGTACCATCTTTGTCGGCAACAACACCAGATAAGCAATCACTGGTCAAATTGGTATCCAAAGATACGGTTTCCAAATTAGAAGCTCTATAACGAGGTGAAACGACATTTCTAGGGATGTTAACAGTAGCGATATCTGACACCTTTGTATCTGTATACATAACCCTATAATTGAAATTATAACCGATGAACACAACCTTATCACCTCTTTTCAATGGTGTCTCAGAAAATTTGGGAGTGATGACAGGCGTCTTTATCAATGATGGATCATATTTTACAATGGCATAATTTTGAGTAGGATGTAAGAATTCAACAGTGGCATTGACAATCAATGACTCCGCAAAGGTTAATTGAACATCTAAGCAGTCATGTGGGACTAGATACCTCGAGCATAAGGCATAACCTTTCTCTGAATCAATAATTAGACCATAACCCCTTCTTCTTAATGATGGAAATGAGTCAACAGGGACATGGATGAAGGAGCTGACCAGGACGAAACTGTGACTTAACTTGGCACATTCTGGGTATTCAACCGGTATATCGATAAACTTAACCGCTTTTGGTGTTTGTGGTAATGCAGGTAAGGGGTCGCCTAAATCTTTAAAATCCCATAGACCAGTCTCATCGTTTCTCGTGGCCAATCTAAATTGTGTACACCAATGACGATCAATATAAATGGTAGATATCATTGGAGAATGTAAGTCTGTAATGTGTCTAAATGTGACAGAGATCCTTGATTTATCAGGGACGGTTTTCATAACCTCAATTAAATGATCCAAATCTTTGATATCAACATCATTCAATGAGTCAAGGACCCACCCCATTGGTTCTGTGGTATCTAACAAGAAAGAACCAGTACCATTATTGATGAAGACACCTTTCACAGGAATAGCATAAATTCTAGCCATTTGATAACTCATATCATTAAATGAAGCACCTGCGACTTCTAGGAATCTGTTTGGTGAAATACTATGTAGATCCTGAACAACGGTTTTGACAGTAACATATTCACCGCCTCTCTGAACAACAATTTCGATTTCCCTCCCTATTGAAGAATCTAAAATATCGTCAACTTTGATGAAAGTGGAAATATCTTGACCATTTATGGAGATCAAGGTATCACCTTCTTTGATTAATGTGTCAGCTGGACCTTCAGGTAAGATGACTTCAGCGACCAACAGACCAATGATATTTGGGAATTTGGAACGCACCTTATCCTCTGCCTCAGTAGATAAACCAAGACGACGACACTCATCAAAAGGTCTCAACATCCATTGGACTTGGATGGTACCTCTAGTAATGGGCTGGCCATCTTGGATACATTTCAGAGCTCTAGCAACACGGTATAATGGTAGGAAATAATCTGTAGAAGCTTCAGTTGATCCACCTGCTTGGAGGGCAACTGCATTACCTTCCACATCTACAACTGGAGAACCTGATGAACCACCGGAGGCACTTGCGGCAGCCTGGATATATTCTGTGTTGAAATCATTATAGGTCAAGCCACCGTACTCAGGAGCGTTACGGTCTAATCTTGAAATAAACCCACTAAGGATGGATAATTTTTCACCAGCGTCGTTACCGACAACCCTGATTTCGCAACCAACTTGAGCTAACTCAGGCCTTAAATCAAGTGATTGTATCTTCATGTATTTGATGTCTTTTGGTTCAAATTTTAGAAAACCAAAATCATGGACGGGATCTCTATAGATTGGTTTGACAACAGCCTCTTCATGGTTATCAAAGACAATATAACCTGTGAATGGACCAGCGCCAACAACATGTCTGTTGGTCAAGATGATACCTCTTTCGGCATCAACGACAAATCCGGTAGCTTCTGATACAACAGGTGCATCACAGTCGAAACTAACCGTCTGAGCGAAATGAATAGAGACAACAGACTTGACGACTTTGTCAATGGTGTCTCGCCATTGGCCATTGATGAAAGTATCACTCGCGTAAGCTGGACTAGCAACGACAGACTCGTCGTCAGAGATCATGTCTGTGTCATTATCAAGGGTTTTGATCCTCTTTGGAAGATGCCCGTCGACTCCATTCGTGGAGTTAATTCTCTTTATGCTAGACATGGAAAAGGATCTGTAAATGTATGCGTTTTGTCTATGAGATCTAGTTGTTCCAAGTGATGTAAATGTAAGTGCAAAAGTTGTGAATGAAGGAATGCAGTGTCTAAGTTGGTTCGTTCGGGGAAGAAGTTTCAGCATAAAACAAGCAAATGTGTCCTACTGATCACAAGAACACCGTAACTGCTGCGAAGTAGAGGGCAATCTAAGGTGATTTAGAAAGTTTTTTTGACCTTGGTGATGATGTTTTTTGCCGCCTTTTGAAAATTTGAAAGACTCGAAAATCACAAAGACTGGAAAAAAACATTGCGTGCTCGTAACATGATTTTTGTAGAAACCCGATGGAGTCGGTAAATAGGCCATAAACTTTGTTAATAAAAGCTTCCAATTGGGTGATAAAAGTCTAAAAATCAGAGCATTTGAATGATTAGAATAGCTGTTACCTTTTCATATACTTTATTATTCTTTAAAGAGAAAATTTAAATTTGTGATACTAAGTAGAAATAATTTAAACAAAAGCTGTTTTGCACCCATCCCTTGCGAATCAAAATTTATATTAAAAAAATTATAATATTTACTAATTTGCTATTAGTCTTTGAAAAACTTTTACCTGTAATAGCTAATCCAGTCGATAGATTACAACCCGAAAGAATATTGTTCATCAAAAATATAATTCAGAGCTAATATTAAGACTGTATCATCAACCCTTTATCAGAGACATTGTTACTTAGTGCTTAAAATTACACAATAGATAAAAAATACCCGAAGTAAATATCAGCACGCCCTGTCTGCCCTAGAAGGAGATTTACCACAGTAACGGCCCCCCAGACGCGTTCCAGACCTGTTTCTTCCTTTTTCATAAGAAAAACAAAAACATCACGTTTAGAAAACAAAGGCAAAACAATAACGAGGATAAACATTTTCATCTACAATAAACTATCTAACAAAAAATTCATTTAATATACAAACAAACCATTAAAACCCATAAAATAATTTTCCCCATCGTAAAAGCATTAAGATATCAAATTTATAACTCTTGAGAAGCTTTACCTTTAGTTGATTTTTTTGGTAATAAGTTTTGGTGGATGTTTGGTAAAACACCACCTTGAGCAATGGTGACATGACCCAATAATTTGTTCAATTCTTCATCATTTCTGATGGCTAATTGTAAATGTCTTGGGATAATTCTGGTCTTCTTGTTATCTCTGGCAGCGTTACCAGCTAATTCTAAAATTTCAGCAGCCAAGTATTCTAAGACGGCAGTTAAGTAAACTGGGGCACCTGAACCAACACGTTGAGCATAGTTACCTTTTCTTAGTAATCTGTGAACTCTACCGACTGGGAAAGTTAAACCAGCTTTAGCTGATCTTGATTGAGAAGCTTTTTCTGAAGAACCGGCTTTACCACCTTTACCACCTGACATTATTGATTGATTGAATTGATTTAAATTTAGTTGACGTAGTAGAATTATCTTAATTGTATTGATGTTGGCAGGATTTTGCTCAGTTTATATAATTTCTAAAGGTAAGCACACTCTTTATTTATTGGGCAATGTGTAAATAGCAAAAGTCTCCTATTTCCCGAGATATCGTCCAATGAAATTGCAGGATTTATTTTTGCCACTGTTCTGAAATTTACATATTTAGGGATGTAATTTTCAGAATGCTGAAATTTATGTCTTTTTATTGAAAAATTCAGGTTTTTTGTAATAAAACTGATTTTTGCTGTGATTTTTAACTTCAGGTTGTTTTTCATTGGAAAAGGGAAACGTGTTCTGATATTTACCCTAATATTGAAAATTAAGTATATAACCGCAATACAAAACACGGTGTAAAACATAGCACGATTATTAGGCTACTTTTTGAAAGGCCAATATAAACAAATTGTTATATAAAGAGCCTAAATCCCCTTTGGACTCAGGCATTGTTAGCCTAAATTTCCCACTCAACTATATTTATCAATATCAATTAACCATGGCCCCAAAGACTGCTTCAAAAGCTCCAGCATCAAAAGCCCCAGCTGAAAAGAAACCAGCTGCTAAGAAAACCTCTTCTTCTACTGAAGGTCCAAAGAAGAGAACCAAAACTAGAAGAGAAACTTATGCTTCATACATCTACAAAGTTTTGAAACAAACACATCCAGATACAGGTATTTCACAAAAAGCCATGTCTATTATGAACTCATTTGTTAACGATATCTTTGAAAGAATTGCTTCTGAAGCTTCCAAATTAGCTGCTTACAACAAGAAATCCACCATTTCTGCAAGAGAAATCCAAACTGCTGTTAGATTAATTCTACCAGGTGAATTAGCTAAACATGCTGTTTCTGAAGGTACTAGAGCTGTCACCAAATACTCTTCTTCTACTTCTGCTTAAGTCTCGTGACTTTTGTTTTCTTTATATATTTAATGTGTTATGGTATCGGTTTTGTTTGGGTTAGTGACTTAAATGTATATTAGTAATTATGAATTAATGTAGCGCTGTCTCCTGTTTATTATGCGATGGTATCTTATAAATGGTGTTTGTGTTTTCTCTGTTCAGTCACCACAGTTACACAGAAAGTTGAACGCGACGCGCGCACTCTAGAAAAGTGGTTAAAGATCAACATCTACAAGTAAATAAGACACAAAATCAACGAAATAATTCTTCTTTACACATGAACACCTTAAGCTTTGATTGGCGCCAAAATATTTGCAACAACAACTCCATCATCCTCAGCCTCGCTGAAAAACTTATGTAGCTTCTCAGCAATTGCCTTATGTAATTCCAGATCATCTTCAGTGAATTGTGGGAAGTCTCTACCGGAACCCTTTGCCTTAACTCCACCACCAAGCTCAGTCAACAACTCTAAATATTCTAATTTCCCACCAACATCAATCGTATGATAAGCTCTAGAATCGCCTTTATTTCTCCATCTTTCTAAAGCCCAACGGAATTGCTCTTCCACCGGTGGTAAATCCACTAACCCTGCTAAATATCTCGAGACAAACACTGCTTGGTACTCAAAGGCTCTAAAACTGATGGCATCGGTTGGAACACCAACAACTGATAACAATGGATCTTTAATGTAGAAAGTATGTTGGTATAAGTCTGGTAAAACGTACCCTGTACTGAAACCAGGATATTGTTTACGCAGGAATGGGTATGAGTATCTGTAACCAGTAGCATAGATCACTTTATCTGGGTTAGTCAATGTAGTACCATCACCGAAATGAACAATGACATCGTCACCTTTGACTTCATACCTTTCCACAATTGGCTTTGAATGGATGTTTTTAGCATCACTCCAACGAACACCAACGTTTGATCTTTTGGAGTTATAGACGTCTTTTGCTGTATCCTTAGCGATATCAACGATATCAGCACCTGAGGCTCTAGTTCCAATGACTAAAACAACTTCATCATCAAACTTATCAGTGGCTCTGAATGTTTTCGAATGTGAGATTAATTCTGGTTTATGTCTCCAGACGTCTTTGATACCTGGAACATCTGGAATGAATGGAACATGGTAATGACCAGTAGCAATGACAACGGCATCAAATCTCTGCTTGGTCCATTTATCTTCTTCCTCACCTTTAATCTCTTCTCTAATCACTAGCTCAAACTCATTGTTTTCGTAATCCTTAGTAACTTCCTCCACTGTGGAATTATACTTGATCTTGTCCCCATGTCTTAACAAATAACGTTCTATATAGGCTTGAATAGCGCTGCCTCTCACGTAATGATCCTCGATTTTTTCAACATCACCCCAAGTCTTGTCATCACTATAAGTCATCAATTGTTCAGGGATATTTGTTCTTAAATTCTCATAAGATGGAGTATGTAAATAACGTTGTTGTTGGTTTCTCTTCTTTTTGGTCTCTGTCTCAAAATCAGGAACAACCAATGCAGGGTCCAACTCAAATTCACTGACACCTGGAGGTACAACAATCTTATCCGGCTTTTCATCTAGAACCCACACACCGCCTAGTTTATCTCTTCTTTCAAATAGTGTGACGTCAGTGAACCCTTCTTGAATCAATGAATCTAACGTGATGGCACCAGAGGCACCACCACCGATGATAGCTATTGTGTTAGCTCTCTTAGTGACAGTCATTTTTACCAAACAATGACCTTCTGATTTGTAAAACTTCACACGAAGTGTTCCTATACAATGGAAATAGTATCAGTAGCGATTATAAACCTTTTATACGTACAACAATGGTTTCATTTCTTTGCGTCCACAATTGTTGAGTTGGTTGTAATTTTACACATTTGTACGAAACTGTGGAGTTTTGATAGAGAGTGGCATCCACACTTTCCTGATCGGGACAAAGTATATACTCGTCTCTTTAAAGCCATAAAGCCGTCTATAAAAGTGATAAAAGCAGAGGGAAGTTCATGGGGTCTCTATGATCCAGTGTATGGTATAGAAGGAATAAAATTGAACTAATGACTAGGGAGAAAAGAGCTCAAAAAGTGGCTATAATCGGTGCTGGAGCTTCCGGTTCTGTTGCGTTAAATGTGTTATCACCGGATTTTGATGTCAAATTGTTTGAAAGAAGAGATCGTAACGGTGGTGTGTGGATTTTGGACAAGGAGAAAGATGACAAGTTTGTCTCTGCTGGATCTAGCTTCGTTGAAAATGACCCACAACGTGAGATCCCAGTGGAATTGAACAATGTTGAGATTGGCAATGTCATCAAGAGCGGTAAAGTTGACGATTGGTTCATTTATACTCCATCGTACGATGGCATTAGAACGAATGTTCCTGAGCATTTCATGACGTTTAGTGATGTTCCAAAATGGCCTGTTTTGGACAAACCAGGTATTGATCCTTTTACAAGAAGAGAATATGTGGAGCAATATTTAAACGAATACATTAAACACAATGAACATTTAGTCCAATATAATACCACCTTGGAGAAATTGGATAAAGATGACAAGGGGTTCATATTAACACTCAGAAAGAATACTACTGAGGGGTCAGAATGGTTCCGTGAAAGATTTGATGCTGTGGTGTTGGCTATTGGTCATTATCATGTCCCATATATTCCAGATGTCCCAGGTTTAAAACAGGTTCAAGAAAAATTTCCTGACAAAGTCACTTATGCAAAAGCATACAGAAATGAAAAGTATGAAGGTGAAACCGTTCTTGTTATTGGTGGTTCCGCTTCCGGGATTGACATCTCCAATGTTGTTTCTAGAACTGCTGAAAGAGTTGTGAGATCAGAGAGAAGTAATACCAACTCAAGACCAACTTTACAAAGAGTCGAGATCAGGGACACCGTTGAAAGCTATACTATTGAAGGTGAGAAGATTATTGCTCATTTTAAAGAAGATGGTGAAGGGGATAAGTCGATCGCATTTGATCGTTTGATCTTTGGTACTGGCTATGATTATTCATATCCTTTCTTACGTCATCTATATCCAGACTTTTCAGCTGGTGGTTACTTACCTCAGTCATACCAACATACCTTTCACATTCCAGATCCATTGATCTCAACACCTGGTGTCCCTACTGGTGCTTTGTCTTTTCGTGCCTTTGAGTACCAATCCATTTTAATCTCTAGATATTTGAAAGGCCAAGTTGACTTGCCATCTGTGGAAAAACAATGGGATTGGGTCAAGGAAAGGGAGTCCAGATTAGAGCCACGAATGTATCACAGAATTGGTAGTGAAAATGTTGTGAAATATTTGGCTGACTTAACAGAATTAGGTGGCGGTGTTGAAGGTGATAGAGCATTCCCTGTTGTTACATATGATGACGTTGCGAATTGGAAAGATGAGAGGTTAGAGTTGGCAAAGAAGTGGGAGAATGAGGAAGGAAATCCTGATTTGATCTCTTGGGGTAGTGACAGACATGCTGATCCTTCATTTAAAGCTACTGCTACTGTATCTGCTTAATCTTTACATCTCATCTACTAATAATTTAGATTAAATGATTCTATTCTTAAAGGGTATGTTAAAAAAAAAAACAAAAACAGGTGCAAAACAAAATACTATATGAGCACAATCGTTTTTTTTTTTTTGAATATATTGTCAGAAGTTAACAGCTCTGTTGACATTTGTAGAAGGTTCTTCCGGCTCTTCCAATTCATCAGCCTCATCACCATACTCATTCCATTCCTGGCCACTATGATCTACACTGGAATTCTTTTTTCTGTAATACCATAGAGTACCGATTATAAAAATAGCGAGCACAGGGACAATGATACCGACTGTACAGCCGATGATTACTTTGTTTTTATGTGTAAGACCTGATGAGGAGGATGACTTGTTGACAAATGTAGATGTCGATGTGGCTGAAGTTGATTCCGAAGTCACGGTATGACCATCGGTTGTGAAGACAGAAGTTACAGTGACAAACTGCGTGACTTCAACTGAAGATCTGGAGGAAGGAGATGTGGTAGCTGATGATGAAGTTGGTGATGAAGTCGAGGATGAAGTGTTGGAAGATGAGGTAGAGGAAGTTGTTGATGCTGTTGATGTGGATGAGGCGACTGAAGGTGAGGTAGGTTGAGATGGAGATGATGTGGATGAAGAGCTAGAGGATGAGGATATAGTCGATGAAGTTTGCGAAGAAGTTGTTGATGAAGTCGAAGAAGTTGTTGCAGAGGCGGAGCTTGATGTGGAAGAGGATGAAGATGTGGTGGAAGTAGAGGTGGATGTAGAAGATGAAGAGGAAAAGTTGTTGATAAAGACCGAAGCGGATGATGAAGTAGAAAGAGTTTGACGATTGGAGATGGCGGTTGTGGAAGCGGATGAACTTAGGGCACTAGTAGTAGAAGCAGTATCTGAATCACCAGAATTGGAGCTCGTGCTAAAGAATGTGTTCGTATTGTCGTTAGTGGTGGGACTTGTGGTTGTGGTTGGAGAGTTAAAACTGGCTGTGGTCCCAGTAGAGGATGAGGTAGCAGGAGTAGCAGTAGACCCCTGGGTGCCCTGTGTAGCAGCTGTGGCCTGTGAAGCAACAAGGCCCAACTGGAGCAAAGTTAACAGAAGCATAGCGAATACTTTGCACTAAATCAAAAAAAAAAATGAATCCAGTATTTCTAAAGAGAATTCTAACCGAATCTAAATTTATCTCACCAAATATTTAAGATTTTACAGATCTCGAGAATGCATTTCTGCGTCCCGGACCATAACGGTAATTACGTAATCAGAAATGATTAAAAAAATAAATAATAAAACGTTTTCGCGGAATTTTATTTTTGTTCACCGGGAACCAGAAATTGTCATTGGAATTCAAGACGTTTTTATAGTGGAAAGTGTGCATTTAATACTGCGTTTTAAAGGAGTCTTTCACTGTTTTTTCTCACTCATAAAATGTCTACCGTCAATCAGCAGCAATTAGCAAATTTGGATGAGGCTTCAAAACAGGAAATCTCACAATTTCTAGAATCAGAAACTTCAAAAACCAAAGTTCAAACTTCAATTCATCAATTCACTGATTTATGCTTTAGAAAATGTGTTGAATCGGTTCATGATGGTCAGCTATCATATAATGAGGAATCGTGTTTAAAGAACTGTGTAAATGCATTCTTAGACACCAATATCAGAGTTGTCAATGGGTATGTGCAACTTTTTCTTTTTCAGTACTTTAAACATGAACTATTACTAACAACTATGGGGAAAAGTTTACAAAATGCTCAACAATAAGCTCAGCAGCTAATTTCATGTATATAAAAAGTTATCTTCTTCTCACACTTTTCGTTTAATTAAACTGTCATTGTAAGCACCCTTTTTCTTCTTCTTCTTCTTCTTCTTCTTCTTCTTCTCATTCTTTTATCTCATCGCCTTTAAAAAACAACCACGAAAAAAAAATTCACTCCAACACTCCATGAAAACCGGTCAAAAGACACCAAAAGACACCAACAGAACATGAGAAGATCGCTCCCTCTAAGACAGTTATCACAGGTGTTTGGCTCTTCTAAACAGGAGGATATCGCATTTACCAAAATTTTCAACCAGATCGTTTCGAGTAGAAAATCTTCAGAGGTTAAAACTAAAAGCAGTGATTTAAGACTAGTGTTTCAAGATTCTGTCAACTCACTGAATAAGACTTTAAGTCCAAAATTAGTTCCAAAAGTACACCAGGCCCCTTTGAAATTGCTAAAGACGATAGAGCAAAAAGAGAATATTATTCAATCATTAAAACCAACTCTACAATACATTGATTCCATTGAACGAGATTATGATATCCTAGAATATACTACCCAACTTGTAGATGAATTTAACACTGATCATAATATCTCCAAATATTCTCCAAGCTTGGTCTCACAGATTGCTAAAAGAAGTACCGCATCTCCACAATCTCCACTCCTCAACCAGTTCACATTTCCCATCTTGTTGAAACATATCTTATCCACTTTACATTCCAAATTCCAAGCTCCATCAGAATCCATCTCTGTGTTTCAACATATAAAGAATCTAGACTTGAAGACTTATCTATATGGTGTGAATATCGATATTTATAACACTATCTTAAAGATCCAATGGGAAAATTACAAGGATATTTCCACGATTAATGAGACAATTGAAGAGTTCAAGATTAATGGTATTCAGGGTGATTTAGAGACTATTGAGATTCTACAAAAGATTACAAAAGAGATGGAGCTTCTACTAGAAGGTGATGATTTGAATCTGGAACAGTGGTTTTGGTGTAAAAATGATGAAGAAGAGCTTTATAACGTGAAACAATACGTTAGTGACTTGTACAGTGTCTTGAAGTAAGGGCAACGCAATGAGATAAGAAACAAATGGAAAATGCATGAGACGATATTGATGTTATTATAGCTATGTTACAAATATTTGTAGGTGACATAAGTGCATACTGTGCTTAATGTACTAAATGTACTACATATATATATATATATATATCTTTCTCTTTACCTCCATTCTTCATGTCATCGTGGCAGATCATTTTCAGCGACAAATCATTTCGAGAAAAAACTCATTTTAAAGAGTCCATCACCATCAAAACTCTTTCTACAAACACTTTAAAGCCACCATGTCACTGATATCCAAAATCCCGGAGTTTCTCGAGACACCACCAACCACCCCAATTCAGCTCTCTACTCAGCAAAAACTTCGAGGATCTATTGAGATTCTTACCGATTGCCTTCTACGGTTCAACCCGGACGAAATCGCTGTGAGTTATAATGGTGGTAAAGACTGTTTAGTGATGCTGGTGATTTATATCTATGTTCTGTCCACTTTCAAGCATCCAGTGGATCATATCAGAGCAGTTTTCATTCATTATGAAGATCAATTCCCTGAATTATTGGATTTTATCCACAAATCAAGCACAGACTATAATTTATCATTAACTTCTATTAAGGCACCTTTAAAGGCAGGATTTGATGAGTACTTAACTGAAAACCCTAACGTAAAAGCTGTCATTGTTGGCACGAGAAGAACAGACCCGTATAGTGCTGATTTAAAACCACTACAGAAGACTGATCATGGTTGGCCCGAATTTATTCGGATTCATCCCGTATTGGAGTGGCATTATGATGAAATATGGACTTTTTTAAGGAAATTGGGCGTGGAATATTGCAAGTTATACGATATGGGATATACTAGTATTGGAGGGACCAAAACCACCATGAAGAATCCAATGTTGGAGACTAGAGATGGGTTTCTTCCGGCATTTGATCTCCATGGCGATGATTTTGAAAGAGAGGGAAGACAGATGAAGACGCAGTAGATTTGATTATATAAATATATATTTAACGGTAGAAGATCAGGAAGTGTTGTAGTGTATTGTCGGTGTGTTTGGGTTGAGCTTTATTCTCCATAATGTAACACTATCAAAGCGATAGAAAAAAAATCGGAACATAAACATCACCAAGTGCATAACATATCACTGACACTAAAAAAAAAGCACCACAAACAATGGATTATCAAAACAGAATTGGGTCTAAGAAAGGTTCAGGTGGTGTCGCCTCACAATCTTTACAAAACATCCAAACTGCGAAACGTGTAAACCAACTTTTTGACATCTCATCGGATCCCTATGTATTTAAGAATCACCTGGGTCAACTGGAATGTCGACTTTGTTACACACAGCATAACAATAACGAATCATACCTGAACCATGTAAGTGGGAGAAGACATCAGATGAATTTACTACGAAGAAGTGATAAGAAGGAAACAGTTGTTGTAAAGAATGAAGTACAAAAGAGAAAATTTGACAAGATTGGAAGACCTGGTTATTCAATAACAAAGCTAAGAGGTGAGACTTATGGGATCCTGATTAAAGTTTCATTGGATCAATGCAAAGAAGAACCCGAAATTAGATTGATGTCTGTGTTTGAAAATGAACAAGACACCACAAAGGATGAGAATTGGTGTTATTTAGTGATATATGCTGAACCTTATGACACTATTGCCTTAAAGATCCCTAATAAAGTGGGAAGCCAGCTGAAATATTGGGATGTTGATGTTAAAGAGTTCTACATTCAAATAATGTTTACTGATGATGTCTAATAAAACAACAATCATTACATTAATTAACTAATCTTTTCCTCAATTTGATCCAAGTAGTTCTTGATATGATGGTTTAATCTTTGGATCTCGAGTGTTATATCGTCATATTCCTTCTTGTATTCAGATTCTAAAGCCGTGACCTTTTGTGACATCTCCTTGATATGAAGACGTTTGGAGGCCATCTCCTGTTCATTTGCCGATAGTTCAACAGAAATCTTGTTATTCAGTTGATTCAATTCCTCCATTCTAGCACTGAACTCTTCCTTTTTATGTTTCTTTTGTTCATTAGTTCGCTTGAATTTATCGCTAATGTTCTTTAACTGTCTGTTTAATAGTTGGATCTTTCTTTCAATTTCGTTAAGTTTCAAGTTCTTACCTTCATAGGATTCTTTAAATTGGATTAATTTCAACTCATGAGAGTTCAATTTGGATATCTCTGTGGATAATTCTTGGATCAATTTTAAACATGCTTTCAAATCTAATGAAATAAATTGAATAGATTCAATGGATATACTCAATTTTCTTGATCTAGTTTCAAGTTCATTTAACGTATCCTGATCTAGCTTCAATGAATTCTGCATATCTGCTATGATCTTGTTTATAATCTCTGGTGATTCAACAAGGTAAGTCTTTAGTCTCTCTAGATCCTTCTTTGATTCTAGCAATAGGTAATTATGGTCTTCTAAACTTTGAATTAAGCGCAGTTTTTCACTCTTATAGTTGAAATGCTCGTTTGTTAAACTCTCCTGAATTTTCTTCAATTCCTTCAATTTCGCCTCTGCTTCTAGATTATGCTCATTCATTTCGTCCAATTTACCCTTTAGTTCCTCATTTCTATGTTCCAATCTTTTGATATCACTATTCAATTTGGTATTTTCTTTATTCAGCTGATCAAATTTTTCAAATTTGAGGTTATTCTGTTGTAAGATCTGATAATTATCATCCAAATGTTCCTCCCTAAACCTAGCAAAGTTCACCACTCCGCTCATCAACCTTCTTATTCTGTAAGGATCCGGTTTGGTTAGATCCGTTAATACGAAGTCATAAATCCCACAATCTTGGAAAAATTGGTATAGGGTCCGTTGTAGGACAACCAAATTCAACGTGTCTTCAAACTCCTCTGATTCCTGACTTATCTGTGATTTAATCTGTTGAGGAGATATGAGTAAGAAAAGTTCCAAGATCTGTTGCATCAGGAACTGAATGAATATTGGTGTTGGTCTTAAAAGATCTTCTTCATTGACAGATAAATTGCAGCTTTTCAAACAAATAGCCAACTCTGGGACATCCAATAGTGGAAATCTATCATTTTTCACTTCTTTACGCGTGGAAGACATCTTTTAAGCTTCAATTATAATTGAAAAATAAGGTCTATTTATTCAATTTTTGGTATATCAAGAACAAAAGTAAACAAAAATACGCGTTTCTGTGGGAATATCCTTGACTTCCTAAAACGGAAATTAGTGAGAACAGACCCAGTGAAAGTAATGCTGAAGAAGAGTAACTGTTCAGTCTTCTCACGTCTTCTGTGTTATTGAACGGGAGTCTTTTTTTGCTAAGGATTACAACCAAATCCCCGAGCCGTTATATGGCTTTTAGGTAATGGGGACAGTCTGGGCTTTGGTTGGTATCGCAAATTTCTACATAATGTTTCACTTTCATTCTTATTGTCATTTCATTCATTAAAAATACACAGAATCTGCAACTGAAATTGGATCATTCTAACTGTACTGATCATACCCACCGTATTCAAAGTTATTATTAGGGCTCTTCTGAGGAGTACTCACTATGGACTTAGCCAAAGGACCAACACCAATTTCACCCAGTACAATCTCAGCCGAAGTATTGTTCAAATTTATATCGGAAGGTAGTGGACTACCCTTCAAAAGCTTTTTATACTTCCATATTAGTTCAACCTCTTTTCTATTGTTCTCATCAATCTTGTTCTGTAAATCTTGGATGTATTCGACACCTTTAGTTAAAATCTGACCCTTATTAGGCTTCCCATCTTTAGTTCCACTCGAACGATCCTTATTCTCGTCAAAATAATCACCCGGAACAAGCAAAAGAAGTTCCTGTATCTTTTCGTTCATATTATCCCTCTTCTTTCTGTCATCATCATCATCATCTTCTGCTCTCTTAATGGACTTTCGACGAGGAATGGACTTGCTTATTTTTCCATCGGTAGAGACCGAATAAGAGTCCTGGAAAGACTTTGAGAGAGTCTGCTTGATAGGTATTGTCTGCGGTGAGAAATCAAGAAAGTTCTCCTCGGTCATTGTTGCTCTAAAACGTTATTTTTTGTCTTGTCCTCTTGGTTGGAATGTTGGGTGAGGACGCTTAAATTATTCAATTAAGGTCGAGCTTCCAAAGTCCGGGTAATGATCACCTGACAGAAATAAACTGCATCAATCATAGTTAAGTAGATAGTTCTAGTACTCGATCAAGAACACTAGCTGACGATTTTGGAGTTGAAAAGAATGAACTGTCTTGTAATTAAAGCGTTGATCAATGCTAGTAAAAGTTACAGTTACACTCTCATGACCAGATAAACTCTCAGTATTCCTATAGGGGTTACAATTAAATCTAACTAATCACTTTAGTTTCACCAGTAGATTCTTCTGGAGGTCCCACGGGTTCCCAATTAAAAAAAAACAGTAATTGGATTAAACTACAGCACAAAAGGATCTAGATGTTCTAAAATTGAAGTGGTTCATTTCCTGCGTACCTAAATATACCGCTTTTCCCAATGCTTTATCCTCAGCCCATCTCTTAACTCAACTTTCCTTCTCACAATCTCATACCCGCCAATCCAAGGTAAAAACTTGACAATGATGACCCAATAAATTGTAGTCATTCCAAAGAGCACCAAACCACCGAAAGAGTAACTTGTGATTAAGCTCTTAAGGTCAGTCATAGGAGCAAGAAAGATGATTGTTGAGGACAGGAAACAAAACAAGATGGCAATATGTGAAGCTCTGATTGGAGCTTTGATCTTGGGGAAACGACGTCTGGCTTTGTAAATCCCAATGCATAGGAATGCATGGAATAGCTGGGTAGGGTATACTTGCATGGAAACAATGTAGTTATATAAGCTCCCTGTTTTAGGAAGGAATAACACACTTGTGGATATGGCAACGTTTAATGATAATGCGGCTAATGGTGTACCAAATGGTTGATTTGATGCCAATGTTTTAGAAAAGGGTAAGAACCCTTCTCTCGAAATGCTTTGAATTAAGTTGGAATCAGCATATACCACGACTAATAACGTGCTTGCTGAAAAAATTGCAATGATTGATGAAAGGACACGACGACCAATAACCTCACCAAAAAGGTTCTCGAATAATAATGCACCAACTAATTCACCACTTTTCATTATATCTGTAGATGGAATGACAATAAGGTATACAAAGTTTAAGAGCATGTATAACGTTATCACGAAAATCATGGAAAATGGAGCTGCAATCTTCAAAGTTCTAATTGGATCTTTGATCTCATTCTGAACCATGTGTGGAGTTGTCCAACCACCAAATGAGTATATTGTTCTTAGTACTGCAGCAGAAATAACAGTTATTGAGGTCTTTGAAAACTCAGGAGGTTTAATAAATGATTCCCATGTCAAATGATTTGTGATACCGGTGATCGAGCTGGGTAACATCATGACATACAGGGCAGCAAAGATCATCAATGATGAAAGTAATATTTTTATACTCCCAACGACATTTTGGACAAACATCCCAAATCTTCTGGAAGTCCCATGAACTATCAGTGCAAATGCCATCAAGAATAATCCCAAATTACGCGCCTGTGTCTCATCGGTTTCTAAACCTAATGCATATCTAGTATATTGGCCAAAGACTAAAGCATTCCCACCTGAAATATTGAAAAACACGTTAAATGCACCAAAGATAAACGTGGCAAAGTACCTTGGCTTGGGGAATAAGTATTCCAAAAAGATCTTTGTTCCACCTGATCTGGGGAGTAGCGATCCTAATTCCAAATATACACTTAGTCCGCTCACTGCAATGAGGGCACCTGATAACCAGATTCCTAAAAACAAAGATACTGACCCTCCTGCATCTGAGTAGATCCCACCCGGGGTAGCAAAGATTCCTGAACCTACCATACGACACACAAAGAGCACTATGGTAGAATAAAGCCCCAAGTGGCGTCCATGAGGTGGATCTTCTGGTGATAATAGCGAAGTTGTTCCAGATGTAACTGTGATTGGGTTGTCGATAGATTCGTCCTCCTCCAGTTCACAGTTACTGGAGACAGGTACTAGCGGTGTCAGCTCGGTGTACTTGCTCATTTTGCAAAGTGTTTGAAGTGACCGCTATGACCTTTATCTATAGATTTTGTAAGAAGAAGCCTGTATATTTCTAATCAAGATCTCATCTCTTTGTGGTTCAAATGATTCATCCACACTTTTTCTCGGGATTGCGACATGCCCGTTGGTTCGAGCAGCAAAAATGTGTCAAATTGACGCCACAGTTTCCCAAATCAACCTTCAACTACAGTAAAAGAAAAAAGAAATTCTTGATTCTTTCTTTTTTTCATTTTGATTAAGATCGACTTGTTTTATAAAAATTATATATAGATATTCAGCTTAGAAGTTATATTCCAGCTCATTCAAAACTTGGTATTGTTCCAGAGGTTCGAACTTTTTCAAATGTTCCAAAAGTACGTCTTTTTCACCAAAACCCAAGGTTAATAATTTGGCATAACCAACTAATGATTTGAATTCATCCAATCTCAAATATTTTTTAACCAAGGAATCTGGTTCTAAACTTAAATCAGGGAAGTTCTTCTCAATACCCTTTTCCGCTAAGATTTTACTGAAACCTTCAGTCTTGTGCTTTAAAGCCAAAAGATATACAGGAATGAATTCGTATTGATCACTGGTGATTTTTTTCAACTTGGTCAAGGCCGAAAGTGCCAATGCAACTTTGTTCAACTTGAACTGATAATGAAATTGTAAATCATTTGTATTAATCAATTCCCCGCCTTGTTTTGACAGGTGGTCAAAGAATTCAGTGAACAATGGTAACCATTCAGAATCGTATAATTTCGAACCAAAGACATCATCATCATCACTATAGGCTAAGACTTTCTTTTTTTCTTCCTCTAGTACCTTGAATCTGTTCTTATCTTTCTTCTTTGTCTTTTCTTCGTCCTCCTTGGCTAATTTTTGACCAAAAAGAATCTTGGATGCACCAACAACAGCCCGGACATACACTGGTGAAGTATAAACTCTATCCTCCCAAGTTAACATATCAACGTAAGCTCTTGCAGTACCTCTTCTCATACAGAAAGTATGGAAATCTAACTGATCATTATAGTACTCTTCAAAGACTTTGACAATACCTTTGAATCTCTTTAGAGCCAACCCACCGTTTTTAATAGCAGATTCTGAATCATTCTTCTTCACGGCGTCATGATATAATCTCAAGTATGATTCAGCATTTTCAATTAAGAACCATGACGCTTGCATCGTATGTAGGTCCTTAACGCCATTGATACTATCGTCATTCTTAGTGAACAACGAGACAATCTCAACTGCTTTGTCAATCTTGTTGGCACGCAAGTAATATTTCACTGTTTTGGAATTGATGAACCGATCTTGTAAGTCAATCAAACGACCTTCATTCATTGTTTCGGCAGCGTTTTGGAAATCACCATAATGTTTCAAGATTCTTGCTTTTAAAATGTATAATTCAACCAAAGTTGGTGTATGTGCAATAGCAGACTCAATGTATTCTTTAGCCTTTACCAGATTCTTCAGATATAAGTAGTGTTGAGCTAAGAAGTACAAAGTCCAGACATGGATTAATGGATCTAATTCAGTCTTTGAGAATTCCAATACGATTTTCTCAATAACGGTAGCCTTTATGCTATCTTTGTATAAAGGTTTCACATTTTTGAAAGTGGCAGGGACACCACGTTTCAATAGACCCAAGACGTAATCTTGGACTCTTTTTTCAAATAAATCACCAGAGGTGAATGTCAAAGGGATGAACTTAGGAGCATCAGACTTTGGATAAAATTTTGAAAGTTTTTGATATAACCCATCTCTGAAATTTTCAGATTTATTCAAAGTCTTCAATGAAATTTCCAAAAAGTTGTAATATCTGATATCATCTGGATTCCTCTTTAGCAAAGTTCTATAAACTTTAGAAGCTTTAGTGAATTCACCAATTTTCAACAAGTACTTCCCTCTTAATTCTAATTCTTCTAATTTATCAAAAGTGTCAATTTCGTCTAAATCTTTCAAAGCACGTTCAATAGATTGTTTAGCAATGACTTGGTTCTTAAACAATTGCAATTCAGAATGTTCATATGACTCAGCTTCACTTAATTTACCTTTAGCTAATTCCTCAAATTTAGTTAAAGTTCTTTCAGCGGCATCAAAATCACCGTTTAAGAAATGTGCAACCGCTAAACCGGTCCAATTAGCTCTAAATCCAAGAAATTCCTCTAAATAAGCATGCCTTGACTTTTGTACAGCCTTATAGTCCCGATTTTGCAATTCCATAACGCTTAGATCTCTCCAGATTTGCTTATTAGATGACCCAGCATCAAGAGCTTGTTTGAAGAATTTAGCAGCTTCAACGTATCTCAATTGAACTCTTCTCAAAATCCCCAAGATATGGTTGGCAGTTGGCTGATAAGGGTCTTTTTCAATAGATTTGTTAACATATACTTCAGATTCTTCAGATTCTTTCAAGAAATGTAAGTTTAAAGCTTTTAAAGCTAGTGCTTCCGCATTATTGGAATTCTTCTTCAAGATAGCTTCGGTGGTCTTTAAGGATTTTCTATAATGTTTATCCTCGTAGAGTTTTAAAGCTTCCATGAAGGGAGTTGTGTCCCTCTTGACTGGTTGAGAGCGTCTTTTGGACATTGTGGGTTCTCAGTTTTTGGTTACAATCACAAATCTCACATCATTTGAAGTGATTCTATTCGGTGATCAAGGTGGACGTTTTTCCTTTTTGTCCTGCGGATGGTTTGGAGCGATGGTTTTAAAGCGATGATGAAGATAAAGATGAAGATGAAGAGGAAACAATAGCGACGCAGTTCTTTGTTTCCTTCTCTCTTTAGCAGCAAGATGACAGGTGTATAGGTCCAATTTGTGCTATTAAAGTCCACTGTCGATGGGGTTGATGTCTGAAGTTCTCAACAACAGATAAAGTTGGAAGCATTACAAAGACTCGAGAACATGGAGTTTAAATAGAACATTACCCATAATTTGCGACACTAAAACTAACACTGACAATATTTGTCACTCACTTATCAAGTGATATCTCATCCTTGTAATTATATTGGTAAATGGTAGATACACACGTACCTAAAACCGATCAATGCTCGTGGAAAGCCAAAAAAGTTTGCACCAATATTTCACAATTTGAACTTCCCAAACTTCCTCTTGAAATTGACATCAAATTCAGGATGTTTCATCACTCTCGTATTATCTACAGCCACCTCATTTAACCCATTTTGAACAATCTCATCATGCACAGTGAGCTTTTCAAGATGTTTCTTCGTTCCTATAACCGCTGGTTGAAATTTCTCTTTAATAATTTTAGCAATTTCTAAAGCCTTTTTCAATGCAGTCTCTTTATCTTCATAAACATCACTGATTAACCCAATCTCTTTAGCTTCTTGGGATAAAAAAGTTCTCCCGGTTAAGGCCAATTCAGTCAACTTACTGATATTCCCAACAATCTTGGGAATTCTTTGCAATGAACCAATATCTGCAATAATTCCAACATCAATCTCCTTGATACTGTACTTTGAATCTTTTGAGGCCAATCTAATACTTGTAGCACTATGAATATCTAATGCAAGACCGTAATTAACCCCATGAGCAACAGAGATCACAGGGATATCAAATTCAATTGGGGCAGCAATACATCGTTGGAAGTTCTTGATGAATTGAATGGATTCAGATTCAGAAAGACCCTTTATACTTTGAAAAGATTTCAAATCTATCCCGGAACAAAAATGTTTGCCCTGACCGCTTAAAATACAAACACTACAATTCTTCAAAGTTAGGTATTCGAATATTTTGTGATATTCTTCCCAAGTTGATCGATCAAAAGAATTGAAGCTCTTGGGTCTGTTTATGATCACATGGGCTATGCCATCGTCAATTTTGACTTGGAAGTTTTTGAAGGACATTTCTATGATACTATATGATACTATTGGTCATAGAATTTTTCAATGAAAAGTAGTTGATCCAAGGGTTAAATTGAATAGCCGTTCTTTATATATGTCTGGCTAAATTTACCCCAGATTTTTTAGGAACCTCGGAAGAACTCAACACCATCACACTTTACAACTTGTGGGTGAATCCGTTCCATCTCTTGAACTAATGAATGAACGAGTGATGGTATAGGGAGGCAATTTAATAGCACAATCAACACATTCAAACATTATTTCTCTGTTCAATTCTATGATATAATTCCCGGTAAATATTCAACTTCTTCCGAATATAGTAAATCGACTTTTCGCAAAATGTTTGTTTTTGGCGAATAATGTGACCTTAAAAGGGTAAATATGCCAGTTTTCTTGTTCCCCTTAAGGAAATCCCACCAATTTTGTGCAAATGGTTTTCGTCATTTTAAAGCTCACAAGATTAAACAAAGCACAAATATCTTTAAAACCCCATCAACAAACAACAAAGGCACAAAAAAATACTGCTATTTTTTCTAATAATCAATACTGGTTATCATAATCATCAAAACTTACAAGGATAATATTAACCTGGAATTTCCTTCATATTCTTCTCTCTATTTTAATATACGTTTCTACTCATAAGAGAGAACATCCATACACCCAAACACTATTTTTTTTTTGTTTTTATTAAAACTTGAAATTTTTTTTTTCTTTTCAGTTTCTGTGCAAAGAAAAGAAAAATTTTCCTCTTCAAAATTTCCATTAAAAGTGTGTTCACCCTTGCAAAAAAACACACAAGTTAAATTCAACTTAATCAACACAATTGATCCCCCCCTTTTTTTTTAATATATATATATATAACCTGAAATGTCTGAAGAATTGAATAAAGCCACTCAAGATTTATCACTTGAATCCAAAACTGAAGAATCTCCAGCCACTGTTCTAACCTCAAAGGATAATGTTGAAGTTAAACATCCTCTAAACTCATCATGGACTCTATGGTACACTAAACCACCAAGCCCAGATGTAAAAGAATCATGGGCTGATTTATTAAAACCAATCATCACTTTCAGTACCGTGGAAGAATTCTGGGGTATTTATAATTCAATTCCAACTGCCCAAGATTTACCACTAAAGGCAGATTATCATGTATTTAGAGAAGGTATTAAACCTGAATGGGAGGATGAACAGAATGAAAATGGTGGTAGATGGATTTATAAAACTAACAGCAGAAAAACTGATATTAATGATATTTGGTTAAGAGCATTATTGAGTGTTATTGGTGAAACTATTCAAGATGATGAAAATGAAGTTAATGGTATAGTTCTAAACAACCGTAAATATGGTTATAAAGTTTCATTATGGACAAAGACTGTTACAAAATCAAAATTGGTCAAGATTGGCGGTAATTTAAAGAAATTTTTGAAATTGGAAGAAGAGGATTCCATTGAATTCTTTTCTCATAAGGATGCTGATGTTAGAGGTGCCAAACCAATCATTATGGTTTAATCTTGCTATGAATATAACGGAAAGCTAACCCAAATCTTAATGTAATGAACTCTGTATGTGTTGAATTGTAACGTTTTTTTTTTGTACCATGGTTATATATATCGCTATTCTTATCTTATCGCATCCTACATATAAAACATTTAAACAAAAGAAGACTAATAACAAATTTTAATTTCAAGTGATAAAATTTATGAAAAACTCATAAGAACAACAAACTAATGACAAAGATTAAAACAGAAGGAATGACACCATTCAACGTACCAGCAACATTCGAACTTAGAGTGACCAAGTTATTAGTCTTTAAAATTCCCACAGAGCCAGAAATGGTACCCAACCCAATTGTCCCACTTGAAGGGGAAGCAACAGTGCTATACATAGATGTGAATCTTTGTGAATATGTCGTTTGAACAGTAGCAACACCACCGTTAGGATATGTCACAGTGACCCAAATAGAGGTCCATGCTGAAGATGTGATATATGTCGTGGTGGCATCGGAATAAGTATAAGTTGGATTATCGGTGTTCGTTCCAACTGCAGTACCATCAGTTAAAGCTGTTGTGGTCTTTGAAGTACCCGTGGTTGTTTGTTGACCGGCACCAGGAGTAGTTGTGCCAGTTGTGATGCCTGTGGTGATGCCTGTGGTGACACCAGTTGTGACGCCAGTTGTGACACCAGTTGTGACGCCAGTGGTGATACCAGTGGTGATTGCAGTACCGGTAGTAGTGGCAGTATTAGTAGTGGCACCCGTTATACCTGTCGTTGTAGCAGTTCCTGTTTTTGCAGTTGTAGCAGTGCCAGTGCCAGTGCCCGTGCCAGTAGTGGTTGTTCCTGTTCCTGTAGTAGTTGCTGTGTTGGCAGTGGTTGTTGTCCCTGTGGTAGGCGCAGTGGTTGTAGCTGTTGTGGGAGCGGTAGCTGTATCCGACGTACTCGTCTGCGTCAAAGTCACCGTTATACCCAGATCATTTGTTGTTGTTACAACCGTAGTGAATGTAGTCAATGAAAATACCAGGCTAAGCAAAGGAATCAACAAGAGTATCTGTAATAACTTCATAGTAATGACTCTATTCTGATATGGAATAAATACCAGAGAATATTTATTGATCTATTAATGGGGCTGTGCAGAACTCTGATACTGGGCGTCTGTTTAATATGAAAAACAGTTGTCTCTTTTTGTTTGACAGAGGAGCTCTGAGAGCGCTAACAAAACTTTTGTTATTTTTTTTTTGATCTTTTTGATCTTTTTCTTTTTTTAGAATCTGAGAACGAACAAAAACACACACCGGGTAACACTGCTTATGTAATACATGGCGTAGCCATTACATAATCAAAATATCTTTTGTTTAATTTAGTATTTAAACGTCATCATTGTTAGCTGGAACGAATATCGACTCAATGTTTAGTGCTATTGGTAAATTTCAGCATTCAGTATTCATTGTTCATTGTTGTATTGGCCTACTCATGCACTTTGTCACTGCCAATAATTTCCTTGACAAGATTAAACAAAAGAGTATGCCCGATTAATATATAGCTACCTCAGCGTATTTAAACCAAACAAGTCCTGATTACATAACCAGATGATGATGAATTTCTTAAAACCACATCGGGAAAACGTTAACTACCATCAATTCCACAAAAGACCATACCATTATCGTAATACTCCTTATTTAAGGCCTATCGCCCAATACTACAATGCCTGATAAGCCGCAGAGTTCAATTGGTAGTTCCATAAATTTGAACGGTGACAAGAAGCGGAAAAAGCGTCCAGTTGTACAGAAAAATCCCTCCTTTAATGACACACAGGGAAATTATATTTATAGTGTTGATGATGGTTTAGATGAAATAGAAAAGGATTTACAAAGAGAATACCTTGAAGGCTTCAATGATGCTCTACGTTATAGATATAAAAAGTCTTCCAAAAATCTCAGAGAATCAGGTGCTAATTCTATAAATTCATCCAGTAATGATATCCAACAAAGAGTCATTAGTAATCTAATAAATGCTGATAGTAATTTGAAGAAGTTAGAACAAGTTGAAGTTGAATCCCATGATCATCATAATAATCTTGGTAATGGCTCTCATCATAATTTTTACCAACAATTAGAAAATTCCCAACATTCAAGTTTAAAGAAATCAAATAAACAAGATGAAGACGAAGATGATGATAATAATGAGGATGAAGAACAGGTTGATTATGAAAATGTAAATAATGATGACGACCAAGATAACGCATCGATCTCCTCCGGTGAATCTTTCACCTTAAGGGAACGTCAAAATGCCATCAATACCACACATCCTTTTGGTATTAGAATATGGAAACCTGCTCTTTATAAGAAGATAAGATCTGTTGAAAGGGAAGCTGATCAAGATATCCATGAAGTTAATGATGATGAAAGTGACCAAGATGCTTCTCATCCTCAAAAAAAAAAGAAGAAATATATTAAATGGACCGTTCATTTAGCTAATATCACTTGGTCATTAACGTTTGGTGCATTTTTATTCTTGATCAATTTTTTAGGCGCTGTGATATTAGCTATTGTTGGGAATTTGGAATATTCAAGGGTTTTCTTCAACCTTGCCATTTACTTCTTATGGCCCTTTGGTAAAATTGTCTATCTAAGAAAAGATAAGAATTATTTAATCGAAGATGAGAATGAAGGTACAACATTACATGAGTATCAAAGATGGAGAGATGAAGAGCAATCAAAGTTATTTTTCAGCCCTTCAAACACCGTGGAAAACATTGGAGAAGCATCACAGCAACAACAGGATTTATCAATTGATCAACAGATTGAACAATCATCTTCTCAATTAGCAAGAAGTGTTCAAAGTCAAGCTCAATTAGAATCACCTATCAAATTTGATGAACAAAAGAAGAGATTCTTTGGTAGAGGTGATTGGTCTTTGGGTAGAATTGTCTTTTACATTTACTTTTATATAATAGTCCAACCCGTGTTTGGTATCATTTGGTTTGTTTGTTGGCTGTTAATCATCACTATTCCTATGGCAAAGATTCTTTCAATCTTGAGTCATCATTTAAGACGTCATCCATTGGCAATTTTTTTCAAATTTGATTCATATTTATTCCCAAACCAAACAGATTTACAAAAAAGATTAAAGAAGAATGCCAATGTCTTGGTCTGTACTTATAGATCATCTGGTTTACATTATTGGAAATATACCGTTGATGGGACCAATATCTTCCTGATCAATCTATTATTTATTGTTGTTTTCACAATTGCAGATTTCCACATTTTGAAAATATTCTTTGGAATTGAAAATTTTATCACCAATGAAACTTTTATCTTTGCAATGTGTTTATTATCCATCATTCCATTGGCATACTTCATTGGTCAAGCTGTTGCCTCCATTAGTGCTCAATCATCAATGGGTGTCGGTGCAGTCATCAATGCATTCTTCTCCACAATTGTCGAGATTTTTTTATACTGTGTCGCTTTGGATCAACAAAAGGGGTTATTAGTCGAAGGCTCAATGATTGGCTCCATCTTGGGTGGTGTCTTACTATTACCGGGTTTATCAATGTGTGCTGGTGCCCTCATTAGAAAGACACAGAGGTATAACCCAGCTTCTGCTGGTGTTTCATCCACAATGTTGTTGTTCTCCATGAGTGTCATGTTTGCTCCTACTGTCTTCCATCAAATCTACGGTAGTTATGAAATCAAATGTGTTCCATGCTCATCTGGAGAAGAGAATTGCAAATTGTGTCATTTTTTCCAACCGCCATTAAAAATTGATAGACTCTTTAACCTTGCCTTGAAACCTTTCTCCATCGTATGTGCTATTTTATTATTCTTAGCTTACACCATTGGTCTATGGTTCACTTTAAGAACTCATGCTGCTTTAATCTGGCAAACTCCCATCACTGAACCCCCAAAGAAAGCACAAGAATCTTCTAATTCCGCCGCTGTGACCGCTACCGCTACCGCTGCCGCTGCGGTCGCCGTCGCTCAAAATGAAGCTGAAGCTGAGCCAAAGGGACATGAAGCACCAAACTGGTCAAGAAATAAATCTACTATCGTGTTATTAGCAGCAACTGTTGCATATGCCATCATTGCTGAAATCCTTGTTGATTGTGTTGATGCTGTACTGGCCGATTTCCCAATCAACCCGAAATTCTTGGGTATAACCATCTTTGCCCTTGTTCCTAACACCACTGAATTTTTAAATGCCATTTCATTTGCTACTCATGGCAATGTGGCACTATCCATGGAAATTGGTTCTGCATATGCCTTACAAGTCTGTTTGATCCAAATCCCATCATTGGTATTATACTCACTTTTCAATGCCTCTATGAAAGAGGCTGATAATGTCAGAGATTCAATGTTTACTTTGATCTTTCCAAATTGGGATTTGGTCGCTTCTATCGTGTCAGTGGCTATGTTTACTTATATCTACGCTGAGGGGAAGAGTAATTATTTTAAAGGGAGTATCTTGATTTTAATCTACGTTGTTGTCTTGTTTGGATTCTGGTTTACTAGTGAGATTGATTCTCAAGGTGGGTTTCTTGGTCAAAGCTGGACATCTTTTATCATACGAAATGATTGAGAAAAGGTTCGACAAAAAGAAATTAGAAACTTATCATGCATATTTATTCAATTCGTTTATTATAATTTTTTAAAGAAAAACATTTTCAATACTAGTATTTGTAACGATTTATTCTATAACTTATTCTCGTGAGGCGAGTTTTTTCAGTTGCTATTTTGCAGCACCAGTACCAAAGAATTTGTTGAAACCAACTAGAGTGAATCTATATCTAACATCACCAGCACTTAATCTAGTCAAAGCTTGGGAAACATTTTGTTCATTAACATCCAAGGCTTCTACCCATGGTGCAAACTTATGCTTGACGGCCAAATCGAATAATTCGATAGCTTCTTCTCTAGAACCTAGACAAGATGAACCAATAGTGGAACCATTGGAGAAGAAACTGAATGGGTTAACATCGAATTTTTCATCAACATGAGGTAAACCAACGGAGATGAATGGTCTGTTAACTTTTAAAATTGGGATGAATTTAGATAAGTCTAAATCATTAGTTGAAGAAGCACAGTTTAACAATAGATGATAATTGTCAAATAATGGGGCATCCCAATTTGGATCTTGACCAGTGGCAACGAAATCATCGACACCCATCTTGATGGCATCTTCCTTTTTAGAATTTGATCTCGAAAAAGCAGTAACTTTAGCACCCAGGGCTTTTGCAATCATTATAGCCATATGACCTAACCCACCAATACCAATGATACCAACGTTTGGAACCTCACCTTTGGCCAAAATGTCTTGGATAGCTCTCTTGATTGGTGAATAGACGGTTAAACCACCACATTGTAATGGAGCAACCAAATGTGATTCGATACCTTCAGGGATTGGGAAGACCAAATTTTCATTAGCTCTAACGTGAGAGGCATACCCACCTTGTGAAACGTAACCATCTTCATATCTTGAAGCATAAGTACCAACCGATTTTGGACAGTATTGTAAGTTACCAGATTTACATCTTGAACATTCACCACAACATGAAGCTTGGGCACCTAAACCAACTCTTTGACCAATTTTCAAACCTAAAGTACATTCTTCACCTAATTTGATTATTTTACCAACGATTTCGTGGCCGACACATTGAGTCTTTGGACCATAAGTAGATGATAAACATGCTAATGGACCATGTGACCATTCATTCTTTAAAGTGAATAATTCAGAAGCACAAACACCACAACATTCAATTTCGATATCGACATCTCTTGGACCAAATTTCTTTGGTTCGAAAGCTGTTAATTTAGGATGAGCCCATTCTGAAGGGTCAGAAATGGCGAAGCCTTTGAATTCTTGAGGATAGTTGACAGTTGTTGAAGACATTATTAACAATTGAGTGAGTTGTGAGATTTGAAAGAATGAAGAGACGAAAAGAAATCAGCAACTAACTCAATTTTTTTTGAGGTTAGGTAACTTGGAAGTCAACCTGTTAGTTAAAAGCGTTGTCCCAATGGGGAAAGTCCTGTCGGGTAGTAGGGTAATAATGTTTGAGATCTGCACAACAGCATCATTAATCAGGAATGTTATCGCTGAATAATCAATAATCAACTGCTATCAAAGAGGAGATTTGATCAACAGGCAGTTGTCAGAGCATTAGTTTACAATGAGGAGGACATAATAGAACTTGTCTTAGAGATTCTCATCTTCAAAAGAACTCACAATTGTGTCCTAATTTGCTGCTCGCATTAAAAGCCCGCGAATTTTTGATTTCTACTCCGACCCGATCAATTTGAGATCTGATCATGATCTGGATTTGATAAGTATATGATTTTTATAAAGAAAGCTTCTACTGCTTGGATCGGATTACAGGAAATACATGGGAGGATACCAAGTAGCACATTTCTATATCGATGACGCGTTTGGTTTGCGGTCTTTAATATTTGGTTCACAAAGTCCCAGTATCCAACACTGGATGATATCATCCGAAAAGAGGGAAAAATCCTAGAGTTGCTGGTACATATATGATATTTGTCTTTGAAATCGTGACGTAATCAAATTTTTTTTTTAGTTTAAGGTGAAGGCATATACTCAGGTGACAAGGAAAGTGTAGGTGCCAGTCTTTTCAGAAGATTTCTGTATTTGGAACTCGTCCTTGTTAGCTCAGTTGGTAGAGCGTTCGGCTTTTACAGTCAAACTAAGGGAAGAATCATTTCTTAGCGGAAGTTAACCGAAATGTCGGGGGTTCGAGCCCCCCATGAGGAGTTCTTTTTCTTTTGACTGTCGTATGTGACAGACAATCTTTATTTTTTTTGGGAATGCATAAGCTACACGTACTATGTGTGATATATGACTAACAGAGTGATCAGTTATCAGTTCGACAATTCGATGGTTGACCTCAAACATTTTTTTTTCTAGATAAAAATAGTTGTTCGATCAGCCACATCCAGTGAACAGTTTAAAAAGATTCCACGATAGTATCGGATACAGCGCGGATTCTACTATCAGAACAAGAAGACAAAAACGATGCCATCTCATATATACAGATCTTTGTTTCATTATATACATCATATCCAGGATTTACCTTCCTTTTCTCTTCTTTCCAACAGTCTTTTATATTTGTTACCTCTGACAGCCAAAATGGTCTCATCAGCTTTCTCCAAGGCTTGTTTAATCTTATCTTTTCTTTCCTTTTGGTTTCTTTCATATTTATGACCCTTTGGTCTTAACTGACCTCTCATGAATTCATTTTTATCATATTTATCTTGATAGAATAATTTATTACCTTGTAAAACAGGTAGACAATCCTGAACACCGTGTTGATATGCTAACTTCCAGAGCACACTTTGTCTTCTTAATGAATATTTTGGATTGTGAACTTTTTTAGTGATTGGGTGTCTGTTTGGTAGGAATGGGTTTGCATCGTCAGCGTCGGTTGAAGTTGATTCGGTAGCATATTGTTTGAACGGTTTTGGTGGATAACGAATGAAAAACCTTTGTAATTGTCCAGGAAGTTTTTCAAAATAGTCAATATCCTTTAATGTGGTTTTCACCGTGTTGAAAAGCCCTAAAGATGGTCTCATATTCTATGGTTGTTCGGTAGTCTCTACTTGGTTTCGATGCTTTTCGTTCGAGTCTCTTTTCAACGGTTTTTTTTTTCTTTACAAGTTTGAGTTTTCAACAGTTTTGGTAAAGCCCACACACAAAAGATATCGAAATCGATTGAAATCAGTCATAAATATTTCAACCAGAAACTCTTTTAACTCTTCATTTGTTCCAATTACCATTCACAATATGTTGAGAACATCTATTAGAAGATTTGTTAGCAGAAGAACATTTGCCACTACTAGACTGGCATTGAACGTTGTAAGCAGCTAATCTTGAACGTAAGAAGGAGGATGATGATACTAACAATCTCTCCATAGACCAATCCTGATCCAAAAGCCGATAGTGAATCTGTGAAATTCATCGATGAAAACTCCAAGTACTCAGTCACTACATATTCAAAACCTCCAGTTGTCTTTGAGAAAGGTCAAGGTGCTCATCTGTGGGACATTGAAGGCCGCAAATACATTGATTTCACTGCTGGTATTGCTGTTACAGCTTTAGGTCATTCACATCCTGAAGTTGCAAGGATTTTGTTTGATCAATCTTTGACTTTAATCCATAGTTCAAACTTATATCATAATTTATGGACAGGTGAATTATCACGTCAATTAGTTGAAACTACAAAGAAATCTGGTGGTATGTATAACGCTTCAAGAGTGTTTTTAGCCAATTCAGGTACTGAGGCCAATGAAGCAGCTCTGAAATTTGCTAGAAAATATGGTAAGAAACAGGCTGAGGATAAGTTTGAATTCATTACTTTTGAGTCTTCCTTTCATGGGAGATCGTTGGGTGCTCTTTCTGTCACTCCAAACCCTAAATATCAAGCTCCTTTTGCTCCTTTAATCCCAGGTGTTCAGGTTGCTAAACCAACAATTGAAAGCGTCCAATCACTAATCAGCGACAAGACTGCTGGGGTCATAATAGAGCCTATCCAAGGTGAAGGTGGCGTCAGACCAATTCCAACCGAGTTTCTAATTGAATTGAAAAAATTAACAAAACAACATGGTGCTCTTTTGATCTTTGATGAGATTCAATCAGGTCTTGGTAGATCTGGAAGACTATGGGCCCATGGTAACTTGCCAAAGGAAGCACATCCCGATATCTTAACAATGGCCAAGGCCTTGGGTAATGGTTATCCAATCGGTGCTACTATGATCACTGAAGAAGTTGAATCAGCTTTAAAGGTTGGTGACCATGGTACCACTTACGGTGGCAACCCATTAGGTGCTAGAGTTGGGGCATATGTCCTTTCACAAGTTTCAAACCCTGAATTCTTAAAGAATGTCCAAGCTAAATCAGATATTTTCAGGGAAGAGTTGACTAAGATCCAGGAAGAGTACCCTGAAGATATTGTCGAAATCAGAGGGGAAGGTTTACTATTAGGTGCTCAATTTTCTAAGGATCCATCTCCAATTGTTGATGCAGCTAGAGAACGTGGCTTATTAGTCATTACTGCCGGTGGGAACACTGTCAGATTCGTTCCTGCTCTAAACATTGAAGATGATGTTATCAGAGAAGGTTTAGCGGTTTTTAAGGAAGCTGTTAAGGCTGTCTTTGGCAAATAATTGAAAACAAAGACGATGGCGATATATGAATATTGATAGACTAAAACCAATGCATAGAATGTACGTGATGTTAGATGGTAGATAATCTGTAGTAGAAACCTACTACTATTGTTGACGGCTGGTTGATTATATAACCTGGGGTAGGCTTAAAACTTCCGCGATTTTTTGCACTTTTGATTAAATGACTCGAATAGAATCGAATCTCTTAACAAGAGCACTCTTCAGTTGTAGACTTGCTTTCATTTGGAACTGAATCTGCCTTTGTCAGAAAACGAGGGAGAGAAAATGTCTGAATATGTACAGAATGGAAAATTAGAGAGTCAAAATGGACACAGTTCCACTGATTTAGGAGACAGTGTGCTATCGCTCTTATCAAATGATTCCATCCTTGAGGCAACAACTGGTAAATCTCTGATCTCTAAAGGTTATAAAAAAGCCGCCAAACAGTTCATTAATAAACATTTTGATCAAAGCCTTCATACTATTGAGAAGTTTATTGTCAAATCTGTTGAATTATACGATAATGGTGAGATCGATGAATCCTTGTACATCAACGTCTGGTCATTATATTTCAATCTGATTGATATCTTGATCAATAAAGAAGTTAGACAATTAAAAAAACAGGAGCATGATGATCTTGAGGATAGTCTTGTTGCTCCAAATGGTATCTTTACGGTCATTTACAATTCTAATAAGATTGCCCCACCAAAATTGGTTGTATTATTGCTATTGATCAAGTTGAATAATGACAAAGTGGATCTGGCTTCTTTAAGACAGCAGATTGATATATATCTAGTGCAAGGGTCAGCTGTGTTTCGTGATGATCCCGCGTTTGTTGAATTAAGTGAGATTTATCATGTTCATTTGTTGACCAAGATGAGAGAATTCGAAGAAGCTGAGTATTTAATAAAGACAAACCCACTATTACGGAACAAAGAAGAACTCTTAGAGAAAGTAAACGAAGAGAAGAAGATTTCATTAGAAGAAGCTAAGAGAATCAAACATGAAGCTGAAAAACAGAAACAGTTGGCACAGTTGAAGAAAGAGCAAGCGGTACAACAAAGAATAAAAGAGAGACAGAGAAATCCTTTGGGAAAGACACAAAAAAAAGGACAATCTATTGATGAAGAAACCAAGGATCTTGTTCATTTGAATGTCATTGATCAAATTAAAAAAAAAATAATGCAATTAACTTCCAATTCTTATTCTAATAGAATAATCATTATCTTATCTTTAATCTCATTCATTTTTTACTTGAGGAACTCCAATTTAATCCACTTAAATGAGAATTTCAAGAGGAGGGTTACTCAATTATGGAGTAAGATTCTTTCTACAGTTAAAATGGCCTTTAAGGTCACTTATGTATGATTAAAGGATGATTAAAGGATGAAGTCTACTGTTATCGCCATGTATTTCCTATCTCGGAATACTTCCTAAACAGGTCTTTTTCCCGATTTAATTTTTGTTAAAAAAAATTGTTTGTTGATTTGAAAACGAAAAAAAAAAAGAGGCCGAAAACACCAAAATCGAACACCAAAAAATCAACAACAAAGCAAAGTTGACTGTAATTGACGGTTTTGTTTGTTAAAAAAACTTGTTTATTCTCATCAAAGATTTGAATTATCAAATATTGAATAATTTGCTTCTTTAAAAATTATTTAACTTGGTCAATTTGGTCAGTTTTCTTTTTGCCATTGGTTTCAAGGAGAAGAGATTATTCACCCACAATTAGAACCCGGATAACCATACAAAAGATCCAATACAGAACAAAAAGAAATGTCATCCGAGCCAATTAATGACGATGTTTATCCATTAGCGCTTCTTATGGATGAACTGAAACATGATGATGTTGCTAATCGTGTTGAAGCCATGCAAAAATTAGACACAATTGCCCTTGCGTTAGGTCCTGAAAGAACTAGAGATGAATTGATTCCATTCTTACATGAAGTTGCTCAAGATGATGAAGATGAAGTCTTTGCTGTATTAGCTGAACAATTAGGTCATTTTGTGCCATTAGTTGGTGGTTCTGAACATGCTGATATCTTGATCCCAGTTTTAGAAGTTTTGGCAGCAACCGAAGAACCAATTGTTAGAGACAAAGCTGTTCAATCTTTAAACAACATTGCTGGTCAATTATCGATTACACAGTTAAAAGAGAAATTCTACCCATTAATTGAGGAATTGGCTTCTACCGAATGGTTCTCATCAAAAGTTTCAGCTACAGGCTTGTTTAAAAGTTTAATAACAAAAGTTGATGAAGACTCAAGAAAGAAATTGTTAACTGTCTATTCTAAGTTAGTCACTGATGATGGTCCAATGGTGAAAAGAGCTGCTGCTACAAACTTACCGCACATTATTGACTTATTCACTGAAAATCCAAATTCATCTAATGAACAAGACTGGGATTTAATTTCATCAATGTTCCAATCATTAATTAATGACACCCAAGACTCAGTTAAATTCTTATCCGTTGATGTTCTAATATCAATTCTTAAATTTTTCAACTCAAAAGGTGATAAATCTCATAATGAAACCTTATTAGAAAGTTCATTAAGTTTAATTCAAGATCCAAGTTGGAGAGTTCGTTATATGGCTGCAGAAAGATTTGAACAAATTGCTCTAAATTTCTCATCTGATGAATCACAAATCAACCAATTAATAGAACCCTTTTTAAAACTTTTAAAAGATAACGAAAGTGAAGTCAGGAAGGCAATTGCTAAACAACTACCTGGATTTTCAAAATTAGTTAGCAAAGATACATTATTAGAAAAAATTTTACCACAAGTTGAGGAGTTAAGCCAAGATCCATCTGAAATTGTTAGATCTGCATTAGCTTCTGAAATCACAGGTTTAACACCATTATTATCGAAAGATGTCGTTATCGAGAGATTATTACCTATTTTTTTGCCAATGCTTAAGGATGAATATCCAGATGTCAAATTGAACATTATTTCAAAATTGAAGATTGTTAATGATGTGATTGGTATTGATTTATTAGCTCAAAGTTTACTACCGGCTATTTCAGAGTTAGCTAAGGATAAACAATGGAGAGTCAGATTAGCAATCATTGAGTATATTCCTCTGTTAGCTGAGCAACTAGGTGTTTCCTTTTTTGATGAAGAGTTGGGTGAATTAGTTCTTTCATGGTTATGGGATAGTGTTTATACAATCAGAGAGGCTGCAGTTAATAACTTGGAGCAGTTAGCTAAAATTTTTGGTTCAAAATGGGCTAATGAGGAAATCATTACAAGAATTCTAAAGAGTGATTCTAATTCATTGAACAGCTTTGTGTATCGCATCACTTCATTATTTACATTAACCAGATTGATTCCAGTTGTTGACAAAGACATTGTCATTAACAGAATACTCCCATTCTTGAATAACTTATCAGAAGACCATGTTCCAAACATTAGATTCAATGTTGCAAAATCATATTTGGCTAGTACTCAGGCATTAGTGAAAGATAAGGATCCTGAATCAATTGCGTTTATTAAAGAGAAGATTGTGCCAATTGTGGAAAGTTTAACTAAAGATGAAG